>JAOXYD010000136.1:20598374-20612179 GCA_028565735.1 Pinacopodium congolense
GCTATCCATAATGGATTCTTCTTGAAACATACCTATCTTTAAGATTGACATCATAAACTCAAACCATTAGTGATTAAACATGTTTTGTTATCATCAAAACCAAGATTGGAACCTCCCTCGGTTCAACAATAAGCTTGAGAAATTATTTGCGTCAAAGACTGGTAACAATAAATTATTTTACTTGACAAAGTTAGTATTGTTAAAATATAAAGAAGGAAGTTCTGTTGCGGATCACTTGAAAAAATTTCAAGTGATTGTGGATTAGTTATCAGATATGGGTGTCAATTTTGATAATGAAGTTCTTACTCTTATGATACTTGCGTCATTGCCTAACTCTTAGGAAACATTAAAAATTCCGTTAACTAATTCTGCTCCTAATAGTTTGGTAACTATAGAGTTAGTTAAAAGTGGTATCTTGAATGAAGAGATGAGATGCAGGTTACAAGGTTCTACCTTTTCACAATAAGATATTCTGGTTATAACCACTAAGGAGAGCAAGCATAGTAGATTTTCAAAAGGTAATGACAAGAGCAAAATTCGAGGTAAGTCCAACATATATGCTAACATTGAGTGCCACCATTGTCATGAAAAGAGGCATATTAAGAAGTTCTACATATTAAGAAGTGCTAGGTTACTCCCGAAGAATGTGAAGCATGTTCTTGACATTAGATTGAATTTGATCTCCACTGGTAAGCTGGATGAAGAAGGGTATTGTAACACTATCCAGAATAACTAATGAAAGTTGACTAAAGGTTCTCTTGTGGTCGTTCGAGGGGAGAAATATTTTATACTTTATTTGATGCAGGCCAAAATCTCCAATGATAAAGTGGAGACATGGCATAAGAGACTTAGTCATATGAGTGAGAAAGCTATGTCGATATTGGTCAAGAAAAAGATCTTGATTGAGTTGAACAGTGTGCATTTGAAAAGATTTTTTTATTATCTAGCTAGAAAGCAACATAGAGTTTCTTTCAAGTGATCTGTAGATCCACATAAGAAACCTGAAGTATTACAGTTAATACATTTTGATGTATGTGGTCCATTTAGGACTATGTCACTTGGTAGTTCCCATTATTTTGTTACATTTATTGATGATTATTCAAGGAAACTGTGGGTTTATCCTCTTAAATACAAAATTCAGGTTTTGGATGTATTTACGCAATTTTAGGCCCTATATGAGAGAGAAACCGAGAAGAAGGTGAAATGCCTTAAGTCAGATAGTAGAGGCAAGTATATTAAACCACTTGAAAGATATTGTAAGGAGTAAGGTATTCGGCACAAGACGACTCCGCTTAAGATGTCTCAATTAAATGGTGTAATTGAGAGGATGAATATGAAACTTATAAAAAGGGTCAGATGTTTGCTTTTACATGCAAAGTTGCCGAAGTCATTCTACGCTGAAGCTTTAAATACTGTGGTACATGTCTTAAACCTTTCTCAATGTGTTCCTTTGAATTTTGATGTTCTAGAAAGGGTATGGTTAGGAAAAGATGTGTTATAATCCCTTATGAGTATTTGAAGTAAGGCATTCGTGCATATTCCTAGTGATGAAAGGTTGAAACTTGATGTTAAGACATGATAGTGTGTATTTGTTAGCTATGTTCTAGATGCATTTGGTTACAAGTTTTATGATCCCATTAAGAAGAAACTTATAAGGAGTTGAGATGCAGTGTTTGTTGAGAACAAGACCATAATGGATATTAATAAAGTTAAGAAGATGAATCCTTAATCCAGTACTAATTATGAGATAATGCCTCCAGTGATGGTGCTTGAGAGAGTTAAGGATCAGATTGAACAACTAGAAGTTGAAAATGCTCCCACATAGATAGATTCTGATGATGATAATGAGCTTCCAACTCATGAAGCTCAATTTTCATTTCAACTACAAAGAAGTTCTAGAGGTAGACATCCTTTTACTTGGTATTCTTTTAACACTTATTAATTGAATTTGACAGATAGTGTAGAACTAGAAAGTTATGATGAAGCCATGGGTGATAATCATAAAAATGATTGGATTGAAGCCATGTAAGATGAGATGAAGTCTTTGCATGAAAACCATACATTTGAGTTGGTGAAGCTACTTAAGGGTAAGAAATCTTTAAAGAACATGTGGGTGTATAGAGTCAAACCTGAAGAACACTCTTTATGACCACAATACAAAGTTAGATTGGTTGTCAAGGGATTCAGTTAAAAGAAATGTATGATTTTGATGAGATATTTTCTCCTATTGTTAAGACGTCTTCTATTCGTGTTATACTTGGTTTAGCAGCCAAGCTTGATTTGGAGATTGAGCAGATGGATATGAAAACTACATTATAACATGGTGATTTAGAGGAAGAGATTTATATGGAGTAGCCAAGGGGTTTTAAAATAAAAGGGAAATATGAGTATGTTTGTAAGCTAAGAAAAAGCTTATATGGTTTGAAACAAGCACCAAGACAATGGTATAAGAAGTTTAGAAACAATTATGGGAGAGCAAGGCCATAAGAAAACTACTTCAGATCATTACGTGTTTTAGCAAAAATTTTCTGATGATGATTTTATCATTCTTTTATCATATGTTGATTGTTAGTAAGAATATTTCCAGGATTAATTGTTCGACAAAGCGGTTAAGTAAGTCTTTTATCATGAAAGACTTAGGGCCAGTAAAGTAAATCTTTGCTATACGAATTATTTGAGATAGGAAAGCGAAACAATTATGGTTATCTCAATAAAACTACATTGAGAAGGTTCTTCAGAGGTTCAACATGGACAATCTTAAAGTGGTTAGTTCTCCTCTTGCTAATCACTTTAGATTAAGTACTAATCAAAGTCATTCTACTGATGAAGAGGAGACAAGTATGCAGCGAGTTCCTTATTCTTCAGTAGTTGGTAGTTTAATGTATGCTATGGTGTGTACTAGACCAGATATTGCTTATGTCGTTGGTGTTATTAGTAGGTTCCTTTCTAATTCTAGTAAAGAACATTGGGATGCTGTTAAATGGATATTAAAGTATCTACATGGGACTTCTAGATTGTGTTTGTGTTTTGGTATTAATAAGCATGTATTAATTGGTTACATAGATGCATATATGACTGGTGATCTTGATTCTAAGAAGTCTACTTCGAGATACTTAACATTGTTTGTAGGGGGAGTAGCTACATGGCAATGGAAATTATAGAAGTGTGTTACACTTTCTACTATAGAAGCTGAGTTTATTGCAACAATTGAAATTTGTAAAGAGTTGCTATAAATGAAGAAATTTTTTAAGGAACTTGATTTAAAACAAGAACGATATGTGTTATTTTGTGATGGCCAAAGCGTTATTCATTTTAGTAAGAATTTCTCTTTTCAATCGAGGTCGAAACATATTGATGTGAGATATCATTGGATAAGAGATATATTAGAATCCAAGTAATTGTAGTTTGAGAAGATCCATACTGATGATAATGGTTCAGATATGTCGATGAAATCCTTACCAACAAAGAATCTTAAAGATTGTCGTTCAACTGCAGGAATGGTAATTCCTCCCATATTGGCATGAGGAAGAGTTTGTTAGTGGGTCCTGCCACTTTAAAAAAGAAAGCAAAATGTTATTTACTTGTTGACAATTCATGTCGTGGAGTTTGTTTTCTTTATTGCATTTTCAACAAAAGTTGCTTCCTTTGTATGTTTCTTTCTTTGTTAAAAACGATTGATGCAGTTTTGTCAAAAATTTCTGCCGTGTTTGCTGTGTTTATCTATTGTAGTTTAGTTATAAATAGGTTGTAAGTGTACTACAAAGAGTAAAAAAATGGAAAGAGTGCAGATGGAGAAAAAATTAGAAAAATAAAAAGAGTACTATGTGAGAGGTGTATGTGATCCAAGTAATTTTGTTCTACCAAGATCAAGGTATATTTTGATCTTAAAGTTGTTTTGGTTCGTGTCTCAGATCTAATATTTTTCTATTTCTGTCGTTATTGTTTTGTAGTTGTTGCCTTTATTTGTTGTGTAGGGAAAACTAATTGTTGTACCCATTATTTTACATAGTAGAAGATTTACTAGTTTGCATCTATAATTTTTACTCTTTGATTTTGATGTGATTTTCCACGTTAAAAATTTCGATATCTCGTGTGATTAATTTCTTTAAATATTAACATTTATTGCGATAATATTATTGTTATCGTTGTTCTTCTAACAATAATTTATGCTTTTGAATTTTAATTTTGTAGGCTACCATTTTCTTTATTATTCCATGGACTTATTTCCTAAAAAGGTCTAATTAATAATTACTGTAGTAATATTTTTAAAAATAAAAAATTGTGATAATAGTTTTTAATACTAATTGTAATAAAAATTATATACAATTCTCAATTTTATTCTAACTTTATGTGATGGTGATTATTATTTATTGAATATAATGTTACCGAATAAAAGTTGATTCATCTAATATTTGTACGTCATATGGGTTTAATTGGATATCTGGACATTGTTTAAAACATCAATGGCCAGACACTCACTCAACTCCTAAACTTAAATATCTAAAGTTTCATTTTAACCTCAAATTTATTATTCTGATCAAGAAAAATCCCTGGAACTTGTCCAATTTTACAAGTATATCTGTCATATTTATTTATTTTACCTCCTTCGGTCGTGTTCCTCTCCGAAGGTGGGGTGTTGTGTTGTGTTAAGGCGATGGAGAGAACAGCTCTTCTTCGCTCAACCTCTCGTGCTTCTCAACGCTTCTTCTCCTTATTCCCTCGCTGTTTATCTTCCTTGTCTCACGCTCCATGCCTCTGCCGTCCACTCAGTGGCGCGGCTCTGTCCCGCCGTTGCCTCCGTCGCTGGCGATTACTTCCGACGTCCACCACCTCCTCCTTCTCCCCGCTTCGAATCAATAGGCATTTCTTTTCTCTCTCCGCTAGTTCCGTCGCTTCTGCCCCAGCTCAATCTTCTCCAGGTCACTTGAAGCACACACTGTTATCGTTTCTCTTTATTTTTTGTTTCATGTTTAACTAACTTCTTGTTGTTGTTCTTCCAAACTGAAATAAGTTGAAAGATCAGTGGAAGAAGTTAATAAAGAATGTGTTGTATTTCGTGTGATAGCTAAATTTTTCTTTCGATGAGATAAGTTAAAAAGAAAATTTGAGGAGGATAATTTGTTTAATTGTGTATTTATTAGTTAAGTTTTGTGGGAACAGATGTTTTTCCTAGCATACCTGATGATGTGGCTGAGAAATTTGGATTTAAGAAGATATCGGAGGAGTTCATAGCGGAATGCAAATCAAAAGCAGTGCTTTTCAAGCACAAGAAGACCGGAGCTGAAGTTATGTCCATCTCAAATGATGATGAGAATAAAGTATTTGGCATTGTTTTTCGCACTCCGCCGTAAGTATTTTTTTGGTGTGTGTTACTGTATATATATATATATATATATATGCAATTGGGATTGTATGTGCTAGTTAAGAATTACTCTAATTGGGAGTGTTGCAATGCAGGAAGGACTCTACAGGAATTCCACATATATTGGAACACAGTGTACTCTGTGGTTCGAGGAAGTATCCTCTGAAAGAACCATTTATTGAGCTATTGAAAGGGAGCTTGCATACTTTCCTGAATGCATTCACATATCCTGATAGGACCTGTTACCCTGTTGCTTCAACGAATGCTAAAGTATGGGTAGCTTACATTGT
The DNA here is from genome assembly GCA_028565735.1 of Pinacopodium congolense. NCBI lineage: Eukaryota > Viridiplantae > Streptophyta > Magnoliopsida > Malpighiales > Erythroxylaceae > Pinacopodium > Pinacopodium congolense. Next base: position 20,604,027 of record JAOXYD010000136.1, read on the forward strand.
TAAATGGTGCTGATAGTTTTGAGTGAGGCTTTTATTTTTAATTCCATCCTGACATTATACATGTAAATTGTTCTCTAAACAGGACTTCTATAATCTGGTTGATGTGTACCTTGATGCTGTATTCTTCCCTAAATGTGTGGAGGACTATCAGACTTTTCAACAGGAGGGTTGGCATTTTGAGCTTGACAACCCTTCTGATGAAATTACTTATAAAGGTTTCTTTTGACTCCTGTCAAACTTATACTCCAATGCCCTCTTTGATTTTGGGAAGCCTAGTTTTTCTAGCTATGTTAAGCTATCAAAATACAAATGAAAACATATACATGTTCCTTCTTGATGGGTTCATATATTTCAGGTGTTGTCTTTAATGAGATGAAGGGTGTCTATTCCCAGCCGGATAACATATTAGGCCGGATCTCCCAACAGGCAAGCTCCCCTCTCTCTCTCTCTCTCTGTTGCTTTCTTTTAGCTATGTGCATGCATGTGTATGTTTGAGGTTATATACAGATATGGTTAAATGGCACTGGTAAGTTGTTGTGACTGTCTTCATTTCCTGGTATTTATTTGATTTATACCCAATCGTGTTACATTTTGCATTTAACTTCCTTTATAGGCTTTGTTTCCAGACAATACATATGGTGTTGACAGTGGAGGCGATCCTAGAGTTATTCCCAACTTGACATTTGAGCAATTTAAGGTCAGCTTTTGCATTAATATCAGTTGTGTGCCAGCTTTCTGGTTAAATTATCAGATACATCAAGGGTGGAGGTGAAACAACACCAGTTGATTGATGCATTTGAGATTATTTTCTTTTATGCTGAATAAAATTTGTGGGCTTGCTATGAAAACCTAAGAACTTTGATGTTTCATTGATGCAGAATGAAAATTAGTTTAGTTGTTTGCAGTCATTAATTTTCATTGAGTAGAAAAGGAATCGTAAGTATTTTTATTTTGGTTTGTCTGTTATCTTAAGCTAGGGCCCTTGTTTAAGTAGGAGTAGGATCAAGAAAAATTGGACATATAGAAGTAGATGTTTCAATTATGAGGGAGAGGACAAAAAATTTAGGTTATGAATTTGTGAAATGTGATACTTTCTCTTCAAAAAGTGATTCTTAGACGCCGTGGATGATTCCTTGACACTTGGTGTGATGTCTAGTTCTATATAAACCCTTGATGTAATTTCTAGCAGTTGCTAGTGTGAAACTAGTAAATCTTTATGTAACCTATGTTTGCACTTTCTTAATATTAATGAAGAGACATTCAAATTAATTATATTTTACTTAGTTCTTGTCTTTTTGCATAAGTTAGTGTTTCTATTTCAATTTTCAATTAGCATAGAAGTGTGGTTCTATCCATCCTATATAATACCTACTTTGCACAGCTTTGGCTTTGGGGTTTTGAAACTTTAGATATTTTATGTAACCTAGGGGCTTAAGGAGAAACTTGTTTGTTGCAATGCTTATAAGACATAAGATTTTGTATCTGGAATGGAAATCATATGCTAATGAACTTTGGAATATTAACTTTTACTTCTCTGGCCAAAATGTGTACTTTGGCTCTGTGTAGAGTGATGAGGAAATTGCTTTTGCGTTGACTTTTTAATTATGAGAACTAGTTAGGTGGGACTAGCATTTATGAGTGAAGTGATAAATGTCAGTTTAATCTTATTTCTATACTCAAATATGCAGGAGTTTCATAGCAAATATTATCATCCTAGCAATGCCCGGATATGGTTTTACGGAGATGATGATCCAGCTGATCGGTTAAGGATATTGAGTGGTACTATTTGCACTCTTAACAGAGAGATGAGCTAAAGATTGCACTGCAAACCTATTTCCAGTTTTAGTGCATGTTAATTTTTGTTGCATAAACTTCTGATGATTTGCCTAAAACAGAACCAACACTGTAACAAGCATGAAAATGTTAGGTTCCATGATAAACTGGAAAGAAAGCAAATTTCAGTCTTCTAATTGGTGTCTTCTAGACATGATTCCTATAAATATTATCCAAATGGTTCCGTTATTAAATGCTACTGTCATATTGACATAAGTGTATGTATAATCACATTATTTTGGGTTAGGTGATTAACATTTTTCACCGGTTTCAAAACTCTTAAGACTGACAATTGAATTGAAAAATGTGTTTTTCAGTTAAATTGAAAAATGTGCTTTTCAGTTAACTTCTTGTTAGTTGCTACATAGAAGGAACATTGCCCCCAAGTCCTTTAACATTGTCTTGTCCCCAAGCCCTTTAACATGGTCTATGTTCTGAACTTTACACATAATCCAGTTACACAAAATATTCCGCTTACTGATTTATAAATAGTCGGTTACGGTAAATGATAGTTAAAACATACTATATCTGCTTGCAGAATACCTTGACATGTTTGATGCAAGCTTAGCTCCAAATGAGTCAAAAGTAGAACCACAGAAACTTTTTAAGGAACCTGTTAGGGTGACTGAGAAATATCCTGCTGGTGATTGTGGTGAACTGAAAAAGAAACACATGTTATGCCTTAACTGGCTGCTTTCCGAGAAGCCTTTAGACTTGGAAACTGAGCTGGCACTTGGGTTTTTGGATCATCTTATGTTGGGAACTCCTGCTTCTCCGTTGAGGAAAATCTTATTGGAAAGTGGTCTAGGAGATGCCATTGTTGGTGGTGGCATTGAAGATGAACTCCTTCAGCCTCAGTTTAGTATTGGCTTGAAGGGTGTTTCTGAAGAGGACATTCATAAGGTGGAAGAGCTGATAATGAACACACTCAAAAAATTAGTTGAGGATGGATTTGAGACAGATGCTGTAGAGGCATCTATGAACACCATTGAATTCTCTCTAAGAGAGAACAACACTGGGTCATTTCCTCGTGGCTTATCGTTGATGCTTCGATCCGTTGTAAGTTGTTTTTACTGCTTCCCCTTGTCTGCATGTGGCTTTATTATGGATGACTTATTAATATAGTTTTAATTTTTTTCAGGGGAAATGGATATATGATATGAATCCCTTTGAACCCCTAAAGTATGAGAAACCATTACAGGCCTTGAAAGCTAGAATTGCTGAGGAAGGTTCTAAAGCAGTTTTCTCTCCCTTAATTGAAAAGTTCATTCTGAACAATCCCCATCTTGTCACCATAGAAATGCAGGTAAGAATTTATCATAAAATCTTGGTTCCAGTAATATTCAGATTTTTCCGGACATCAAATGATAATGAATGTATTTTTCATTTCAGCCTGATCAAGAAAAGGCTTCTCGTGATGAGGCTGCTGAGAAAGAGATTCTGGAGAAGTTAAAAGCAAGCATGACAGAAGAAGATCTTGCTGAGCTAGCTCGTGCCACACAAGAGTTAAAATTGAAGCAGGAAACTCCTGACCCACCAGAAGCTTTGAAAAGTGTTCCAAGCCTCTCTCTCAAGGATATTCCCAAAGAACCCATACTTATTCCCACTGAGGTTATTGTTAGCTGCAATTCTTTATGGCTGCCCCAGGTGCAGGTATTTTTGGTTAAATCCTTAATGAAATTTTGTATGCCTACTGTAGGTTGGGGAGATAGGTGGAGTGAAGGTATTGCAGCATGATCTCTTCACAAATGATGTCCTTTATACTGAAGTTGTCTTTGATATGAGATCGCTTAAGCAAGAGCTTCTTCCGCTGGTTCCACTTTTCTGGTAGGTTTTGACTTTATCACGGAAGATTTAAACTTCGTTATGCTGACATGTATCCTTGAACCTGAGAATATGTCCATGAATTTATATCACAGCTAGAGCGATGCATAGTTAGATATTAGTACTTTAGTTGATAAATAGCCATTACTTTTATATGGATTGCATGTAATACTTTTGTGTTGTGTTGCTTTATTGGGTGACTTTCTCTTTTACATTTCATTGTTTAGATTATTTAATGTAGAATAATACATTGATGTGAATATAAAGCCACTCCACTTGGAATTACCTATAATAGTTGTGAGAAGACAATTTTGCCTTCTTTCATTTAACCTCCAGAGGCCCATGTTTTCTGTTAAGTCATTTTGACCGTGTGTTTTACCTACACCAATGTGGTGGTTTATGGCCTCATTTATTCCCAGTTGTAATCAGCTATATGTTCTAATTCTTGGTTTATCTGATTGCCTACAATCATAAATTGCTGCAATTTATGATCAGTGTCATTCCCTTGCTTTTGACAGTCAATCACTGCTTGAAATGGGCACAAAAGATTTATCCTTTGTGCAACTTAATCAACTGATTGGACGGAAAACAGGAGGAATATCACTTTATCCATTTGCATCATCCATTCGGGGCCAGAAGGATCCCTGTAGCCATATAATTGTTCGAGGAAAGGCTATGGCTGGGCGTGCTGAAGACTTATTTAATCTGGTATTTGCAGTTTAACTTATTGCTTATTGTGTAAATCAGTCTAACTTGTCTACTGGTTGATATATATCTGGCTTCCACAAAGCCAGTTGCCGAAGTCTCTTAAGGGTTTGATGTGTGTGTTTAATGTAGATGAATTGTATTCTTCAAGAAGTCCAGTTAACAGATCAGCAGCGGTTCAAGCAGTTTGTCTGCCAAAGTAAAGCAAGAATGGAGGTATTGATAAATGTTTGGTGAAATGAATTTGATATCAGTTGGATCTTTAGTTTTGGGATTTAGTCTCGGTTTGTGTACTTGTTTCCAGAATCGTTTAAGAGGCAGTGGTCACGGAATTGCTGCTGCCAGAATGGATGCCAAGCTGAATGTTGCTGGCTGGATATCTGAACAAATGGGTGGTTTAAGGTCATTATATTTATTTACCCTGTCTTTGTTTTCTGTAGTTTGATTGCTAACTTTTGGTCATAATAAATATTCACATATTCAGAAAAGACAGGGTCATCATGCATTGAAGCTATCTAATGCTGTGGATCTTGAGTTGAATGGATTTGATAACTTAGCTGGAATGTTTGGTTCCTTATATGTTGTTATATCATAGTATGCACTGATGATGATACATTTTGTAAATATGCGAATATGTAGTTACTTGGAATTCCTACAACAACTGGAGGAGAAAGTTGATCAAGACTGGGCTGGAGTTTCTTCCTCACTTGAGGAAATTCGCAATTCCTTATTGTCAAGAAATGGTTGCTTGGTAAACTTGACTACGGATGGAAATAATCTCAGAAATTCTGAAAAGTATGTAAGCAAGTTTCTCGATTTTCTTCCTGCTAATGCTCCGAGTCAAACTTCTGCTTGGAATGCTCAACTTCCCCCGCATAACGAAGCTATTGTCGTACCCACTCAGGTCAATGATTTGGTACATTTGTGCTTCTTTTTGGTTTTCTGACTTGCATTCTAAAAACAAAGAGATTTTACAGGTTAATTATGTTGGAAAAGCCGGCAATGTCTATGAGACTGGTTATCAACTTAGTGGGAGCTCTTATGTTATATCCAGATTCATTAGTAATACATGGTTGTGGGATCGGGTGCGTGTCTGTGGTGGGGCTTATGGAGGATTTTGTGATTTTGACACCCACTCAGGTTGCAATTATTAGATGTTATATTTTTCCCTAAACTATATGGCAAAATATGGAAATATGATCATTTGGATTCAATTCTTATGCTCCCCTGCAGGAGTCTTTTCTTTCCTATCCTACAGGGATCCCAACTTGTTGAAGACCCTTGAGGTATATGATGCAACTGCTGAATTTCTACGAGGATTAGAGATGGACGATGGTACTCTTACTAAAGCAATTATTGGGACGATTGGAGATGTTGATTCATACCAGCTGCCAGATGCCAAAGGCTATAGTAGGTAAGTGATAGTGATTCTTCCTCCGCTATATTTTTTCATTCTTTTTCTTTGCTGTAAGTATAACTATGCCTTATTTCACTGCTTTTGCAGTTTGTTACGGTTCTTATTGGGAATCACAGAAGAAGAGAGGCAAAGGAGACGAGAAGAGATATTGTCAACCAGGTAAAGTTAGCATTTGGTAACATTAATCTCTTCGATCAAATACCACAGTTCAGTGCCAAAGTTATGAAAATTTTCTTGCTGCTCGAAATGTTTGACATTGCTATTACTCCATCGAAAATGCCAAATGTATTGGAAATTAAGAAACTTAGGTGAAAGTTTGCTTTGTTCTATTGAATCTTAGAAGCATCCGAGGAAGTATCATTATGGTACTGCTTATACATTGAAGAAAAGTTAAACTTTTTTATGGTATTGTGTCATGATTTAGTTTTATTTGCTGGCCTCTCCTATGTATCACATTGATGTATATTGCCAATTGCTGTTTCAATTCTGAATATGATCATTTTCTTTCATGATTACTTGAATGCTTAAAATGACAACTTAGATATGACTGAGCGTTACTGTTTTATTAGCCATTATGATTTATGTGATGACATGTTGACCTGAACATGTTTTTGGCAAAATGGAGCCAGTTAGTGACCGAAATTTGAAAATTGCAAAATTTGCCTTTCCCCCCTTGTTGACAGTTTGAAAGACTTCAAGGAATTTGCTGATGTAATTGAGGCCGTCAAAGATAAAGGGGTCGTGGTAGCTGTAGCATCTCAAGGGGATGTTGATTGTGCAAATAAAGAGTGCAATTATTTTGAAGTGAAGAAGGCCCTTTAGTATACCTAACATCCGATTTTGATACAAATAAATGATTCCTGTCCTTGATGAGCTAATGAAGCCTATTCTTCAATTTTGTTATATACTGATCAGTAGATAATATTTTCCATGGGATTTGAACGAAAGAATGTCTTAGGTTGGGATTCATTTGTATATCTTAACAAATTGTTCGTAAATGATCATTGTTAATCTGTAGCCCATTCTGTTGCGTTTCTTTTCTTTTGTTTTTGTTTTTTTAATGTGCTCTGCATGCCATATAATCTAATCAATATTTAGGAGTCTGTCTTCAGGGTAATGACCTTTGACCATTTGGCAGGCATGTGGTTGGTGGGGCACACAATCATTGCCATCCTTTTTATAAATCTTTTACTTGGGATAAATTTACAGCGACTATGTCTCAGTTTTCACCCACCTTAGTTGGTTGATACAAGTAGTTAGTTGATTGCTCCAACATTAAACGTTTTGAGCTACCCTTCCGAAGTTGGCAGCTTCGTGCATTTTGTACCCCTTCAATGGGAAAGATAAAGGAAGTGATGATCCTTCAACCTTCAGCCAATACCCGTGTCAGTGATTGCCTGTTTTTGTTATTAAACAAACATTGGATTCAATTGCCTTTTCTCTCATTCCACGCACAAAATAATTGATGGGATTCATTATTAGTACTGGTATGATTTCCTAGTTCTAATTTGGTGAAGAAAAAAAAATGTGTAAATTGATTCATATTTCATACTGTACGAACCTTAAAGTCTTTAAAATAATAAAAATAATAAAAAGACTAGCTTTTTTTCTACAAATTCTTGGTGTTGAGCTAATGTCTGCTTAATTAATACAATTGCAACATCTAATTTCCTTTCTTTATCTTTTTCAACTCCCCCCCCCCCCCTTCCTGTTTCTCTAACTCGGTAATTTAGTTACAGCTATTCCTTTTTAAGGAGCTCAGTTCCTTTTTTATTAAATAGAATCTTTAGAATAAGAAATAAGTCCTTTGTCTCGGACAGGGCATTGGGCACTCTACCCCTTAGGAAAATAAGTAAGGCAAGAATTTTCATCAAGAGTAGCTTTAGAACAAATCCAAGTCATGAAATAAATGCCATCGGTCACACTCCACCGAGTTTGTCTGTTTTTTCTAAGAAAGCAAGTAAGGGCAGAGTAAGCTGTTTTGATCGGAAGTGGGACACTAACCTATTTCCGCTATTCTGTATTCTTATTGAGCAAAGCAAAAGCAAGGTTTATGATAAAGTCAACGAAGTTTCTATGGTATTCTACCTTTTCGTAGTCTTCAATATGTAAGAAAATGCTTTTCCAACCTTATCCATAGCCCTAAAAAATAGACCTAGTTTTATATCCCATCGCTTGATCTATCCATGGATCCTAGGCGCCTCTTTTTCGAGTCTGCTAGCGCATAACTTTCCAAGGGCATTTTTTGCTACCCAAGATTGAGTAAGACTCATTCCCCAATGAGGAGGGACTAAAGGGGGCTAATAAGACTGAATAGACCGACCCTTCTCTTTTCCCTATCTCTCACATCAGTATAGCCTGACTTCTTTTTCAG
>JAOXYD010000136.1:20612279-20627065 GCA_028565735.1 Pinacopodium congolense
GACAAGTCAATCCCCGCAAGGTCTGAGACTCTACCAAAATTCGCACCAAGTCTGATCCCACTTGTCCACTTTTGCCTTAGCGTATTTGCATGCCTCCTTTATGCATGTGATCTGGCTAACCTTCCTCTGAAGGCGCTTCATGTGTCGAATCTCGCCTACCCCGAGATCTTCACCGATACTTCCCGCATTCCTTGTCTACTTGCAAGTTTCTCGGGACTTTGCTTTGTTCTATCGTCAACACTCTTTCCTCGTACCGACTTGCGTGCCAAGCATTGGCCAAGGCTCGCCAATACTCGCACGATCCCGCCACGTGGACTTAGGGGTCTAACAGAAAACTACTAAGCATTTGCACAGTAAATGCAGCTAGGACTTTAAACTGAATATTAGCAAACTTCAGTTTAAAGGAGCGATTGTTGTAGTGGTTGTTTATTTGTCTCTTATTTGAGTTTAAGTTGTTGCTCTTTTTTAGGGTTTTCAATTATTAAACTATTCTGTAGGTTTTTAGTTAATGTAGAAATCTCCAGAACATGGGTTTAGTTGCCTACTTTTCTGGGATTATTGCTCATGTTATTTTCTTATTTTTTTGCAACTCTTGTTATGTATTTGCCTATTTTATGAGGTCTATTTAGTTCTGAATGAAGAAGAGGACTTGTCCTTCTTCAATTGAAAGGGTGTTCTTTTTGTTTTTCTAATATTTAGAAACAAGTGTTCTGCTTATTTTTTTTTGTGTATTTTGCTATTTTGGTAACAATTCCCTCGAAGTTAAGACGTCTAAACATCATAGTCATACATTTATTCTTCTTTTCCTAAAGAGTAATTACTTGTCATATTCCATTAAATAACATAACATAATTTGCTTACCTTTTCAACCCTTATATTAACTCTCGACGTCCCATCTTGGAAACTTGAGATTATATAGTAGCCCTAAGGTAAAACTGATAATATGCTAAATTATCAAGGCCTATTATTTCAATGAATGATGAGTTTGGTTGTCTTCAAATAAAGTTTCAGTTCAAATCACTAGGTGAAACGAGCAAGTTCTAAGGAAACTTCGTTAACCTCCTTAGTAATCAATCACATGATTCGAATTAGGTTACTCACTTATTAATTTAAGTGATGACAAGTTTGATTCCTTTTAAATAATGTTTTAGATTCAAATTTTATAAACAAATTTTGTAATTTTGAGAGAACTGTTTATGTATTCTTATGAATTCACTCAACTCAAATTCAAATAGTTAGATCTTAAAAATTATTTTTAGGGTATAATTATCTTTAAAAAAAGGAGACACAGACTACAAAGTTCCTATTATGTAAAGGTTTTGTAGTTATATATGAATGTCATGTGGGACTCATTTATTTTTTAATTAATGCTAATGAATCTCTATCTCTTTTTTATATATAAAATGATGTTTTTTAATCTTTAATACATTTAAAAAATTAAAAAAATCATTTACATTTACAAATTTTTTAAATATATTTAAAAAATTACTAAAAAATTAGAAATATTTTTATAAAAATATCTTAGATGAGTAAATAAACCACTTCCAACAATGACCCCTAATTAAACTGAAAAAAAAAAAAGACGTTTGAAACTTAACATCACATCTTTATTTCACTAAAACGAAGCACTTTTTTTTTAATGACTTCAAGTTTTTCCATAGCCTTATCAGGATTTCGAATACCGTTCTGTACCGACCGAAAAACGGAACGGAAAAGTCATATTTTGTACCGGATCTAAATAAAAAATACAAAAAATTAAAAAAAAAATTTCAAAAAGAAAAGAAAAATTTTGATTTTTGACATTTTTAAGTTTGAAGTTAAGTTAAAAATTATACAATATAATATATTTATAGACTATTTTACAAATTTTATAAAATTCAAGAATTAATTTATAATTTTAAAAAATTATCTGAAGCGGTACCGGTATTTGCCAGTACCGATACAGTACCATTTTAAAGATAAATTCGGTACCGGTACCGACACGGTATTTAAAACTTTGAGCCTTATCCAAAACGAGAAATTGTTTCTTTGATTCAATGGAAAGTGAAAAAGATTTTCGCTTCTGGAGTGGATAAATCCAACCTAGGTGGATGCAGTTGTGCTGAAAAGAATCAGTCAATCTTGGGCAAGTTTTCTGGACGTCAAAATTAATATCCATTAAACTTAAATTTAACTTCATAAATATTGCCATAACATCATGCATGATTAAATAATATGGATAAGGACAATCCCATATCTATAAAATTCATTATTCATATTTTAATCATAAAATTAAGAAACTTCTAAAATAAGAATTTTCTCATTTTTCTACGGTTTTTACCTTTAAAAGGGTGATGTACAAAAAAAATGCTGACGTGGCAGTAAGTATTAAAATGGGACCCACGTCAGGAGTCCGTTATTAAGGTGACGAAATTGGAAGCCAATTATTGGCTCACACACTTTTTGCTGCGTCTGTTACACCAAACAACAAACAGTAGTCCGTCACCGTTTTGGCCTAGGCTCAAGATAAGTAGATGATCTCTAAAATGCGCAGGGTGCGTCTGATATATGACGTGTCCATTAATGGATCACCATAAATAAAGTATAAAAAAGAGGAAAGAGAGAGAAAATCTCAATCCACACACGCCATTGATCCACTCTGCTTCGGCAGCTGAATTTTCACACAAATACAGACCTGTTTCTGGAGCTTTGAAGATAAATTTGTTACAATGTTTGGTGGAGGCGGTAGCAGTAGTAGTGGTTTGTATTGGGGAAGAAAAGAGAAGGAGTTGAAGAAAGGAATAGTAGTGTTGTTCGGCTGGGTTTCGATTCAAGAGAAGCACTTGAAGAGTTACATCGATTTGTATGCTTCTCTTGGTTGGAATTCTCTGATTTGTCATGCCCTTTTTTTCACCGCGTAAGTCTCACTCTCTCTCGGCTTGGAACGTTTTGTTAAATTGCCACTCAACTATTGAGTTGGTTTTGTGCAGATTTTGTCCTGATAGGGCCTTTTCCCTAGCATTTTCTCTCCTTAATGAGCTTATTGAGGTCAGTCTTAAGAATTATTAGTATTGTAAATCTGTATTTTGATAAAGTTTCAATCTTGGGTTTCAATTTTGATAGTTTTATTCTTGGTCCTCCAATCTTGATAAAGTTTGAATCTTGGATTTGCCTGTCAGATACTGACTGCATCGTTTCTATGTGGCCATTTGATTTCAATTAAAATAGTGTAACTAGTATGGTAGGGATCAGTTCAACATCAAATTTGGAGGAAGTAAAAATTCAGTGAGAAAGAGAAGAAAATATAACTTTAGCTTGATATTAGTTGAATTGATTTGTGGTGAATTAAATCTTTTATGATTTTTCTTTTTTGCTGCAGGAACTAAGGATTAGACCATGTCCAATTGTCTTTGTAGCTTTTTCTGGTGGTGCAAAAGCTTGCATGTACAAGGTTTTTGAGGTAATTTTGTGAATCTAGATACTCTGTGCCTATTATAAGTGGTTTTATCGGTGATCCTGGCAAAATTGATGTTTTAATTTATCTCTTTCATGCCCTGCTTTTCCCTTCTTTTTTTTTTTAATGTTAGTAAACCTAACTATAATGTACTTCATGCAGATAATACAAGGAACATGTGAAGGTCATCAGTATGTGGTATTTCTCCTTCTACCTTTTTCTTCTTCCATTCAATATCTAGTCATTTTCAGGTCTTCATTTCTAAACTTTTCTTTCACTTTAATTTTTGGAGGATGAACGACGGTTGGTGAGAAACTGTTTCTCCGGGCATATCTATGATTCTTGCCCTGTGGATTTTACAAGTGAGTTTGGTGCCCAATTTGCCCTACACCCTGCAATTCGAAAAATGCATGGTCCGTCTAAGTTTTTGTCTTGGGTTGCAAAAAGCATCACCTCTGGTTTGGATGGTCTATATCTAACAAGGTTTGAGTACCAACGAGCTGAGTTTTGGCAGACACTGCATTCTTCAGTGGTAAGTTTGCATATATCCTGAAGTTTTCCTTAAGTTGTCATCTCACTAATATTAATGTCACGACATTCTTTCCTTCTCTTCAGGAATTGGGTGCTCCATATCTAATTTTGTGCTCAGAGGATGACAACCAGGCTCCTTATAAATTCATCTGTGAATTTGCTCAACGGCTACAGGCCCTTGGGGCAGACGTTCAACTTGTCAAGTGGAATGGTTCATCTCACATAGGTTTGTCTTCCTTATTCATTTGTTTCATTCCAGTACCATGATGGTGACAAATGGTCTTTGATAGGTCATATGCGGACAAAGAACATGTCATAAATGTTCAATCTACTTATTGTCTTTGGCATGATAAAACTTTGAGTAATTCTGAACCATGGCATTTTAGGTCATTACAAGCATTATCCAATCCAATATAGGGCTGCTGTGACCAATTTGCTTGAAAAGGCGACTTCTTTTTATTCCTGCAAAGTCCAACATCTGCAAGACAGACTTTTCATGGATTGTACACATGATCAGATATCTCAACTAGTTTGTGACCTACAGAAAGCTGCAGTTACATCAAATCAAAGCTTAAGAAGAGTTGCAGTTGGCCCAGGTGACCATTTTTTTGTACCAAGCTCTGCAGAATACCGTAGCAGAGATTCGGAGCCTCTACAAGATGAAGGGAAAGAAAGATCTGTCTATGTACCAAAACCTCCAAGCATGAGCGCACATAGCAGTGTTCTTGGTCAGATGCTTTTTGATGTTTGTGTCCCAAGGAATGTTGAAGGTTGGGATATTAGATTTACTGGTTCTTTAAATGGACATCCAGTTGCTTCTGCTCATACTCGATTGCCTTCTCGTGGTATCAAATGCATTCGTCGCTCAAGATTGTGATGTTGTATGGACTGGACATTGTGGAAGAATCTGCCGCTGGTTTTACTTGCATCCATCTCGAGTCTTTGGAACAATGGCAGTAGAGCCAATGCTCACAGAGTGTTGTGTACATAGAAGTGAGGCTGGAGACTAAGAAACAAAGGAGACGCCTTATGGACACTTTGTGGGTCAGTAATGTTAATATTTTTTTGCCCTATATCTCTAGGCTTATCTACTGGCATGAAGATGGTGGTGTACAGGTAGAACAAGTTGTTTATATTGTGAAAACAGATGTTTGGTGGAGCTGCTTACCTCTGTAATGTGCTAAAATAGCTGAGGTTCAGACAGCTTGCGATGCATATGAAACCTTGATGTCCTTATTAGTACTAATTGTGTACGAGGGGCATATGAAACGTTCATGTCCATACTACTACTAACCGTTTAGAAGTGGGGCTTCAAATCATGAACTCAGCACTGTAAATCTGCCCATTAGGTAAGGAGCTGGCTGCTCTGAGTGTTAAGAGTGGGGCTATGTATAGAGAGAGATGTCTTACATATAAGACAGGGCGATTAGAATGTTGGGATTGATTATAGGCTAGATATTGTGTATGATAAAGGATGACAAGGCGTGAGGTCATAGTGTACAAATGTTTTTTCTTATCTTCTTTGGACCCTACTATTTCATGTGCTTGTATTAGTGTGTTAAATCTCTCGACCACAGATGGACATTGGCGAAATCAAGTTACAAGTAAAAGAGTGGATGTGCGGAATAAACCTGCTTGCTTTGTTTTAACTTAGAAACAGGCGTTTTGTAGCATTTCGACCGGCATGAATGGTTGCGCATTCCCTTCTTAATGGTGCAACAAGTCCTCCTTTCAGGAGTTCTAGTAATCATGTCATTTTCTCATCCCAAATGCTCAATTATACTTATCAAGTTAATGAATACTTGTGGGATAAACTTGACATATTTGGTGAACTTAGGTTCTATGTATAACCATCTTTCCTTGTTGGGAAATCAATTGATTGCCGTTAAACTGAAAGCCGAGTGTAACTCATCTCATCCTGGCATAACATCGACTTAAAGAAACACGATATCAACATACAAATACTTTCTCAATTGTTTATCTCTTTCCGGTTTCCACAACATTAATTACAATTGTATGTTTTCTGTCATTCGGTCTCTGGAAGACTGGAACCCGCTGTAACATTATTATTACGTAAATAGTAGTGCCAGCCAACGAAAAGAAAGGAATTCTTTCCATGTTATTAGCCTGACTCTAAACTGAGACCATTAATAGTGGGCATACCCCTATTAGTCTTAAATTTCAGGCCTAAAAAGAGAATCAATTTAGACATAATTGTTAAGATTACTACATGTTTGGTAGTGTCATACACAGGGTAATCCCGTTTTGCATGGGGTAACTAAACTTGATATTCGTCGAAAGGACGTTTGGGCAAACTTGTGCTGTGGAGAAAACTGAAAACCATGGAAATTGGAGAGGAGAAATTGTAAGACTGCTTGAGGGCCAGTTTTTTAATGCGGCGTACCTCGTAAGGTAATCAGATGATACAAGGAAAACTGGAAGTTGAGTTTTTGTCCCATCGGAGTGGAAAATTTGTTAAATTAAGAGAAGTTCTAATCTTAATTTTTATGATAATAAAATATGATCATTATTAATACTTTGTTTTATAATGAAAGGTTTAAAAGACAGGGTCATTGAAGAACAAATTGATGATAATTTAAAGGAAAAACTTTGGACTTGAAGTCTAATTTAGGCATAAATTAAGATGAAACAACTAGAAAGCTTCAAGAACTTTAGTTAGATAGTTTGAAATTTGTTTGTAAGTTTTATTTGAAAGTTTAACAACCTTACGAGCTCAAATTACTTACATATTACGTAAAGGTTTTTAAAAATGCATAAACTTTCACTAGTTGATATAAGTTTTTCATTTGAGTTAAATTGACATGTCTTGATATTTAAAATAACTTTGGGAATAATTTGAAATTTGTATGAGTTATTTTTTTTAATAAAAGTAATGGTTTTGGATCGTTTAGAGGTTGATTGAATTTGAGTTTAACTTGAAAATTTTTAAAATGTGCTTAAAATTTCATGAATTAAGACATTTTAAGTTTTTTTTATTTCAAATGAAATGTCTTTATCACTAAAATTATTTTAGAGAATTTTTTGAATTTGTGCGAGTCAAATTTTTAGTGTTTGAAAGTGTTTTGATCAATTTTTAAAGAATTACATAGTGACTCAATAGCACCCCACAACACAAAGTCAACGACATTGTTAAAGTCACATTGTTTTTTAGTAAGTAAAAGGAACTTATGATGACGGTATCAGTGGTACCATTGTATTGCGAGGCTTGTACAATATCATAATGGTGAGAATAAATGGTGTTGTTATGATCCACAGTTTTGTCCACTTTCAGACGAGTAATAACTAGTTTTTGATATCTAACGACTATTTTGTTTGAAGTAATGACTATGATAAACTAACGATATTTCAAATATAGAAACATTATAAATATAAGTTCTAAGTGTTTTAGAACAATCTTTATAAGTTTTTAGTAAGTTCTTGGTGAGTGAATGAGTTTTTTTTATTTGATTTGAGATAAGTGTTTGAGCTGAATGAAGTTAAGAGAAAGTGTTGAGTTTTTATACATGCATTCATTGTGTTATTGAACTCCTTTGAGCATTGTGATTATCAAGTAAGATGTTTAAGCTGTATTTTTTGGTATTATGTCTTGATTTTGAGGTTTTGTTTATTAAAATTAAATTATTTGATAAATGGTTGCTCTTAACTCTCTTAAAATAAGATTATATTGGGTTCCTCTTTATCCTTAAAAGAAGATTGTTGTGAGTTCCTCTTCACTTATTTGAAGAAGATTATAAAAATTTCTCTTCACTATAAAGAATATTGTTTTCATAGTGAAATTTTTAACTGAGATCTTGGAGAATGGATGTAGGCAAAGAGCTGTTTTGCCAAACCATTATAAAATTGATGTGAAAACTCTCTTCCTTTCAATCTTTATTTACTTATTTTTGTGATTGTTATTAAATTACTTGAACTTAAATGATTGAATTTAATTTGTATAATTATTATCATTTATGTTGAATTATAGTCTACAGAATGCCTATTCATTAAAAATGGTTTATATGATTAGTTTAGAAATTTTAAAACACCTAATTTACCATCGTTTAGGTACCATTAAGACTTATAATTGGCACCAAAACTAATATCACATTATGTATAAAATTTTTCTAACTATAATTATAAGTAAAAATCCAAATATGACGCATTTGATAGCATCAACTAGTCAAGAGGGACAAAATATTAATATATCACCATTCTTTAATAGGAATAATTGCTTGTATTGAAAAACTAAAATGAAATTCTTTTTTTTGTCCAAAAATATTGATTTGTGAGAAATTATTAGTAATAAGCTATACATTTGCACCAAGATTATAGGAAATGAGAAAGTGTCTAAGGTAAAGGAAGAGTGGAATGATAAGGATAAAAGCATGATTTCTTTAAATAGTAAGGTTGTTTATATTTTTTGTGCACTAAGTAGGAATGAATTCAATAAGGTGTTAATGTGTGAAATATCATATGAGATATAACATACTTTAGAAGTAACACATGAGGGCTTCAATTAAGTTAGGGAAAGTAAGGTGTCAATACTCACACACTAATATGAATTATTTCATATAGAATATGATGAAAGAATTTTTAGCATGTATACTAAGTTCATTAATAGTATAAATGCGTTGAAGGTTTAGGTAAATCTTATACTAATATAGAATTTGTGAGAAAAATTCTTATATTATTACCAAAAATTTGGGAGGCAAAGGTGACTGCAATATAAGAAACGAAGGACTTAAATACTCTACCAAAAACGAAGGACTCAAAACCCTCTACTATTGGAAGAGCTTAATAGTTTACTCCTTACATATGTAATGTGCCTTAAGGAGACAAAAGAGGAGGAAATGGTGAGCAAGAAGAAGAACCTGGTGTTCAAAGCTTTGAGGGAAGTTTTAAGTGATTAGGAAACTTCATCAAGTAGAAGTAAAGATGAAAACATTGCCCTCCTTAAATGAAAATTCAAGAAGTTTTTTAAGAAGAAGGACTTCTTAAGGATAAGGGAACAAGATAAGAAAGATTTTAGAATGAAATCCTCTAATTTTTATTTATTTTGAATGTAAGAAATTGAGATATATGAGATCTTAATATCCCTTTCTCAAAGAAAGTGAGAAAAAAAATGAAAGAAGTGGTAAGAAAAAGAAGAGGGACAACAATAAGAAGAAGGCATTGAAGGCTATAACATGAGATGATACAAATGATTCTAAGAGCAAGAGCGAATAATCGGATGAGGAAGAAGCTAACATGTGCTTTATGGCTTTAAAAGATAAGGTACCTTCTAGCTCTTACTCTTATAATGCTGATAATGTAAATAATGAATTGATATATGATTAGTTGATTGAATACTTGGAAGCAATGACATTGAAAAGAAAGAAAATATCTTCTAAGTACAAGGAAACATTGAAGTTGTAGAATAAATGTAGGCTAGAAAATGATATGTTAAAGAAGGAAATGCATGAAATAAAATTTAAGAATGTTTCTCGTACTCGATCTACTAAATCTTCCTATTAGTATTACATTAGATGTTTGAAGAGGTCATTAAGCAAAGGAAAGAAAGCAAAAGTTGAGAAAGCTGATGTTGAGAAAAGATGAGAACCTTAAAATGTATATGGTTTTGGTTTTGAAAGTAGAATAAATGGCTAGGAAGTTTCATGGTTAATTTGGATTTGCATGTTAAGAAGTAAGCATTAGTATAGATCTTAGGATGTCCTGTACTTAAATATAAGAATAAAAAGATAAGATTTAGAGCTTTACATGGTTTATAACTTCATGGCTTAGTGTTAATTGGTCATTAGGCTTTCTTTTACATTATACTATAATCTAAAGCTAGATAAGCTAATGTTATAGCCTATAAATAGAGTTTTTTTGGTCCCTTTGGCACTCAATAGAGGGGTGAACTGGATGTAATTAAAAATTTTCTTAAGTTCTTAATAATTTAAAACTAAAATAATTATAATACGATGATGATGAATATTAAAATATTTAAATTAACCATAAAAATTTTGCATAAAGTACAAAAACTAAGGAGAGAACTACAAATAGATTTTTTAGTAGTTTGATAAACATCTCTTTAGGTACGTCTATTCTCTAAGACATTCTTAGATATTTCACTATCTTCAACTGATGAAGAGAAATCCTCCTTATAACAAACCTTCCTTGAAGGTGAAGAGAAACCTTCCTAGGTCTTCATTTTTACTTCATTAGAAAGGTGTTCACCATTTTAATTTTCTTCATCCTTTCAATACTTTAAAGACAAAATAACTATTAGAAATAATTAAGTTTTATCATTATCAAAACTATAAGTAAAAACCTCATTTAGGTTAATAGAACTGGACTCTTAGAAACTAGGTTATATGTTATTGTAAATTATAGATTTTTGTCTACCAAATGGAATTTTTTCTTGGTTATTCATGCTACATGATCATAATTCCTAAGATTACCATTAATATTTTCCATCACTATGAAAAACCTATATTTAATATGCCATGATAAAATTTTTCTATGTCAATAATTGGAAGAACAAAAGGGAAATAAAGCACAATTAAATATTAAGTCAACTTAATTACCTTTTGATACTTAAAAAGTCTTCATGTCCTAAAGTTGAATATAAATCTTTGGTAATTGCCGATCAAAGCTCTCATTCAGCTGATCAAAGCTCTCATTCAGCTGATCAAAGCTACATTCAACCTTCTAATGAGAGCTTTGATCCCATCTTTGATAGATTGTGATATTGAAATCTTAAAATCTTTTCTTTATCAAAGTGGAAATACTTCTTAGTATAATTATAATTTGCAAGAGCATTTGTATTAATTATGGTCTTTTTTTACCAAAAAATTATACTATTGTTCAGTTTTTTGAGCTCAATTAAAACTCTAAAGATTGAAATTTACAAGCCATAAAGTGCCTCTAATAGCTAGAAACTTGATACCCTAATGAAATTACAAAGATTAGTCGACCATCGTTGCTAGAGTTGGCTATTCCAATTCCTAATCTTATTATTGAAAGTCCTAGACTTAACCAAAAAGTAGCATTTTGAAACCCAGGATCAAACTTGTAAAAACCTAAATCATGTTCCATAATTTTAGGAGCGATTCTCCCTTAATAGGTATGCTTCAAGTTGGTCCAAGGGCTAAACATACTAAATTTATAGGCTTTGAGCATATATAAAATTACATTACGATTTTTATTTCTATCTCAAGGTTTGATTAAGTATAAAATTTACTAGATACACTTTTGAGATCATTGTTTTTTTTTAATATTTAACTTCTTAAGGACATGTTCTACATATTTAAGTCGACCAATGAAAATATAATCTTTAATTTTTCAATTTATATATCAAGAAAGCACTGCTCCTCTCTAAGATTTAACATTACAAATTTAGTTTCAAATTTTTATTTAGATGATGCTACATACTCATCATTATAACTAGTAATTAATATATCATCTATATATAAGTACAATTACTTAATTAATCTATCTTCGAGTAGCATAAAGAGAATAGCTTCATCTTCACTTCTTTTAAGCCCGTACTTAGTCAAGTATTCATCGATCATGTTCTCCTTAACTTTAGCAAAATGTTTTAAGTGATAAATGGTTTTGTGTAATAAGTATGCATTTTTTTCTTTGCCAATAATGCTAAAACTTTAAGTTGCTCAACATATATTGTCTTCTTGATAAATTCATTTAATAGTGTCATTTTTATATCAATATGGAACCATTTCTAGCCTAATTTAGTAGCAAATGCAACTAATAATCTTATAGTGTCATACCTAATAATTGGTGGATATGTTTCAAAAGTAGTCAACTTTAGATATCCATAATAACTAGCCTTGCTTAAAGCTTGTTAATCGATCCAATAGAATTAAATTTAGTTTTAAGGACCCATTTAACTCTTAAGAACTTTCTAATTAGATGGCCTTTCCACTAAAGACCAAGTTTTGTTTTTATTTATCATAACAATTTCCTTTTTTCATGGTTGTAATCCATTATTTCTTAATTGTTGCCTCATTGTAGGTAGTTAGCTTAGTAGCTACTAAATTTGTTCTTTCATAAATTTCAGCAAAATTTAAAACCTCCTTTTGATCATGATATGGTAAAGAGTTAGCTTCTAGGTCTTGAACTTCACTATCCAGCAACTTTTCCTAATTAGGTTTAGCAAATTCATCAATTGCACATCTTGAATCACTTAAGTCTTCCTTGTTGCAAGATTGAAACCTCTGTAAGCTTTACTTCTGTATCTACATCCTAAGAGTACCCTCAGCTTACTTTTGTTGTTTAACTTTTTCTTTTAATATCATGTACACGTATATAAAATAAATTACCAAAAAATTTTAGGTTTGCATCAAATTGTAAGTTTTGGAACCATTTTTCATGTGATGTTTTGCCTTTTAGTGCCTTGGTAGGTAGCATTTTAAGTAGAAGCACTAAGGTACTTACTCCTTCTGCCCAAAACCTTTTTTTTGCAATTATACTTCTTACCATCTTTATAATGCTTTTGTTATTCCTCTTTACAACTCTATTCTATTAAGAAGTGTATGGGATTGTTAATTGGTGATGGATTCCATATTTGGCACGAAATTATTTTAATTCCTTGGAATTATATTCAAAACATTTATCATACCTTAGTTGCTTAAGTGAGAGGTCTTTTTATTTCTTGATTTTGTCTTTTAACCTCTTGACTTTTTTAAATACCTAACTTTTATGTTTCAAGAAAGCAATCTAGTTGTACCTACTATAATCATTAATAAATAAAAAAAATCAACTTCCATTTAGTGATACCTCATTCATTAGAATGAAGTAGTTCCAATCTCTTTTTTTTAAAAACAGAAATCTTGTTTGCTTTTTATGCTAGAATGGTTGAGAAATTTCATTAACTTTTGTCCCCTTAGGAAGCTCTTGCATAACATCATTTTCACTCAAACTTTATGTCCCAATCTATTATACCATAGCATCGACTCACTAGTAGAAGCAACGTTGGTTGAATTTATAAAGTTACTTTCTCTACTAGACTTGGCTTTAACATTTGAATTAACTAGAAAAAAGTTTTCTTTTAATGCAAACTCATCATTTTAACTCTTTTAAATTAAATTATCAAACACCCTCGTAGTAATGTTTACAACACATATATTTTTAATCAGTTGACCAACACTCTAATAGATTTTCATCAAGTTTAGCATTAGAAATATATTAGTTATTAACTCGATGCATATTGAAGTGTTTATATCAATATATTCTCTTCCTTTCACCTATAAGAAAGCACATCGTTACAAATTTTGACTTTGCTTTGAAAGTTTTTATTTAAAATTTTAAAAAGAGACTCATCATCTTCCATGTGGCTTGTACACCTAAAATCCACAAGTTAAGAGTACTTATTGATGTAAGTTGATAAGGTAAAAATACTGAAAAGAGTTTCTTAAGGTTCTTATTCCTTTTTCTCTATTGTCAGACCTTGTATGGAACATAAAAGGGGGAGGGGATGAATTTAAGTAACATTAAATTTTTCTAAGCCTTTACATTTAAATGAAAATTTCCAATGAAAATTTCCTCTAAAAATTATGCAAAAGCTTAAACAAATTTGGCGAACAATTTATAATAATAATATAAAATATTCCTAAAAATTAAAAGAAATAAGAAAATAAGGTTGCAAACCAATTTATAGTGGTTTAGTGCAAGATATATATATACATCTACTCTCTAGTATATTGTTGGAAATTTTCATGATCACAAATCACTTTTAAAACTCCCCTTTTTCGATAGGCTTCAGTATAACTCTTATAATATTCCAATCTCACAATCAACCAACTAGAAAAATACACTTCTAAAAACTTCTTTCTTATCTCACTCAAAGTGTTAAAGGGGCTTTCAATAAGTATATAATGCACTATAAAGAACACCAATACACTAACAAACTTCTCAAAATTACACTTAAAATGCTTCAATCCACTTTTTAATTTATTTTTTTCACACTTAAATGCATAAAACACACTCAGTGCACCTATTTATAGGTAAAAACTTGCTTATAGCCATTTATAATCATTGGGTGTCATTAAAAACCATTAAATTAATTTTATTGTTAAAAACTAATTGTTTAAGTTTGTTTTGTCGAACCATTAGTTAACCAATCACTTGCAATTGGTTGACTAGTGTCTTCAATTGGTCGATTAGTCTATGGTAATATTGTATATTGGTTGACTAGTCTCACTAAGTGGTTGACTAATCCTACACTAGACTGATTTTTAAGCTAATCCTAACTTTTTCAAACACTTATCTAACACTCACACACTTCAAAATACTTTTCTAAAAATATTTTTGTATAAGAATATGATCATTTAAAACCATTCTTCACATAATTCCTCAGGATTATCCAACATGCATAATTTGACCCCTTTAAATACAATGAAATAGCCAAGATAAAATTACATAAAAAATTACAACAAATAACTTATTAAAATTTTAGCTTTATCTTTAACTTGAAGCTTTTTTGCTTTGAATTTCATAAGTTCCATTTTATACTCAAAGGTTTCAAAATGGATCTTCTAAACACTTTTTTTTATATATTTATCTTTTCAAAACATTAAATATAGTAAAATATATTAGTAATAAGAATATTTTGTCATTTTCAAAATTAAGAGAAATCTCTCTTGGTTCAACATCTACTATCTCGGTTTATTGTGTTGTCTCCTTTTCTTTGCTTTTACAAACCTTTTTTTATGTGCTCCATTAGGTTACAAGCCCTATACTACATTTAGGGATGTCAATCGGGTGGGTCAGGTCGGGTTCGGGTTGGGTCATTTCGGGTTCGGGTCATTTCGGGTTAACA
>JAOXYD010000136.1:20627165-20649739 GCA_028565735.1 Pinacopodium congolense
TGGAAATGAGGCTTAGCTTCATGGAAACTTCTTCAGTGTGATTAAGATAATCGACTGGAGGGTTTTCATGGAGTGCCGGGCAGGTTGCCTAGTCCAATAGGATGGGGTCCTGTCATTCTCCCTCATCCGAATCAAATAAACATCTCTAACTTAAGCCTCTCCAATCCAATCTCTTAAGTCGGGTCAAATATGTAAAGTATCCAATAAGCCTCTAACTTTATCAACATCTAAACAAACATCCAAAGATCTCATCTCTAGTAACAGATTCATACTTTGTCCCCTTTAAGAGTTGAAACATAAGAAACCTAAGAAAGATCTAAGATAGAGTTTTGCGTGAGGGTACCAATTTGTTGTGTTACATTACAGGTACCAATTTATTTAGGACTAATAACACAACCTGCATATGGTAAGAAAAATACATCTTTATATGTCAAATTCTAAAATCTTATATGCTCCTTTATGAGTGCAGGGCATGCATTATGACAAATTGAAAATATTAGAGACTCGTTCTTAACCAAATTAAATACAATTGATGATTCTATTAGCTCATTCATACATCTAATTATATTAATATCCATTCAATTTTATAAAATATAATACAATTTCACCCAAAATTTAAAAATTACCAATTTTATATTCCTAAAACTGGGAAAATTTCAAATTCTCCCAAATCAAATGAAATTAATGATTCTATAAACTTATTCATATATCTAATTACATGAATATATTCTCAATTTTGAAAACATAACACAATTTTACCTAAAATTCAATAATAGCCAATTTCTATATTCTTAAAATTGGGGAAAAAATCAAATTCTACCAAATCAATTGTAATTGATAATTCTATAAACTCATTCATACATCTAATTACATGAATGTACATTCAATTTCATAAAATATAACACAATTTCACCTAAAATTGAAAATTCACAATTTTAAAACTCTAATTTTACCTAATTTCAAACTTAATTCAATCTATATGCATTCATACCAAATTTAACTTCTATAATGCTTAAATTTGATGAATTAAGTACTAATTAATAACTAATTTAATGAAAATTTAATGAAATTTAAAAAAATCCCAAATCTTAAGGTTATGAAATTTGTCAATTTCACCTCAATTTCTTTAAATTGGTTAATGGAAATGGATGTAAGCGTTAAGAAGATGCTATGACTCTTATCACCTACCAGATTCTAACCTAAAACTTAAAGTTTTGATAGAAAATTATTTGAAAATCAAATTTGTAAAATTTGATATTTTTGTGTTTGATTAGTGTTTTAGAAAGTATTTTTAAGTTGTTAAAGTTAGATGGAGGTAGTGGGTGAAGGGCTAAAACTCAATTGTATGAGATTTTTTTAGAAAAAAATGGATTTATAGTAATAAGTAGAAGTTGGCTGAGAGAGAAAAAGGAAAGAAAAAGAAGAAGAAAATGGGGAAAAAAACTAACAAGCCTTAATTTAAATCAAGCATCAATAGACTGATCCTTAAGGATCAGTCAATTGATGTAAAAAAAAAAGCATCAATTAGCTGATGCTTACGAAATTTCGAAAAGAAAGTTTGGTCGCCGAATTTTTTTCAAAATTACATCCTAGCCCTAGTTTTGAGTTAGTATTCTAAAGTTGACCTAAAACCATTTGGTACGTTTTGATTTTGCTGGCACGAGCTGGTATCTCAACCTGGTATGATGTTAGTATTGGTTACAGGTTGATACAGTATTGTCAGCCTATACCGATTTTTAAAACCATAGTACTATTTACTATGACTTATGACACATGAAATAAAGGCCTACTTTAGTTCATTTAGTACAAAGGATAACTATGAAAAGCAGCGCAACCACTTGGGCCATATTAATTCATGCTTAAGTTGTAAAGTTTACATGTTGGTACTTGGTGACATAAAATATGGACCTGTTGTTAGCTAGCTAATAGTGAGTTGCTTTGGAGATTGATCTTATATCATTACTCATAGGAGTAAATGGTTAAACCCAATTGTGGGTATTATTTTTGTTCCCTTATATCAGTTTGATGACTTAGTTTATTAATTTGTTAGTTTATTACTGAACTCTTTTAAATTTATTATACAAGTGTTAGCTAGTTTTGTTTCTCAATTAGATATTAAATCTTTTTTATAATTGTAATATATAATTTTAAAGCATTTATTTTAAGATAAATAGAAGAATAATACATGTCAAAAATCTGTTTAGTTTTCATCGTCTTCTTTTTTAATAAAATTTTAATTTCATATGTTATATTTAATAATATTTAACACTTAATTAAAATTTAAAAAGATTATCTATTTATGTAGAAACTAAAATAATTAGTGGTAAATAGTCAACTTATTTCAAGATATTCTAGATAAATTTCAAAAATACCAATCACAAATATTCTTAATTTATAACAATTTTCTTAAATGGTAGTAATTTCTTGATTTTCTTTCATTGATTTATTTTTATTTAATTATAATGGACAAATAAAAATTCCCTCTTCTATAGAGAATTAATGTCTTAAAAATTAGATTAAATATCAAATCAATAAGAAAAGAAGTTCTAAATTTGGAGGTTCAATAGATATTAGATTGTCAAAAAATTAGTATGGATTGAGAAGAATTAAAATAATGAACAAATAAAATAAAATAAAAATAAAATAGGAATATTTATAATATATAATCAATTAATAACAATTATGACTAAAATTAAATCTAATCTAAAATTTTTATATTAGTACTAACAATTATAATTATGTTTATAAAAGAAGTAATATCTCATCATCATCAAGAATTCTAAATTTTTTAACACAATATAAAGAGTTAAAAACTATAGTTTCTTTCTAAATAATTGTATAAACATCTTTTACTACATTTAAATAAGTTATAGATTAGTAATATATAAAATTATTTTCTATTGTAATATGTTGTACTTTTAATTATTAACTATATTTAAAATAAGATGGCAATCAATCTTTAGTAGATATTTTTAATTCATTTATCATGAAAAATATATTTTCTTTATAAATTATCTTTTTTAGTTCACTATAATCAAGATCAAAAAATTGTTCTTCTTATTCAATTCAGAAATTAGGATAATTAATGCAATTAATAGTAACTAGATTATAAGTTATGTTCTTACTATGCTGTTTGAATATATAATATAAAAATTATAAAATTAATAAAACAAAGTATAATTACTTTAAAAGAAATTTAAAATATAATCAATGAAATACATGTTCCTTATATTGTAACTAATGTACACAAGATCATTAAATCTTTAATACCTCAAATAATTTTCTTTTTTCATATAAATATATTAAAAAACACTGTAATTATATATACAAGTTGATGCAAAAGTCGTATGGTTGAGTAGTCTAACATTAGGTTTTCTTAATGCTAGAGCACTTTCACTAAATAATCTCTACCATTCATTTGTATTTTAAATTCAAAATTATAGTAAAATAAAAAATATTGTTAATAAGTAAAGAAAGAAATAAACTATGAAAACTTATTGAGTTATTTTTTTTAATCATAAGTTCTTTCTTTATGAATGGATTGGCAAAACTACCTAAACTTTCATGATAAAATCTAATTTCATTTGTTATATTTGATTGTTCTTTATTAGAAAAAATATCTTTGCATTCAATCACATTAAAAAGATTGCATATCATATCAATATCTATACATGCATCTTTTCTATATAAACAATAAGGATTAAAAAAAAATTATCTGCTAAGTTAATTATTTGAGTAAGATGCTTATCATATTGTTAGTCAAAATATTTATATAGAACTTGCACAATTTCTCTTTCCTTTAAAAAGATTCATAACTGTCATCAAACTTTATACATTCCATATTATATAACTCAAGGATGATTTCTCATATGAGTCAATTATCCCTAATAACAAAAATCTCTTTTCCTTTCTAACCTTTTGCTAACTTATGAATTGAAAAATGTTTAGTTATCATTAAAATTTTAAGTGTTTATTTATGTTGAATCAAAGGAGGTTCCAATCATGTGTTTTGATGATAACAAAGCATTATTGTTACTAATAGTTAAGTTTTGGGGTGTCAATAAGATATAAAAGAGCAAGATATTCAAGTTTGCACATGTTAGATCTCAAGTTTAGTGCTCCAAGTGAAGAATATAAAGAGCAAGCAGTGGATGATAAATAATGGATAATCAAGAGTGAAGATCAAGAAAGAAGATTAAGTTAGGGTAGGTTTAGGTGTGTCTTAAAATGGAAGTTTTCTAAACTTAATCTTAATCAATGCTTGAAAGGACTCTCACATTTGTGTTTCATATTTGCATTAACCATTAAAAATAGAATTTGAATTATAGTTTTAGTGATTAATTGAATTTTATTATGACATTAACATGTTAAGTGTTGATTTAGAAAGGCATATAAACATTAAGGTGTTTAATTAAGAGGGAATGTGATAAATTGTGTTAATGTATGCCGCTTAATGAGTTTAAGTGAATTAAAATGTTGCTTGAAGGTATTTATATGTGTTTGAATTCATTTAAATATAATTATGATGTGAATTTCAGTTTATAAAATGTTTATGAAAAGGATTGAGTTATCTAAGAATGAAAACTTTTCATAATCAAGGAAAATTCTAATATTTGAATCAATTGAAAGTTTTTTAATTAAAAAAACCCTTAATATATGTTTTAAATCTTTATTAATGTTAGAAAAATGTTTAAAAAACTAATAATTGCTTTGATTATTTGTTTGCAAGTTTAGAGTTGAAATTCATTTGGTTTAAGCTCATTTGTTAACATACCTTAAATCTACCTAGATTTGAGTTATCATCATTTAATCTCATTTTTCAGTGCCCAGTTTGTTTTCATTAATTCAAAATCATCATATATTTTTTGCTTAAGGTCTCAAGAGTGCACTAGAGTTTTTACTTCAATTTTAAAGTTCTTAAAACATTTATTGAAGCTCCAAGAATACAAATTACTCAAAGCTATATCTAACAACTAGTTTAGGGCTTTGGGTATTTATGTCTTTTTATCTCCTAAATGGCTAGGTTTGCTATTAAACATCACTAAATGCTTCCAAACCTAACACACAACATCTCTAATCACTTTTATCATTTTTAAAAGCTCTAAAAATAATATTGAAAGATCAAATTTGTTCAAACCTTAAAAATGCATCCCTCTTCATTGTTTGCCTCATTTTTCACTATTCTTGATTCAATCCCCTCTCTCTTCACTTTAACTTATGTTTAGGCGTGTAAAATCATTTTACTCTATTAGTTTAAGTGTTTAAATTTTTTTTATCAAAGTTTTGTATTTTAGGAGGATTATTTCACTTGTTTTAAATTTAATCTTTCAGTTATATCAAAACTCTTTATGTTTTTTTGCCTTGTGTTCTTGCATTATTCGAAATTTTTAACTATCATAACTTGTTTCTAGATGTTTGGGTTTGCTGTTCTCAATTGGTTTAAGTGTTCAAGAACTCCATAAATCAATTATGTACACTATTAAGTGGTTATATTAGTAAATTGAAGGTTACAAAGTCATATACACCAAATATGTCTAGGTTTGGGTGTTTCAACATTCATATTTATCTTTCTCTATTTAAATCCAATTTTTATCTTTCAAAATTGCATAAATCTATTGTAGCTGTGTTTTTCTATCTTTTAAGAAGTTGTCTAACCTATTTTCGTGATTTTAAAAGATTAGAATCGTTTATTGATAGGGCTAAAACTTTAACAGCCCATATTTTGACAGATTTACAAGTTCATGGTTTGTTATTGAGTTAAAACCTTCTATTTCATTCCTTAAATTCATTTTTATTATTGTGATATGTTCCTAAAGGGTTGGTTAAGGTTCCAGTAGGTTTATTGTGTTGATTGTGTGACATTTGATAGGTTAGAATCATTTATTTCAAAGCTAAAATTAAAAATACTACACTATTTTGATATCTTGTGTTCATATTGTTTAAATTTAAATATATGATGCTATAATCACATTTTTGTTACTTCAATTTGATTTTTGATTATCTGTAGAGGTATTAGGAGACTTTCCATAATTTTTGTTTACCTCTAGAAGTTGTAGAATTAATTTTATTGCATGTGCTTCATTGAAATATCATAACAAGGTGTGTTTTGGTTACTTAATTTTTGGGATTTGATTTTGTTATTTAAGGCTCCTCTTTGCCATTAAAAAGAGTGTTGAAAGGTTTCTCTTGACCTATGTTAAACAATATTTGAATTGGCTTGATTTTTTAATGTGATTTGGATTGATTTATGCCATGTATGAGTATTAAAAAATGCATAAGGCATAACCATTGCATTATTTGTGTTTGAGCCCTTTCTTGAATTGATTTTGGTTAGGTTTTTGATAAGTTGTATAAGCTTAAATTGAGGCTTGAGTAGCCTAAGTTAAGGAGTGGCTTTTGTGAGAACAAAAATTGTATATTTCAGTTGTATTTGTAAAGGTTACTCTTCACCTATCTGAAAATGATTGAAAGGATTTATCTTCACCCATTAGAAATTAAGATTAGTTAGCTTTCTCTCGACCTTCAGAATCAAGATTGTATTGGGTTCTTCTTAACCTTTGTAAACAATATTGTTGTAAGGATTACTCTTCACCAATTTAAAGGAAGATTGATTTTTAGTGATATTTTCAATGAGTAGTTGGAGAGAGGACGTAGTTTATCTTTAGGGTAGATGAACCTCTATAAATTCTTGTATTCCTCTCTTACCTTATTTCTTTATATTTATGTAATTTTATTTATTTATATTTGATTGAATTTGATTAACTTTGGTACAAACATATCATATCATTATAGGTTGAATTTTGGCTTAGTGATTCATATAGTTAAAATTAGTTTAGGTTGTTTAGTTAGTTTAATTTACTAGGAAAATTTTAAAAAACCCAATTCCCCACCCTCTTGGGTGCCATAGGACTTATAATTGGTATAAGAGCTTTGGTCTTTTTTTTGCATAATTTCTAATGAAATTTTGAGTAAAGATTAAAAATAGCACCTTACTTTGGTCAAAAGGGTTTGAATATTCATAGGCATCAATTTTTAATGGAAATAATTTTCTTAAATGGAAAATTAGATTGAATTTTTTTTCCTATGGGACAAGATTTCTATTTATGGTATTTTATTTCAAATGGCCTTCATATATTTTCAAATGAAGAAAAAATTGTTTCCTTAAATGAAAAGGTCATGCATATCTTTCATGATACATTAGATGAGTGCATACTTGATAAAGTTACTATATGTATTTTGGTTAATGACATTTATTGTAGATTAGAGCATAATTTTGTAAGTGAAAATGTTGAAAAGGAAGAGGAGGAAGAAGTAAAAGTTGAGGACCTAAAGGAAGCCAAAGAAGAATAAGAAGAAGTATAAAATGTATGTCTTGTTACTTTTGTGGAAGAAGTTCCATCATCATCAAATGTTCCAATGGAAAGCAACGAGGTACTTTTTAACTCTAACTCAAATGATGATGAGAATGAAAATAATGTGGAATATGATGAAATCACACATGATGAATTAGTTGAGTTTACAAAAGCTTTTAGATTGAAAAGGAAGAAGCTTTCTTACAAGTATAAGAATATTGTGAAAAAGTTAAATGATTTTATGATTGCGAATGATAAATAGGTGAACGTGAATGATTGTTTGAGAAAGAAATTGGTTGCATATTTTCATGGGAGTGAGAAATTAAAAGATGAATTGCATGAAATCTTTTAATCTAAGAATGCATGCATGTTAGAAATTGATGGATTAAAGCATGAAATAAATGATATGTTAGATTCTAAGAGTGTAAATGTTGTCAAGCATGACAATAAGCATAAGTTGATGCATGAAAATGAATTTTTGAAAAAGGAAGTGGATGCCCTCAAAGAATCATTGTCTAAATTCATAAAGAGAAAAGAAAAGTTAGATTGCATGCTAGGAGGCCAAATGATTTCTAATGATAGGTATGGTTTAGGCTATGTTGATGAAAATGTTTCTAAAGATACCAAAATCATTTTTGTAAAAGGAAAAAGCTTAAATGAAAAAATTGTACTAAAGCCCTCATTAGAAAATGATGCATCCACATCTAAAGCACATACTAGACCATCTTTCAAGAATATTGCATCTTTATCTAAAATTACTTTATATGAAGAACAATCATCATGCATTCATATATGCATCTAGTTCAAAGGTTAGTAAGAATCTGTGTCAAGGAAAAAAATAAGAATGGTTTTTATAGAAATGCATAAACATATAATGATGCATTTTAGACCCATGTTAGGCAGGAAGGACTAAATCTTCTCATGCTTTAAATGGGCATGTGCATAAACCTAGGGAGAGATTACATTTACATCCTAGGAAGAAATTGCAAGTAAGAAAGGACATGTATACATCTAGGTCTTATGATAGACATTAAGTTAGGTAATTTGAATCTTTACATTCTTATACTTGTCACAAGCATATCTGGCACTTGAGCTTTGGTTAACCTCCACCTCTCCTTTTCTCTCACCTAAAACTCTCTTTGCGGTTGTGAAAACTCCATCAAAAAATTTAGCAACAGAATCCTTAAATAAAAACAACACCTTCTAATTGAACTAAAAAGAATTATGCTTGAATTAACCGTTGTCCTCTGTGAATCTTCACCATTTTCATTTTTTTTAATTTTAAGGTGTCAAGTCGAGTCATTATGATCATTTAGGTCTAAGCCCAAAAACCCAATGGGCTTTACAGTTCCTCCCTCTTTAAAAGAAACTTCGTCCTTAAAATTAAAACGCATACTTAAGGATTCAAACAAGTAAGGATATTAATGTCGAACATCATCCTCATCTTCCCAAATTGCCTCCCATAATAAATGATGATGACTCACACCATTAAAATCTCTCATCGTCTCAACTTTCTTATCTCTCTTACCAGAATCTCTACCAACTCCTCCTTGTAAGTCATATCTCTCCCCACCTCTATCTCAGACTCTAATATCACATGACTAGGATCTAATTTATACCATTTTAACATAGATACATTAAATACATCATGGATATGTGATAAATCTAGAGGTAAAGCCAATATGTTTGTCAAAGGTCCCATATGCTACACAATTTTATGAGGTTTAATATATCTTAGACTCAACTTCCCTCTACGACAAAAATGCATGATCCCTTTCTACGATGATACTCTAAAAAACGCTTTATCTTTACCTTATACTCCATCTCTTGACAATGTCTATCCATATAGCTTTTTTGACAATCCTAAGTTGCTTTAAGGCATTTCTTCACCATATCAATTTTCTCCATTGTCTCTTGTATCAACTTTAGACCTTCTAAAACTCTAGCTCCCTAATAAGAAAGCATATAGGATCTTTACACCTCCTCTCATACAGCGCTTCAAAAGATATCATTCCAATACTTGAGCAATAGTTATTATTGTATATAATGACCATCAGTGGCAAATACTGACCCCAATCACCTTCAAAGTTCAACACAAGTCCTCATCACGTCCTCTAGGATTTGAATAGTCTAGTTTAACTGTCCATTTGACTATGAATAAAAAGAAATATTCAAGTTCAGCTTAGTCCTTAAAGCTATCTACAAGCTACTCTAGAATCAAGAAGTAATAGGCTATTCTAGAATCGAGAAGTAAATATCATATCTCGATTAGATACAATAGACAATAGTACTCCATGAAATATTACAATCTTATCGATATACAATTTAGTTAGCCCGCCTAAATAATCAGTCTACTTATCAGGAAGAAAATGAGCTAACATATTCAATCTATCAACAATTACCCATACTAAATCATGCTTACGCCTCATCCTTGGTAAAAATGCCATAAAATACATCGTAATCCTCTCTCATTTCTACAAAGGAATAGCCTAGGGTCTCAACATACCTGCAAGTGCCTAATGCTTAACTTTAACTTGTTGACCAGTTAAATATCTTGCCATATACTCAGCTATATCCCTCTTCATCAAAGGCCACCAATAATAAAGCTTGAAATTCATGTACATCTTGGTAGACCATGGATGCATAACATACAACATACTATAAGCCTCCTTCAAAATCTCATCTCTCAATCCATCCACATCTAGCACATAAACACGATTTTCAATTACTAACACCCTATCTAATCTCATAAAAAAGTTAGTCTTCTTAACCTACTGCACTTTCTCCCTTATTCGAATTGAATAAACATCTTTAACTTAAGCCTCTCCAATCCAATCTCTTAAGTCAGGTCAAATATGTAAAGTATCCAATAAGCCTCTAACCTCATCAACATCCAAGCACACATCTAAAGATCTCAACTCTAGTAACAGATCCATACTTTGTCCCCTTAGGCTGGCCATCATATCTGGTTTCTTCTTACTCAAAGCATTTTTCATCATATTAACTTTTTTTGGATGATAATTGATCATACAATCATAATCCTTTAGTAATTTAATCTATCTCCTCTATCTAAAATTTCACTCTCTCTGCGATAAAATGTACCTAAAGTTTTTTTATATATCAAAATCCTGAATGTCTTACCATATAAATAGTGCCTACAAATCTTAAAAGCATGCAATATCGCTGCCAACTCTAATTCATGAGTAGGATAATTTTGCTCACGAGGGTTCAACTGACGTGAAACATAAGCTATCACCTTACCATTTTGCATTTGTACACAACCTAAACCAATCTTTAATGCATCCATATACACCTTAAATCCTCTACCACTCGAAGGTAACACCAAAATAAGATTAAAGGTCAAATGCCTCTTAAGTTCCTTAAAACTCTTTTAATACCTATCTTTCCATTAATATGGAACTCCTTTCTTTAGTAGTTTAGTAAACGGACCTACAATAAGAGAAAACTCCTCAATAAACCTCTAGTAATACTTGGGTAGGCCTGGAAAACTCCTCACCTTCAATATAGTTTTCAATGGCTCCCACTTTGTAATAACCTTTACCCTAATACGATCAGGTGTAACTCTACCTCATGACATCACATGCCTAATGAATAACACACTCTCCATCTAAAACTCACACTTGCTGAGTTTAGCATACAACTACTTATCCCTTAGTCTATGATACAATCCTCAAATGTTACTTATGCTTCTCCCAATTCCTCGAATAAACTAAAATATCATCAATAAATACTATAACAAACTAATCTAAATATTCCTTAAAAGTTCAGTTCATCAAAGCCATGAATGTCATTGCAACATTAGTCAACTCCAAAGACATCATTAAGAACTCGCAATGCCTATAACGAGTCTGAAAAGCAATCTTAAGAATGTTTACATCAACTACCCTAAACTACCAATATCCCAATCTCAAACTAATATTGGAAAAGACAAGTACTCCCCTTAACAGATCTAACAAGTCATCTACCATTGGCAAAGGGTCTTTGCTCTTAATCGTCACTCTATTCAACTGCCTACAATCGATACACAGTCACATACTCCTGTCCTTCTTCATCACAAATAATACAGGTGCTCCCCATGTTGATGTACTGAGTCTAATAAGGCCCTTTTTAAAAAGTTCCTCTAATTTCTTTTTCAACTCCTGAAGTTCAATAGGAGCCATCTTGTAAAGTGTAAAAGAGATAGGTGTCACTCCTAATAAAGTCTCAATAGTAAAATTCACCTACCTTTGCAGTGGCAACCTTAGTAAATCATCTAGAAACACCTCAAGGAACTCCTCACCATTAGGATAGACTCTAACTTAGGACTCTCCTCCCTCATGTCTATAATATGAGCTAAACAAGCCTCAGCTCCATCCAAAATCAACCATCTGGCCATTGTGACTGCAATCAAATAAGTTAGAACTACTCCTCGCTCTCCTATAAATACCACAATCTCTCCACTCAAAGACTCAACCTTCACCTTTTTAGCAAAATCATCAGTGATAGCTCGATGATGAGATAGCCAGTCCATCCTAAAATCACGTCAAACTTCCTTAAATCCACCATAATTAAATCAGCAGGCAACTCCACTCTACTAATGCTCACTGGTATCCCTCTCCTAACACTACTTACAATAACACAATCTCCCACTAGCAAACGAACACTAAGATTATATCCCAAAGTACTAACTTCCCCAAAAACTTTAGAAGTAAACTCGCTGAGATTGTAAGATTGCATGAAGTGATTAAGCTTTTAGAATTTTTTCAAATGAGGGATAAACCTTTAAAATTTTTCAATTAACTGATTAACCTTTTAAAAGTTTTTTAATTAAAGTAAAAACGTTAACTCCGTTAAGTTTATACTGATGTGACAATTGGACTTTATCATGTTAGAATCCACGTGGCAAAAATGTCACGTTATTGTCCACATGTACATCTCTACTTTAAAAAAATTTCAATTCAGTGACTACATTTTAAAATTTAAAAATATTTAAAATATTTTACAATTAAAAATGTGTGGAAAGAGTTAAGAAACGAAATATTTTTGAATAATTTCAATTTAAATTATATTTTCATTTACATCGTTTCTCAACTCGTTCCACACATTTTTACCCACAACATCCACTTGCTTTTTTGCTATTTTATTTCTTCACATGAATTTCTTCATGCATTGACCCTCTAAACTAACAAACTGTTAGAGAAGATGCAAAAGAGAAACATTCACAATATGTCAAGAAGACAAGAACTATAAGAGCAGACGAGAAATACTTCCTTTTACGGTCCTTATCATTTTAGTTTTATGTCTTTAAATGAAGGGTATTTTGGTATTTGTATAATAAATATTTTTGTAATTTCTAAATGAAATCAGGAGGATAAGTGGAAATATATATTTTAAAAAATATGAATTGATATCTATATTCTTAAATAATGATAAAACAGATAAAAAGGTAAATGGACAAATTAGACATTTTGTATTTAAAATATGAGAAAAACTAGGAAGCCACCATGTTTGGTGGCTTTTTATGGTCACTTCATGGCAAAAAATTAATTTTATAAATCAAATAAGGGTAAAAAAGTAAAAGCATATTAAAAATAATATGAATTGACAATTTTATCCTTTAATAAAGGTAAAATAAGAGAAAAATTAAAGGGTAAATTTGAATTTTAATTTAAAAGGTGGTATGTTCCATGTGAGACCTACCGACGGCTTAGTAAGCCAACACCCTAGTCACTTCTTAAAAATATATATAATCCGTGTGGAGCTTACGCAAGCCCCACAAGGGGTTGCTGCACCCCATTCTAGGGCTGCATAGTTGAATCCTATTTTCATTATTTAATATTGTATTTTTTATATTAATATTATGGAACTGTATGACATCGCAAGTCATAAAGGGCATAGAATGCGGACTGTGTAGTTTATTCTTTATTTTAAAAATACAATGATTAAAATTATAATTTCATAAATTTAATTTGCAATATTAAGTTTTTAACTTCGTTAATGTATAAAAATTCTTCAAATTGACTCCATTTTGTTTTTTTATAAATCGGCTTCATATGGTATTGATTCAAGCATTTCTAATTTTATCTTATTCTTATATATATATATATATATGAAATATTCCAAAACATTACTACGTAATGAAATTTCTGAATTATTGTAAAGATGAAATAATAGGAATTTCAATAGGTTGCAATTTTAATAAACAAGTGAATCAATATATTATTACCAAACATCATCAAAATGGCTTTGTGAAGAAATTGTGTTAACGGTTTCAACCTTTTTTTTTTAGGTTATGAATTTGTTTTAAACTATTAACTCACTAAATAATATATTTGAAATACAGACTATTATATATATTTAAAATTTTATCTAGCACGTAATTATAATATATTTCTTACTATAAAACCATTTAAATGTTAGGATAATTTGTTTATTGAAATTTAATGTATTTTATTTTACTCAAAACTGTGACCTCTATTAATTGGAATGGTGTTTCTGCCTCTGAAAATAAAAATAATTATAGTTCTCCTATAGTGTGTTTTCAGAGATATTGACACTGGATCATGTTGTTATCGGCCTACTCTATGTCTTTCTTTTTATCCTTATCCTAACGATACATAGAGACTTTTGCTTATCGAATCAACTTAGACCACATGCTATTGAATTTAATTGCATTTCTTGTGTTAAACACAATGTTAAGATAAAATCAGAATCTACCCAAATTTTGTTTTTCAAACTCGGACAACAATTCCTGGCGGTACATTCTTTAGATAAATCGTTCCTTAATTTCTAACTCACTATCAAACCAAAGAAAGGGCATTGAGATGCAACTTCCTCCTATTTGGAACTATAATCTAATTTACTTCATGTTGTAGGGACAGACAGAGACATGTTGAGTTTAATGTTAGATTTACAAGGGAGAAGTCCCATCTCGTGTTCCAAGGGCTTCGTTGGTTAGTTTGACAAGTGAAATTGCTTAACGAAACTCAATTCATTAAGCAAGATGAATAAAAACTTTGCAGTTGCAATCACCAATCATTGTTTTCATGCACTGTTCTCCACTGGCATGTTGTGGAAGTTTTGGTCAACCTGACTAGATTTTATCAAGTAATCTTATCAGGGTTTTTCTTCTTTTAATTGATTTTCCTGTTGACTTCGTGAAATTAAATTGGACTCCTCCCAATTATCAAACCCTTTTTTTAAATAATCAAAATTTAAATACTAATATAAAAAAATTTCAATTAAATTACAAGTTTTTTAAATATAATTTAACAGGATTAAATGTTGCTTTTATTTATTAAAAATAAAACGAGGGGAAATCACTTTTTTTTTTCATTTAGAAAATTTTAAAATTTTAAGTGGTTATCCCTTTTCTCGTAATCATATGTTTTACAAACACTTAAATATATGACCGTACCGAGGTGATTTAATAATGTAAAGTTAGAATACAAAACGTGACAAATTAGAAAATTAAAAGAAGAGGGAGACGAAGTCAGTCTCTGCACGAAAGTCGCGAGAACCAAAAAACAGAACATTACTCAAACAAGTCATCTATGACTCAACCCTTCCCTCTGTCTCTGACTCTGCCTCTGTCTCTGCGCTTCTTTTTTTTGTTTTTCGGTTCATCTTTTTTATACTTGCAATAAATAAAAAAGAAAACCAAAAACAGATTAAAAAGAAACGGAGGGACAACTCAATCCCTTTCTCTTTGATGGAGGAGGACTGGCTTTTCTCCGTCGCAACTATCGTTACTTGGCGAGCCCTAAACCTAAATTGAATTTTTCCTTAATTTGCAGAACCATATTAAAAGGCGGTTAAAGAACGGGTAGACGAATATGTTCCCGTGGAACATCGCGAGGTCGGCGGAGGCGGTGTTCTCTCGGTGGGCGATGAGGAGGTTGTTCAAGTTCTTGTTGAAGAAGAAACTAGGGCAATTCATATTGGGGGATATCGATCTTGATCAACTAGATGTTCAGCTCTTTGAAGGCACTGTCCAGCTTAATGATCTCGCTATTAACGTCGATTATCTTAACGAAAAGGTAAGTCATTTCTGGAATTAGCTTGAATTTAATTTCTTTAGTTGAGATAGTAACATCTAAGCTCTAAAGTTGCAAAACTTTTTGGTTAAATTATGCTTCTTATTATTAAATGTGGAAATATTACGTTCTTTGAGCTGTGTTAGTTTCTTATAGGTTCCTTAAAAACATGGAAGGTTTGAAGTTAATCAAAGTTAATTAACTGATGGATGGTGTTCGAGTGTTGTCTTATAGATTGAAGGAGGTTATGTTTGGTCCTTCCCGGAGACTAGATATTTCGGAATTCATCTGAAGCTTGACTCCCTGGAACTATTTTTCTTTCATAAATATGCTTCTAATTTTATTTTTCCATTACAGTTAGGTGCAGCAGCATCACTGAATATAAAAGAAGGTTCGGTCGGTTCGCTTTTGGTTAAAATGCCTTGGAAGGTGAAAGGCTTTGTGGTTGAGGTGGATGAACTTGAGATTGTGTTTTCTCCTTATCCAAAAAAGGGTTCATTGTCTGAAGAGGAAAGTAGCAGTGTCAATGATGATAGTAACAGTGGCATGCATAATGAAAGAGTAAAACCTGGCATTGATACGGGGAAGAATTGTGTGAAATCTGGTTTTACTGATGTTCATGAAGGTGTTAAAACAATTGCAAAGATGGTTAAATTGTTTCTTACCAGTTTCCATATAAAGGTTAGAAGCTTGATTGTTGCTTATGAACCCGGCTTGGACACGGAAGTAATGGAAAATAGTCAGCAAAAAACCTTGGTTCTTCGAATATCTGAAGTAGAATGTGGAGCTTGTTTTTCTGAGGATGCTTTGAATTCTGGTATGGAAACTGAGAACTTTCTAGGAATAAGTCAATTGACAAATTTTGTAAAGTTCCATGGGGCTGTGCTTGAGCTTCTCCAAATGGATGATGCTGAAAACCAAAGTTGCTCTACACATGCATCATGTTCAAACAATGCCTTGCTTCCAGAAAGCTCTATATCAAGCTGCACAACGCCAATAGCAACAGGGAAGGAAGGTGGATTTTCAGGGAATTTAAAATTGAGTATCCCTTGGAAGAATGGTGCCTTAGATATAGACAAAGTGGATGCAAATGTTTATGTTGATCCTGTTGAACTGAGATTTCAACCCAGTACAATCAAGTGGTTGCTACTTTCATGGAATTCCTACAAGAACTTGATTAGAGATGGAGGGCTTAAGTCAACAGATTCTGTCTACTTAAATGCAGCTTCTCGCTTCCATTCATCAGCATGCTTTCCTGCTCTTGGTGGCTCTGACAGGTCGACCTTCAATCATGGTAGTTTTACTTCTACATTGTCCTTAAATGGGCAAGAATCTGTTAGTGAAGCCCTGCTATCTGGATCCCATATTATCCCTGATTGGGTGCCTGATTCTTTATGTGCTAATGATTACAACGATGCAAGAGACGAACTTGATCTTGGTGCAAGGTTAGTATATCTTCCTCCTATAATTTACGCCACATTCCTTGCATATATTAATAAAAAGTAGAAACACATCGTACTTGCTTGATATCTTTATTGAAATATAGCTGTTGCACAATTAATTTCTAACACCTAGTCTCTGTTTTCTTTTATATGATTATGCTTGATATTCTGTGAAATGATGAAAAGAATTTTGTGTCTCGTCCGATACACTGAACATGTTTATAAGTACTTATGGTGAATTTTCAATATTTTCACTTTCTAGTTCTTTAACATGCCGGACATACATGAATGACAGATATTATGAACAATCAAGCTTTTCAAACTATTGACTTATGCCATTGAGTTGTGCTGATGTTTCTTGGTATCGTGCTGATACTTGCAGTGTAGAACAGTTTTTTGAATGTTTTGATGGAATTAGAAATTCTCAATCAGCATTGGCCAGCAGTGGAATGTGGAACTGGACATGTTCCGTTTTCAGTGCACTAACAGCTGCATCCAGCCTTGCTGCTGGATCTCTGTCTGCCCCTTCAGGTACCCATTGCCAATTGATCTAAGTTCCTGTTTGCATATGTAATGTGGCCCTTCTCTTGTTGTTCTGTAACTTTCTCCTATGATGCTTTGCTTGTTGCGGCTTTCACCAAGTGATCTAAGAAGAATGTTGTTGCAATTTGTTCTTAGGACTATATACATATATGTGTAGTCGTGTAGAATTGAAGCTACATCATTAAGTTTTAAGGCTGTGAATTATAAAATAACTTGGACTCTCACAGCTGAATTCCTAAAAGTAGGGTGTAATATGTTAAAAAATTAATGCTTCTGGCAATCTTAGTGTATTTAATGCCTTTGTTGGGACTTGAGGATGTTCTTGTAATATGGTCCTTTTTGTCACACCTGGCATGTAGTTGAGATGATTGCCTTCAATTCAGTGGGTGTGCAGTTTTTTATGATTTTCCTTACCAGTTTGTGTTTGTCAAAATTTCCTTCCTTACAGTGTTTAGAGCTTATGCAGATACGTTTTGAGGCTTTTTTGTAGTGAAACCATTTTTTTGGTTCTTTTGATCAATTTCAGAACAACAGCATGTTCAAACCAACCTTAGTGCAACATTTGTGGAAGTTTCAATCATATTATCCTTCCAGGATGAGGATATGGAACAGTTATATGGCCCTAATCGAAGTGGGGTTGGCATGAATGTTCATTATCTGCACATAGGATGCAAAGATATATCTGCTGTTTTCCAGGTGATTTACTTGGATCATTCATGTTCCTTCTACATTCTTCTATTTTATTCTCTTTCGTTCCATTGGATGTACCTTGTACTAGCCTGAACAATTTGATGATGTCAATAGGTACGGCCCCAAGAAGTAGGGTTTGAAGGAACATTAAAGTATGTTGAGATTGCTGAATACAGACCCACTGAAAATAATGCTGAGGATCTTAGTTTTTGTGCAAGTAGTAACAATAACAGAAGTCAAACTTATTTGATTCAAGCCCTGCAAGCTGATATCATGCGCGCTCTCCCTGCATTCTCTGTTGAAAATCCTGTGTCAGATGAATTTGGAGTGCTTATTGCTCCAGATTCTCCATTTGGGCATGTAATGAGAATCAAATTGTTTAGTACATCAGGTCCCATGAATTGTCAATTTGCTGTAAATTCTGATTCATCAGATGGAAGTCTAGTAGGCCGAAGAGTATTTAATTTGCGAATGCCTCAGTTTGTTTTTTGGATGGATTTCTCCTTAATAAATATGATAATGGACCTTCTGAAGGATGTTGAGAAATCTATCAAAATGAACAGCCTGCAAAACAAATGTGATTCTTTTGTTGAGAAGCATGCTACATCCATTACTGGTGTGGAAAAAGGTTTACATTCAGGCGTTGCAAAATTGTCTACCACAGAAATTTGGCAGGTCAATATTTCAGTTCCCAATGCTAGAGTGGTTCTTTGTCCCCCTATTGAAGCTGGCCAAAGTCCTAGTAGTTACTCTTCCTGGGAACAATTTATTGTTGTTGATTCTTCTCCCCCTCCGACTTCAGCAAAGGTAAAAACTCAGGTCATTAGTCCAATGTCAGATTGCAACCTGTGTAAAAGGTATTCATCAGTGGCTACTTACTCTCTGCATTTAAGTGTTGGTGATCTCAAGATTTATTTGGTCAATTCAATGTGCCAAGAAGATGTCATACTTGACTTATCCGATGTGTCAAGGAAGAAATTTTGTGCTGACAGAATCTTTTCAGTCAGCAACAAAGCTGATTGTCTTTCTAAGATTAGTATGCTTTGGCAAGAGGGTTCTGTCACTGGTCCTTGGATAGCAGAGAAAGCCAAATCTCTGGCCACTTGTGCGGAGTCTCAGAGCAAAGAAAATTTAGTGGTTGGTCATGAGTTTGCCACTTCTCGGAATAAGAGAAATCTTCAAGATGGAACTTCTCAGACTCGAGAAGAGATAATTTTGAGCTCTTCATTCTTCCTGCATGTTAATCTGTTTTCTTTTGTTGTCAACTTTAGCAGTCCTCAATATTGCAAATTACAGTGTCTTCTGGATGAGATGATTAGAACATTATCAGGTATGGCCTCCGATGGAGTGGATGATGGAAACAGATATGTATCTCAGACATCAATTCTTGTGGAATGCGAATCTATAGAAATTTCAATTAGGCCAAATCTGAAGGATGACATAAAAATTTCTCTGCAGAATGAGCTTCCTGGACCATGGCAGTGTTTAAGATTGAAACTAAAGAAGTTCAATCTTCTCTCTGTTGCAAATATTGGAGGCAGCAGGGGTGCTAACCTTTTCTGGCTGGCCCATAAAGAAGGGAAACTTTGGGGTTCCATATCTTTAGTCCCTGATCATGAGTTTCTTCTAATTTCTTGTAGCAACTCAACAAGGAAACGTGGCAATGGACGAGGTTCAAATGCATTATCTTCTAAATTTGCTGGTTCTGATTTCATATATTTGTGGGAACCTGAGAGTTACAACACTTTTATGTCAATTACTGTTAGATGCACTACATTTGTTGCTGTTGGCGGTCGCTTGGATTGGTTGGATGTGGTAACCTCATTTTTTAACATGCCCTCTTCTGAACGTGAAAAAGCTGTTGATGGTGAGAACCTTTGCAAGGAAAAGTTGAGTGCACCTTGTGATACTTCTTTGTTTCTTGAGATGATTGACATTGGTTTAAGTTATGAGCCTCACTTGAAGACTGGGTCCATTTCCTCATACATTAAAGAAACTAGTGATTCAGGTGTTGCTTGTCTTTTAGCTGCATCTTCTTTGTCTCTGTGCAACAAATCCCCTGGAAATTCTGATCAGAATGAACACAAAATTAGAGTGCAAGACCTGGGGTTGCTTATCTGTCCAGCTCATGAGAATCTTGGAGGCACTTATAGTGTGGAATCCCTTCATGAGATGGGTTATTATGGCGTGGAATCCCTTCATGAGATGGGTTATGTCAAAGTTGCCTGGGAAGCTCTCATTGAAGCAAATTTCAGAACCAACTGCAGAAGTGGCCTTCTTTGGGAGTTAGATTGTTCCAAGTGCCATATACATGTTGAAACTTGCCATGACACAACTAATGGTTTAATGCACTTGGCTGCGCAGCTACAGCAGCTTTTTGCCCCTGACTTGGAGCAGTCTATCATGCACTTGCAGAACCGGTGGAATAATTTTCATCAGGCTCGTCAGAGAAAAGAGTCCAATGATGATGGAGCATCTAATTCCGGTACATCAACTTTGCCAATTCATGCCGCTAATATGGACACGAGAGGCAACCTTGAGAGGCTTGGATTGTTGGATGAGATATGTGAGAACGCGTTCCTTCTGGGTGTAGATCAGGCTTGGCAAGGTGATTCTTGTGAATCAAAAATTTGTATCTCACATGATGAAAACCTACTTGGAGATGCTCATCACCTAAACATGGAAAATCCTATGGATTTCTCAAATGATTCATCTTTTGATGGATCAATTCCTGTATCAGGATTAGAAGATAGTCAAACCTCAATCCTCAAAAGTAGTTCTTTTCCTGGATTTATAGAAGGTTATTGCTTATCTGGCTTGCGGCCACTATCAGAATTAACTAAAAGTGGCCAATCATCATCTGAGATTGATAGATACAAGTATGGAAATCATGGTGACAGAGATCAAGGAAGACAAAGAGGATGGTATGGTGATTCCTGTATAAATATTGTCGAAAATCACGTCCCCGAAGTAAGTGGGGAAGATGATGCATGCCAATATAAGCAAAACGTTGTTGCATCTATTAATTCAGAAATATCTGATCTAAGAAATGCCACGGGCCGAATTCTTCTTAAGAATATTGGTGTCAGCTGGAGGATATATAATGGTTCTGATTGGCAAGCATATGAAAAGAGTTATGAGTTTCCCGGAAGAGATACAACTGCTTGTCTAGAACTTTCATTATCTGATATGCAATTACAGTATGACTTTTTTCCAGTTGATGCAATGTATGCATCTAAGGTCTCTGTTTCCATTCAGGATTTCTTCCTTTATGATAGGAGCAAAGCTGCACCTTGGAAATTGGTAACACAATATTTGATTTCTTGTTATCTCGTTAGTTTTCTGATTTCTTTTG
Source organism: Pinacopodium congolense (assembly GCA_028565735.1). NCBI lineage: Eukaryota > Viridiplantae > Streptophyta > Magnoliopsida > Malpighiales > Erythroxylaceae > Pinacopodium > Pinacopodium congolense. The sequence continues at coordinate 20,648,584 of JAOXYD010000136.1, forward strand.
TTGACAATGATTTAAATCTTCCTTCTTAAAATGAAGATATTAGGATACTATCATTCAAAAGATCATCCTAGGGAGTCCTCTTCAAAAGCATTTAAGCTGGACCTGGAAGCAGTCAGACCAGACCCTCTAATCCCTCTCGAGGAGTACCGGTTTGTTTTCTATTTATTTTGGAACCATATAACATTTGGCAACATTTATACTCTTTCTATTCTGTTATGTTGAGTACAAAAGATTACTGTGTGAGATTCATTTTTTTTCAAATGTTGACCTAGAAATCTTCTTTCTGATTAAATTAGGTGTTTAAATTTTAGTTGTCAATGTTGAGGTTTATGTTTCACTTTATGCATTGGGTTATAAAAGACCCTAACTGGTATCTTGGAAATGAAAGTTGTTGCACAGAAATGTTTATGCTTGCTGTACAATTTGTTGGTCATTGTCTTGATGCTTTTCCCAATGCATTTTGCTTTGCATTCTTTTTCCCGATCTTTGTTGGTGATAAGAATGTCGTTGACTATGTATATTTCATGCTTATTGTTGTATTTCCTTTTTATTATTTTCCAGATTACGCATAGCTTTTCTTCCAATGCTATTGCATCTTCATCAAAGCCAGCTTGATTTTGTTATCAACTTTTTTGGGGAAAAAGGCCCATCAGCGGGTCTTTCTTCTGAGAGTTATAAAAATTCAGGTGGTAATGTATTGTCTGCATCAAAGAGTGATAACTTGTCTGGACATACAATTGAGGAGGCATTGCTTCCCTTTTTCCAGGCAAGTCTTAGATGCAATATTGTTTAGCAGTTGACACATGATGGCCACCTCCTTTATTTCTTTTTTTTTTTCATTTTTTTGAATTTATTATCTGATTTTCGAGAGTCATGTGTTGATATTGTCTTTTTCCAGATGTTTGACATATGGCCTATTCTTCTTCGAGTTGACTACAGTCCATGTCATGTTGATCTGGCTGCACTTGGTGGTGGGAAGTATGTGGAACTTGTGAATCTGGTCCCCTGGAAGGTGAATAGATCTTTTCTGCTGAGATTTATTAGAGTTTGGACATTAATTTACATCCCCGGAGTTGTAAGCATTACTGATTATTTGAACTGTCAGCTAGCTCTGCTTTTTTTGGGGGATGCCTATCTATTTACTAATGTCACTAGA
>JAOXYD010000136.1:20664156-20677836 GCA_028565735.1 Pinacopodium congolense
AAAGATTTAGGTGGTCTAAAATATTTTCTTGGAATTGAAGTGGCCACTTCACATAAGGGACTGTTCTTGAATCAACGAAAGTATGTTATAGACTTGCTCCGAGAATCACAGTTGCTAGATTCAAAACCAGCTGCCACTCCACTTGATAGCAAACTCAAACTAAATTCAGAGGGAGAGCTCCTTCAATCCCCAAGTTATTATCAGAAGCTTGTTGGTACATTAATTTATTTAAGAATTACACGACCTGATATCACATTTGCTGTCAGTTTAGTAAGTCAGTTTATGCATGATCCAACGGTCCATCACTTATGTATGGTGAAGCGAATCTTGAGATATTTGAAGGGGACAGTAGGACGAGGAATTCTCATGACTAAGAATGGACACACTGATGTCATTGGTTACTCAGATTCTGACTGGGCTGGAAATACAATTGATCGACGCTCCACTACAAGTTATTGTATGTTTATTGGGGGCAATCTTGTTTCATGGAAGAGTAAGAAGTAGCATGTGGTTGCACGATCTAGTGCCAAGGCTGAATACCGAGCCATGGCTTATGGAGCATGTGAAATGGTTTGGCTCCAAAGTCTTCTTAACGATCTGGGATGTTCATGCAGTCTCCCTATGACACTTTTCTGTGATAATCAAGCAGCGATGCATATAGCAGCGAATCTCATGTTTCACGAAAGAACAAAACATATTGAAGTTGACTGTCATTACATCCGTCAACAGATTCAGTCAAGGATTATTCAAACTCGCTATGTTCAATCGAGTAATCAGCTTGCTGATGTTTTTACAAAGGTTCTTTCCTCAGTTCAGTTTCTTCAATTGTTAAGCAAGCTTGGCTCCCTTAATCTTCTAACGCCAACTTGAGGGGTAGTGTTGACAGATTATGTGATTATTTGTTTCCTTTTTAGTTAAGGTCAACATGTGTAAATATAGTAATATAGAATCAGTGATATCGTTATGCATATTTAAAAAATCTTTAGCATGATTGTAGAACTATAATTATTACTGTCTGCTCCTATATAATCATGGTGTATGTATAGACTTCTCACAATAAAAAAAAGGCTCTTATTCATATTTTCTTCTACGATTAATATTCACCTAATCATTTTACCGAAAACTTACCATCTTCATTTGATGTCAAGGAATTTATATAAACTTCTTCATGTGTTTTAAGCAAGCGACCAATCACGGTTTTGCAGTGGAAGAGCTAAATTAGCTTATATGCATTAGCTGTATGAATATATATTAGCTATATGAACAACTATGCTTGAAAGTACTATTAAATTGAAGAAACTCAATTTCGAAAACACTTTTTGGTGACTAGCTTGAAAGGACAAAACGCATACAATTGATTACGGGGTCACTAGTAATAGTTGAATCACTTACGACTAACATTTAATGCGTTAAAAGTTTCGAATCGAGTCACAGAGCCACACCATCCATACATGCCTGGAAATAGGTACGAAATCATGTTGCAACGGGAGTTATTGGTTTATGGCCAATAATATATCGGTTGATTATAAATGATAAAAATAAAAAAGAGAATATGATAATATGATGTTTGGCTTTTACACATCTTTTATTGATGAATAGAAATCCTTACATAGGCATACTACAACCATGCAATAGAAAAAAGGAAGCCATTATAATAAAAGAAATGAGTTTAAAATTGGTTGAAGTAAAAGAGCATGTCAAAGAGTATTAGGCCTTGGTTCTAAATTGGGCCTTCCTCTTCTAGACCCTCCATTGTAGCCTAGGTCTCTTGATGTGGCCTAAGGAGCTCAACAGCCCATCAACCCACTATATAAACCACACTAAAGTGACGGATAGAAAGAAGAAAACCCTAATTTGTTCAATTAATCAACTTCCTAGGAGAAACCATAATTTGATAGATCTTGATCGGTAGCTTCTTTGTTATCATTAGCTTCTTCTGTCGTTGTTCAAGCTTCTTTCTTTAATAAGCTCTCGTAAACTGGAGTATACACGTTGTGTATGTCCAACTTAAGTAATAGAGCATGAAAAGAAGTCTTCGTTAGTACTTTTGTGAAGATGTTGGCAAGCTGAGAGTGCAAAGTGACGAGAAGGAGGTGCACAACTTAAATTTGGATTTTTAATGATGGAGATGGCTGAGTGATTGTTATAATAGAGGTAGGCAGCGCATGAGTGTGTAAAGCTGAAGTCTTAAAAGAGATATATCAGCCACTAAAGCTCGAAAGTGGTGGATGTAAATGTTCAGAATTCGGCTTCAGGGCTAGTGTCAAATAAAATAGAATAGGGTGACTTATATGATAATAGTGAAGTGGGAATGCGGTTAATGAGAAAAACAACATGCAATCTATATTCTGACTAGTATTTGTTGGGTATTTGGCCATACTTAGGATATGTTGGTGCTTTCTCTCCACTTTTCGATTTTTGTGGGGAGTTTCAATGCATGTAGTTTCATGTGTAATCCCATTTTTAGTAAAAAGGTCGGTCATGATGAATTCAATTTCTCTATCACTTCAGTTACACTTTATTTTCTTTGCAAATTGTCTTTTTACATTAATTTTTTTAACTAACTCCTTAGTTTTTAATTTGTGTTACATTAAATGAATCTAGGTCATCTAGTTGTGATCATTAACAAGACTTAGGAAGAATCTGTGCCCGTGTATTGATGTAAGGTGATAAGGTCCTTAGATGTCAATGTGAATAGTATCAAAACAAGAGGAAGAAACCGAGGTGCTTAAATTGAAAGGTAATACGTTCTGTTTTGAAGGATGAAAGATATCACATTGAGTAACATGTTAAAAGGAAATGGAAGAATCTATGGTAGATAACATTTTAAGTCTAGAATTTGAAAGATGTCTTAGGTTTGGTGCCAAATTATACTTAGTTGAGAGGAAACTGTGTTTACTTGATGGAAAGGTATTAATTAATAAAGTCCATTAGATTGCTTATCAACATTAATCGTCTTCAGGGTTGTAAGTTCCTAGATGACACAAGAGTCACTAGTAAAGGTTAGTTTACAATGTGAAGAATGTGTATGTTGGCTAATGGAAATAATATTAGAGGAAAAAAATGGGGACTTAAAAGACATTAGTTAATATAAGAAATGAAAAATGAACTGATCCAATGTGAGTGACAGGTGCACATTAACCATTCAGGGGCCTCACTGTGAGATTTATGACTTTTGTATACTTAGAGAAGAGCTGTAAGTTGCATATAATGTGATCTATAACTCTAGAATGCAAGATCCAGATGCATGACCAGGGGCAATGCTTGTCAGGTGAGAATGTACCTGTTGTGTCCTTAGTGACTGTATTAATTTGTGGGATAGATGTTGGACTGATAATGGTGACTTTCTCTTATTTTAATAACTCCTTCAATTTGTTGTATTTTGTTTGGGTCAAATTATAGCTGTGGCTGGATGAGGATCCTTCCTTCTAGACTTCAATACAGGTTCGAATAATATCTAAAGCTAATTTAATTTGCAGTTCAACTTACTTAGCTACTCTAAATTTAGGCATAGGACTAGCTCATGGCTGGTAAGTGGCTGAGTTGTTAGTTGATGAAACATTAGAGGGAAACCATGTTTTCTGTAGACTTTATCTTCAATATGCCATTGATAACCATAATAGGAACATAAGGGTTTTTTAAAGTTGATTGGTAGTTTTTCCTGTGGTCAGATTTATTGAAGAATGCTTGTGATTCATAATTGGTCGAATAAGGTGGAGGGTTGGGTAGGAAGAGTTTAATTGTCTTTCATGATATGAAACCATATAAAATACCTTTTTATGTCAAGAAAGGGATACATTAACATGATTAGAGATTTGATAGTAGCATAGGAATCATTAAGGCATTTTAGAAACCAGCTAGTTAGATGTATAATCATAGTAATTGAATTGCAGTTCCAAAGGGTTGATTCTTCAACTATAAGAAACTTTATCTTCTGCTGTTGAGTGTTATGAAACAGTTAATCCCACGTCCCAACCTTTGTCCATTGTTATGTCAAGCTTTGGGTAATTCACAGTTGTCAGCGCCTCTTTTTCTATAATTAAGAGAAGCTCAATTATGTACTTTATGAGCATGTAGGCATGTGCATTCTTAGACTGAAGTTGTCACTCTCTAACTGACAGTAGAAGAGTTTGACAAATATTTTCATAGCAGCTGTTCTGCACTTTTGCCTCTAATTCAATATGGTAATGATAAAATATTCATAAAGCTGACAGATAACAGTTACTCCAAAGGTAGGATGACAATGTTCAGTGGTTAACACACCTCATCACCAGCTGAAGCTTGTAGTATGGCATCAGGCACTGATGTCGAGTCAAAATGATGCCCCCAGCTACCTAAATCCTCTTCCAAAGGAGCCCCTATCTAAATTTGATTCCGAAAGCAAAATAAAGTCATTTTAGATGCCTGAATGGATATGCTACAATCTGTATGTACACAAAGTAGATGGTTATGGACCTGTTTCTCTGAACTTTTTAACTTATGCAGGCACCCAGCAAGTCCTGCAAAGCCACCAATATCAAACACCTTCAGATCATCATCCAGACAACTTCCATGGGTTGACATTTCTTCACCTCCAGTGTTCTCAAGTCCCTCATCATTACATAAGCAGCGAGCACAATTCATTTTTTCATGAATTTCAGACCTACACAGAAAGTGTGGAAAAGAAAATTTATTTTTAAAAAATGAGTGAAGATGAAGGTCCATGCTAAGGTGCATAAAGCTCAAATGTAAATTTTAGCTTCATTTATCAAGAATGTTGTTCAGTGAACTATGACTAGAAATGTACATGGTTATCATAAAGATGCATAGTAATACTGTGTTTACGAATAATAAAATTCCCTTGTATAAAACAAATGCCATGTGATTGAGGATCTAATGAATTTGGGTGCTTAATTCATGCTGAATTTAGTTGTAGTGCTACACAAGTAGGTTCACTTCTCAACTGCCTTTTAGTTTCTACTACAGTCACATCTTAAGTTCTTTATGTCCTACCCTATAAGTACTTGGACCATTGAAACATGAAATATATGGTCTTGCAGATTCAATATCAAATATGTTATGCAACTTGAATTTTAAAATCCACACACTAATGTCACGATGAGACTGCTAATAATCAAAATAGCATTCTCATGATCATGATAATCAATATCACCTAGCATTCTCATGAAAAGTGAATAGATCTCGCAAATCTTCGGATGACAGAAAGTTCCCCTGCAATCCATCAACAGTCGGTCTTGTGGGTAGGAAAGCAAACTCAAATCAAATAGCAAAATAAGCAGAAAAGTTTAAGAAACCTGTCTAACAAGATTATCTTTTTGCTCATTCTGGATAACTTTTTGAAGGCCTTCTTTTGACATCTGGCGCTGATAAACCTATGAAAAATACAGGGGCATTTTAACTACTGCATGTACTCTGCCTTGTAACAGCTGAAACCACAGAAAATGGAGACTAAAGTAGAGTTCAACCTTTTCCTCAATTGTCCCAGTACTTAAAAACCTATAGATAAACACCCTCTTCTTTTGTCCATCCCGCCATACCCTAGCAGCAGCCTAACTTGTGGTAGGACAGAATCAGAAAGATTAAGATATATTCTAGTTTATCAGTTGTCAGAGGGAGTTGAGCCTGAGCAATTTACTTGTTTGTCATTGGCAGGATTCCAGTCAGGATCAAACAAGACAAGTCTGTTGCCACCTATTAAATTGAGACCACAACCACCAGCCTTGCTGCTTAAGAGAAATACAAACTCATCCTGAAAAAATGTGAAGTTAAAGTCTCACAACTGTTGGTATGGCAGCACTGCTACAGAAGTCCTCTCCCTTCTCTCTACTTGCTTCCTTTTATGTTGAAACAGAGCCTGATTTCCAAATATTTGCTTGTAATGGATAGAGTCAATACCTTTGATTTATCATTGAAGCGATTGACCAACTTTTGCCTTTTACTAATTGATGTGGTCCCATCAAGTCTTAGATAGGGGTACCTTCGTTCTCGGCATAGCTGAGCAAAAAGGTCCAGTGTCTGATCCATGAAAGCATTGTATGTTAGGAATGACTAGAACTCGGTTGAGAATCACATATACACTTCTTGGTAGACTGCTACAAATATAAATAAGTTCTATTTCTTGGTAAGCGGGAGAAGTACACAACAGTCAGATTACGAACTCATAGAAAATGCCTACTTTAAAAGAGGCATTTGGAGAAAAGACTTCTATTATTTTTATAACGGGTAATCGAGTTCACTATTTGTCAGGTGCGCACGAATCAATTAGCACAAAGTTTATACCCCAAACTCAATTCAAGGACTCGAACTAAGATGGATCAAACAAAAATATAGAGCAATCCCATAAATAGATAGAAATAGCGAATTTCCCCCTTATTATTGATAGATTCCCTCTCTATCCACCTCTTAAATGTGAAATCAGAGCCTTCACTTTCTTATATGAAAGAGTTCTTTGATTTCAATTTGATGAAAATCTGCCCTTCCTTCTTCAAAGTACGAATTGGGCATATCATTTGAGTCATTCTCATGTTCAGAAAAGAAAAGGAAAAAAAAGAATTAATGTCATCTGTCAGCGTTATATCGTGTGCTTATCTTGAGCAACCATTCTACACTACCTGAGTATAGTTGGAGACCAGAACAATTCGATCGTCAGTTCTCTGACGTAAATGGGCCAAAAGTCGGGCCAAGACATGCATTTTACCAGACAGTTCAACCCATGATCCATCACCGCCAGTCCATGATCCAGATCTACTAGTTAAAAGAAAACCCAAGAAGAACATAATGTCCTTGCATTAACAGAATTGAAAATCTCAAGTGCACAAACAATAGATGCTTACCTTCCTGAGAACATTCCAGGGGGGAAAAAGCGTAGGCAGTTCTCAAACCCTGTAGTCCCTGAACTTCCACTTTTTATGGTATCATAGATGAGCTGCATGTGGTACACTAGTCGTGAAATGGAAGTATCCGAGGCCAATAAATAGATTAGACACCTCTAGGAAAGATGACAAGAAACGAGACAGATGAATAAAACAACGGAGAAATAATAATTACCATGTTATTACGAAAAAGCATGATGCACTTGATGTAAGAAGAAAGAATAGGCTATAGAGACTTTTCTTAGTTCCAACCTTTATCATGCTCTTTTTAGAAAGTTCGATATTTTCCTTCAAATCAGTTTTCTATATCTGATATTGCAAAGTATCCTAAGATGCCAAGAAAACTGGTAAGCATAATAAATATGTACAGTATTCAAGTTTTTACTCAAGCTCAGAATTTAGTCTGGAAAACATACTTCTAGTGCAACTATCAGTGTTAAAAATGCAGGCTTCACTGCATAATAAATAGCAGTTGGCATTACTGTGAGCTAATATTCTCCGCAGAAGTTTGCAAAAAGATGCAGTTTTAACAACAACTTTAGTATAACAAAGATATCCAGCAAATACTTCCACTAGAAAACAAAATAGGAAACATTTGTAAACTAATATGAGAATGGATAGACTCAGAATAAATTGATGACGCCTAAGATCAGCTAATGCAACTATAGTAGCATAACTGTTAGTTACAAAAGAATTACATGAACAAAAGGAACATTTCAAAGTAAATACTATTCAGAAGGTTCTATACCTTTGGGTGATTGCAGAGCTTCTTAAGAGCTGTAATATATGCCAAAATCTTTGATTGCTTCGTTTCTTCACTGATAGCCCTTTTAACCTGAGTTCAGAAGTAACAATATATCTTCCAATTGTTGACCTCACATCATAGAATAGCAGACAAACTTTAGTCATATTGCCACTCGATAAGAAAACCTTACATTTTTGGAATGTATGAAATGGCTATATAGTTGCACCTGGAGAGGAGTCAACTTACAACAAACAACTTCAACTATCTGCAGAGGTGCCATAACAGAGTACCCAACATATAGAGATTTAGTACCAATAACTCTATTATTCACAATAAAGGGCCGAATAGAACTGATGCAAGTTTTTAATTCAACAAACTTCTGAATTTTACAAAAATTTTCAGTGAGTTAAAAGAGCACTATAATATAACAGCATCATAGTTTTGAGAATGACTGAACCAAACAATCATGTATACAACTGCAGACTTATACCCACTTAAAGCTGTTTATTAACTAGATCCTAATACTCAGCTTTAGAAATCTATTCATGAAACTAATTCATTCATGAAGTTTAAAGGATAGTAAAGTGAAATAAACGGCATATGGACGTGAATTCTCTAAGAAACCATGATGTTTCCCAGGAAATTAAATGAGAAAATGACTTATATCGGTTACAGAAATGATGCCCATACCTTCGGAGGCAAGTGATTTGATAACAAGGCATTAGTCCTTCTTAATATAAACTGCAAGACATTTTTTGAGCTTAATATTAAACCAGTAAAAGAGACAGTATGCATTGACTAAATAGAAACTTTTCCAGGTCATGGGTGAAGCAAGGTTTCAATATTGCATAACCATGTTAGAATTTGGAACAATTATCTACACCTGTACCAAATTCTATAAGAAAAGTTACCTGATTTACTTTGGCACTTAGCTCTGAAGAGCGCTCAAGACCTAGTTTCTTCTCTTCTTCACTGGCAGATGGTTCTCTACCACATATTATTGGTGTCTCCATAATTCATAATTAAGATTGCACAGAACAAGTATGTCAATAAATAATTATCATGAAAATGTCAAAAAATAATTATCATGGAAACTATCCTGAACCAGACAAGCAATTCGTATCTGAAAAAGATTACTCAAAAATTGCAGTTCTAAAACAGAGATGCATGACATAGGAAAGATTTTGTGTATCACAGTCACATGTAGATTGGAAAAAGTCAAGGTAGAGACATTAGCTAATGGCATGCACCTGAGGTGTATGCACAACATAAATTTTCCTCAGTCAAATGTCATTTTTATGCCAGAACAGTGAATAATAATTTCACTGGATGATAAGCAAAAGGAATTGATTGATAGCAAGTATGTGATATTGATCAATTATCAGGCTGGAAAAAGAACTTGGTCAATGCAAATAAACATAGTAATTGGCATTGATTTCAGGTTATGGCTTTGACATACGACTTGACCAATGAGCTATTTTGGGACTAAGCGGTCATATCGATTATTTGAAACTAACTGCATATTAAATTTGCAAAAACAACTGGTGACACATTCAGAGTAGTGGATATCAGAATAAAGCATACATGTTATCCTGCCCCCATTATCCCTCCAATCCCTTCTCAGGAGAACAGCAAAGGAAAATCAGAAAAAAAAAAATCCTAAAGCTGAAATCTTACAATTTACAAGGACAGATCAACAAGGAAACTAAAAATTGAGCTTACCTCATAGTAACGACGAAAATATGCTGCGTCACCCAAAACTCCTGGATTACTGAAGTTAACCATTGCAAAGAATTCTTCAAGGTCATTCTACAAGGTAGTAAAACTGGAGTCAATTGTGAAGAAACAAATAAATGCATGAAATTTGAAGAGTACATGAACAAGGTCCTCATACCTGCATTGGTGTTCCTGACAACAAAATCCGGCGCTTGCATGAAAGGGAAGCCAATGCCTACACGAGGAACATGTTCAACAATAAATTCAGGGAAGAAGAAACAAAAAGAGGGTCAATCTTAAATAAACCTGTAAAGGGATGGCAGTAGTGCATGAATCATACTCTATTTGTTAATGTCTGGTCATTCTTAAGCCTGTGTGCCTCATCACATATGAGAAGATCACAAGCTTCACAATGGCTGAATTTTGAGGAATGCATACGAAACGTCTCATATGAAACAATCAGTACCTAGTACGCACAGAATAAGTTACCATATGGTTTTATAATGTCCTGAATTAATGGTGACATTGATACCTGCAAAGAGCTCCAAGTGCTGATGAAAGTGTCAATACCAGAAACAACATCATCTCTGGTACTTTCACAGAGAGCTATAACATTAACTCTTTCTCCAACCCACTTTTTGATTTCAGCCTCCCAGTTGCTAACAAGACTGGTTGGTGTGACTATAATGGCCTTTCTAACCATAGGCTTTCCATCAAAACCCTGACTTAGAAGGGTATAAAGCAATGTGATTGACTGTAGTGTCTTCCCCAATCTGTAAAATAGACATAAACCTCAAAGATGAGTCAAATCTTGATTTAAAGACACATATCAGGGTGGAAAGCCACAAAAGTAAGAAATATTCACCCCATATCATCAGCCAGAATGCATCCATTAATACCGGAAGAACTATATAGTCCTGAAACACATTCGAACATGAACTGCACACCTTCTCTGCATATAAGGTCAAAACCTTTGGCATTGAATCCTTTGACTGGAGCAGAAGAAAATTATAGCAACTACCTTGTTGTAGGTCAGAACAATTACATCTTTTAAGACAATCCATCAGTTATAATACTGAAATTAGAGATTCACTAAAGATGGCATCTTTAAGAAGAAATCAAACATGATAAAAACAAATTTTATACTATTAGTACCTTTGATGGGGTCGAAGGAATTGAACAAGCAATGGATCCACCACTATTGCCGTTGAATTACAGGCAACATCCTCAGATTCTTCAGGCTGCCATAACACCAAGGGATCAATCCCAGGAGGCAATGTCACAATATCATCCTCAACATCTTTCTCTACAGAAGTTTCTGCAGTTAATTGTTGGGGTACTGCCAGTGAGACAGGCCTCAAAGAACCCCATGGAACAAAACGTTTACGAGCCCAAAGACGACGAGCAAGGAGGTCACTTCTGTCTCTATAGCCATTAGAACATGGAGGTTTAAAGGGCTTTCTACAAATGGCTGCCCCTTCTGACACTGAGAGAACTCGAGGAAGCAATGACTGTCTCTTCACAACGAGGTTGCCTCTGGTAAATCACCCCCCAAAAATATCAGCTTTAATTAAGGCAATTTTTGCGCATAGAATTTCTTGTTTGGGAGAGCATAGTATAAACTATAACGCAAATAATTCTAGTTGATACTCACTCTCCACGAACTCTAAGAACTAAGCAATCAAATTAAAGAAATAATAGAAGATAGCATTAGCTCAAAATCGATATACTAAAATTAAAAACTGAGAACAAAAACCGCTATCCCATCGAATAGATTCAGCAATAAAATTCACCAACTATTTTGCACGCTGAGGTCAACCAATTACTAAATTTCCAGAAATTTAAAAAAAAAAAGAAAACATAAACCCTAAATCAATGGCTCACATCTTTTTTTTCAACGGCTCACATTGAAAGAGGGAAAGCTCGCATTTCTTCTTTTTTTTCTTTTCCAGAAATTAAAATCCTTATATTGTCAATTAGATTAGGGTAAAGCGAAGCTACCTCAAGAGAGCTTCCACGTTTTGTGACTTCCGTTCATCATCGGACGATGCCGGAGAAGGCTCGTCGGAGTGGTGGCCATCATGATCTGAGTCTTCTTCTTCGGAGCCGATCTGATCGGACGACGAAGATGACAAAGAGATGGTATCTTCTTCGTCGTGTTCTTCTTCATAGGATTCGAGAGATGGCATTTTCTCGTGCTTCTTTAGGAAGCTGATAGCGAGACGCTCAAATCTAAAGCAACGGATTTGGCGGGAAAATGGATTATTTCCTATAATATTGATCTTAATGATTGAAAGCTTACTCACGTGTACAATTAACCAACACCAAATACACCGTCTTTTATCAATTTTATTCAAGTATTTTGTACTTCATTTATATTAATATAATTTATTCTAATATAAATTATTATTTTTAATAATATGATTATGTGAGATTTGTATTATATGAACATCTACCCTTCTTTTTTTAAAAAAAATTCAAAGGGAATATATGAACCTTTATTTATTTATAGTAATTCATTATCCATTGACAAAATTTGTATCAAATTAATAGGTTTAGATAATATATAAACATAATATAAATGATCAGTAATATGATAAGATATTATATTTTGTAGAGAAAGTTGAAACATCTAAATATTATTAAGTTAAAGATACTTTTATATAGTATAAATATATAATCTATTATAAATAATAATAAGATATTAAGTAAATTAATTATATACAATCATATTTATATATTTAATTTCAAATAAAACTAATAAATTTTAAATTAAAAACTTTGGCATTTTTTATACATATTATACCATAAATGCTTAATACCTTTTTTTACAAATAAATATGTGTTGAACCAATGGTTTAGTTTCACCTTTGTTTTAATGATGACAAAAGTATTTTTACTGATATTTTTGTAGAATTTGTTATGTTTGTTAAGATATATTTGATAAAAATAAGTCATGAAATATTTGATGAAGACTTGAAGTGCATTTATATTGAGCCTTAATGATAAGAGACGTATATAAAGTTCATAAAGTATGTTAGAGATGTATGAAGACCCAAGTTGATGAGAAAAAGAAGCATTAAAGTTGAACTTAAAGATTAAATATAGAAGATCACATTCCAGAGTAGAATTTGTTAAGAGGTTATGAGTGAATACTTATGAAGTCTTCTCGTTGGCTTCACCATAATGTTGAAAGGGCTTATTTCATACATATGCATTCATATTTAGTACTTGTATCTAGGATGCATAATTAGGAGGTATTATCTGTATTTCATGCGTGTAAAAATCCTTTTGATAGATGAATGAATACATGTATGGTATTGAATAAATTGATTAAAGGATGAATGAATAAATAAATTGGTTATGCATAAGATGATTAGATAAAGTGTTATGGAAATTTGGTAAGATGATTGAATTTGGTTGTGTTAAATTGTGAAATTTGTGTTATGATATGTTTAGTTTGTGTTAAATTAGGTTCAGATTAAGTTCGGATGGATTCAGGGCTGATTGCACAGGAGGAGCCCGATCTTCATAGGGTCAATCAACTAAATGTCTAAAAGACGAAGGTCGGTCGACCGAATATAGCGAATTTGAAGCAAGATCTTAATGAATGGCTAGTTTTACAACAGTTATATCATTTAATGTTTTTGGACATTGGGTAACAATAATGCAATGAGTATTTTTGATATTTTTTTTGTATAAATATGTGTTTTTTGTGTGGTTTATAGTATGAAAAAAAAGAGTGAAATATCTATACATTGAGATTGAATATTTTGAAATTGTTTGTATATATTTATGTGAGTTGTGAGTATTTTTGGGAGTTTTTGTGTTGCAATTCATTAACAAGTGTTGTGTGAACCTTTATCTATCTTAATGGGTCAAGATTGAAAACTGTGTAAGATGTGATTGTGAAAAGGGTGGAAATTGTGAGTGAATTGTTGTAAAGGTTATTTTTTAGCCTTGAAAAGAAAGAGTTTTTGCGAGGTTATCCTTTAACCTTATAAAAGGGAGTGTTAGATTATTCCTTAGCCTTAAAAGGAAGAGTGATAGGTTATTCCTTATCCTTAAAAGGAAGAATGAAAGGTTATTCTTGAACTTCAAAAGAATTGTATTATTTAACATTGTATTTTTGTTGATTGCAATAGTGCAAAAATCTCAACAATAGTGTTAGTGACTAGATGTAAGGGCAAATGAATAACTTTAAACTATAATAAATCATTTGTTTCTCTCTTTCCTTATTCTTTTATTTTTATACATTTATTTTATGTTGTTTAATTTATCGTTATTATTTAATTAGCTAAATTAGTATTGTTGTTTAGCTTCCGCATATAAGTGAATTGATATAAA
>JAOXYD010000136.1:20677936-20693393 GCA_028565735.1 Pinacopodium congolense
AGTAATATATATTTTTTAGATGTATAAGTGTTTTGGTTTAAAAATTAAATTTATTTCCTATTTGATTGTCATTAATGAATCAAATTTTTATGATAAATTTTAACTAAGTAGGTTTTAATTTTTAATTTTTAATTTTTATTACAAATATAAATTAAATAAATTTTTATTTTTAAAAAATACAAATAGACACCCAAAATAAATAATAAAAATATAATAAAAATTAAAAGTAAAACCAAACACTATTAAGAAATTACTTGCGATTGTTCTTGTTTATTATTTCTTGTTTCCACTTTTTAAGTATAAGAATTAATGAAGAAATACATTTGTTTTACTTCTACTTATAAACACAATTTATAAAAATATAAGTAAAAAATTATTAACTAACATATATTTTAAATACATATGGAAGTGCTTCGGTATAATAATTTAGATTTATTTTATATTTAATTATTATTATTAAATTAATTTTTTAAGCATTGAAAAATACTCACACCTATGCGCATACAATATATGTTGTGTTGTTCATGATATTGGTCAAGAAGCAAAAGGGCAAGCGCAGCTATAACACAGTGAGCGATTGACACTTGGATGTTGTATTATCTGTACTCCTGTTAGGACACCCTTACAGATCACCAAAAATCTCGGTGTGTGGTGACTGTCATAATGCCATTAGTATCATGTCCAGGATTGTTGGAAGGGGGTTGATTGTTAGAGACAAAAGCTTTCGTCATTTTTAAGGATGGGAAGTGCTCTTATGATGATTACTGGTGATCGTTGCGGAAAATTATGGGCTTGTTTGGTATTAATTTAATTTTTAATTTTAATTTTTAACACAAAAATTGATAAAGATAACATATTAATACAGTATAAAAATCGAGGATAAAACACATAAATTAATACAAATATATCAAAATAACAACTAAAAATTACAACTTACAACAATATCAAATGACCCATATATATAATAATAATAATAATAATAATAATGATAATATGAATATTATAAAAAATGGTTACGACCGTATAGTCGGTCTTTTTGTTGATGTAATCTCTCATTTAGAGGATTTGATGTGGGACCATATAAACGTTGCGAAAAGCGTATTACATGGCGAAAGGAAAATGGTCAAAAAAGAAGAAAGGAGCTCCATTAACTGACATTACATGCATTATTATAATCATGATTTCGTGTTGTAGCTTATTAATGAAAGATTCAAGTGTGTACAATACGGTAAAGACTTTAAACGAGAAACTTAACTCACCCACCTCCTTTGTTAAGCTTCTTCGTTCCGGGCGAGAGACCTAGTCATCATGATGATAAACTCATCCATGTTTACCATACCGTCACCGTCAGCATCCACTGCCCTTACCATTCTCCGGCAATCCTCGAGGCTGCACCAGTCACCAAGACGTCTTAGGACTTCCATAACTTCCTCTGCACTTATCTTCCCATCCCCATTTGCATCAAATGCTTGGAAAGCGCTCTGTATGTCCATTGTCCTAACACCCCCTCCCTTCTTCTGTGCATCAACAAACTCCTCGAAATCAATATAGCCATCTCCATCCAAATCAACTACCTGGAAAATCTTTCGGACCTCTCCACTCTCGCTGTCCTGTCCCAGAGCCCGAAGTGTGGCCTTGTACTCCTCCGGAGATATCTTACCATCTCTGTTGGCATCAAATTTATCAAAAACCTGCCTCAGCTCCTTCAAATTTGGCTCAAATTTGGGAGAGAAACTTTTTTGTCTGTCCCTAGATGAGAACAGTCGAGATGGTTTCCGCAAATACTTATTTCTTGAAAGCTTGTATTGAAACTCCAAAAAGCTAACTCTTGACATTCCCTGATGGGTTTTTTCTCTTGACACTTCGTTATTTTACCTTCAATACTATGATCGCTGATATATCACCTGTCTTTGAGCTTTATATCTTCTTCCTTTACATGGATTATCATATTGAATGAAATTGGAATAACTATAAGGAATATAAAAAGGGTCGGGATAAAGCAAAAAGTCTCATGATATTCCTCAATTGATGTAGAAGCAACCTATGCAACAAAAAGATTCTAAAAACAGGATAAGATTGAAGCCTGTGGTTACAAAATATAAAAGAACAATATAAAAGAATACATTCCTTTCAAACATTAAAGCGAATCCCTTTGCTTGCCTTGTCCAAATTCTCCTTTTGAAGATATTCCATCTATAAATGATACACGCAAATTGTCCAAGTTGCATCAAACCTATGGCTGATCAAAGTCATTGGTAAGTTTAGCCCCAGAAGAGAAAAACGTCATAATTTTGAATCAGGGTGGCTTTCCATTATCTAGGTCCTCCATCACGTCAATGTCCTTCCGAGCTGTTATCTTCTGCACATACCCTTTACACGAATAATGCATCTTATTAGTTCTAAACTTTTGATTTAAATCTCAATTACTCGATTGAATTAACATTCATTTCCTACAATACGAACAACATAACAAAGTGCAGCGAGAACCACATATAAGAAGAATTAAGCCTAATATAGTACACTTTAGGTGTTGCACAAACCTTAAACTTTCCGAATATTTCTAGAAGGCTTTCTAAGGAGGAACAACTTCTCAGGGGAAACTTTTCAATCACTTACCTCACACGTTTTTGGTTGTAAAACCACTAAATCATGAGTGCAGCACTCGTTATCAGACATTCTGCTTTTAAATATTCAACAGTACACCAAATGGCCATATCAAATAAGAAAAATCCTAGAAAATGTCGAACAAATTCCAGAGCATCAAAAGGAAAGATAAAGACCTATAATGTAGTCATACCCATGCAAAGAAAAGGTTAGATAAAAGTACAAAAGAAAGATTCATCAAAAATATAAAAACAGATACGAAAAGGTAAATTTATAATATAAAGTAAATCTATCAACACAAAAATCAAAGATAGTTTTTGTGTGTTTAGCCTTTCAAATTGTGATTTTGATTCACATGTCAACTTGAGATGAGGGAAAGTGGACATCATGGTAAATTGTTTATGTTTTCCTTTAAGTATAACCATTTAGATATATGGTGAAGAGAAGAAATATAATACCTATTCCAAGGCAAGGTATACATTTGCAAATAGTCTCTTTTCCTCTTTTGTTATAATAGCTGACATATCCAGACCCTTGGCAACTTCGGCACTTTCCAGTCCATTCGTATACCACTTCTTTACAGTCCTACAAAGATTGAGAACCACATTAACGTGGTACCTACATTCATAAGAAATGCTAGTCATGAGGTAGCACAAAGCTCCAAACATGAACTCCCAAGTATTAAATTTGGCTCAAAAACACATAGATCAATGCACAAACAAAGCATTTGGCACTTCCATCTGTATGAAATCATAGAATATATTATTACACAACATTTATGCATCATACATTACAAAGATTCAGTGAATAAAATTCCTTCCTTCAGCCAACTTTTGCTTCAACAATAATTGCCTCAATGACGGAAACATAGATGCATACAACTAATACATTCTAAAATGAGGCCGCATTTCCGAACTATCTTCATAAATTACGATTCTTTAGGTTGCTGGGAAGTTGAAGAACGGTACAATTCAAACCCAAATTAACTCAGCCTCCTTAAAGAAAACAAAAACTAAACGTCCCTGTAAACTCCACATCACATTGTGGAGCAAAATTTTGTTGGAAGAACAACACGGGACTTTGGAATCCTAAAATTGTTGAAGTTTCAAATTTGTACGAACTGTCAATAAAAAAAATTGGAATAACGCTACCTGAATTTCAGGATCACATCTTAATCTTTTATCAATTTCCTCAGGAGGCACAGGCTTAGAATCAGGGTAAGTCATTGGAAGAGGAAGTGGGTCTCTGTCATCCGCCAAGTAACTCTCTCTATTTCTAGACCATTTCCTCTCTCTCGCATTTACTCTACTAGCCCCAGTACCGCCAACTCCCTGCCGCGGCGCCGCAGTAGAGCTGCCTTCTGCGACGGATGAGGAACCGAGTCCGTCGGATTCCTGGCCAATTCGGATGCTGCCGGCGTCAGCGGCAGCAGAGAGCTGCAACCACCGGTAGGATGTGGTACTCAATGGGAGTTCGCCGGCGGCGAAGCAGTGGAGAGAGGTGGTGGTGGTGGTGGTTGGAAGACGGAGAAGAGGAGAGGGCTTCGATGATAAGAAGCGAGAGCTATGGTTTATGGGAAGCATTTGGTGCGTCTGTGGATTAGAGAGCGACAGAGACTGCAACAGTGATGCTGCAAGAAGGTTGTAAAAAGATTTGGGTTGGGTTTTTCGTTCTTTTTCTAGTCTAACGAGGTATATCAAAGGTGGGCCCAGAAATAGTTAATTTACACAAAATGTTTTGTAGCATGGTTACGGTTCGACCCCTTAAAATGTGTTTTTCTCGTTTGAAAAAAAGCACATTCAATAAAGGAACAAAACCAAAAACTTAAAAGTAAGCAAATAAAGCAGAATACATTGAAGAAATCTTAAGAACATGTGAGATTTGACACACGTTAGCATGTATTAACGAAAATCTTAAATAAAATACGAGATTACGTAAGATTGACATTATTAAAATTTTAAATACAAGTTTATGTAAGATTGATGATATTAAATAATGCAGACTCCATAATATACTAAGACAATAGACTTTAGCGAGAAAGGCTAAAGGCACGTAAAACTTGTGAGATTTTATATTAGTTCATATTATACTTAAACTTAGTCATGAGTAATGAAACTGTATTATGATATTATGAGTAAGTTAAATCATGACTAGTACACTTAATCACAAACATGAATTGGTAAGACTTATGTTAAAGTAAGCTTTAATGACTTAAAAGACACATCACTAGTGATGTAACAACTTAATAATGATGTGATAAGATTAAAAGATCAATTTAAATAAACATCAGTTTCTAAAAAATAAAGCTAATTAGAGTTAAGTCTCAATCCAATAGAGTTGAGAGACAATTTTAAAAGAGTTAAAAGTTTTTTAGAGAGTTTTCTTGTAAAGGTTGAGTAGGGAGTTCTTTATATTATAAAGTGTTTTGAATAGAAAGTATTTGAATTCATTTTGTTGATATTTTGTGTAAAGTTAATAAAATATTAGTTTCGATCGTATATTTCTCTTGTTGCTTTTCTTTATCTTTACTCTTGTTAAATACTCATGTGCATTTGTACTAAAACACTTAGACATGAGTATACGTGTGAGATATTCAAAAAACAAATGAATTTGTTGGTTGACAATCAAGTTAGAAGGTTAAGTTTTACTTATGTAGATTTAAGTGAAATTGTCATGTAAAAGTTTTGATATGACTTCAATAAAAGTTAAAGTGTTTAGCAAACCTTTGTAACTACTACCATTAACATGTTCTTTCGTTACTGGTCATCATGTGTGTTCTTATTTTAATTGTACAGCGTCTTCTAAAATCATTGTGGAGCTTTTTATTTTTTTATTTTTAGTTATTTCTGTCAGATATCGAGGCAAAGAGCAAATTTTGAAGTTTATTTTCTCAAAAAAAAGTTTGGACGACATTTAGAGATTATTTAATGTTACTTTTATTTTTATTGTAATTTTTAATTTTTAGTTTTCAGATAAAAACGTATTTGAATGACATTTATAATAAAAATTAAAAAAATATTTGATTGATATTTATTATACACATTAATTTAGTTGTGACAATTAAATATGAAATAAATTTAAATTCTTACTGAAATACTCTTATATATTTTAAAAATATATATCAATTAATATATTATATTAACTATATAATGTAAAAAATCTGTTTTAAAATCTGATTTTCATAATGTGAAAAACTACAATATTTAACTTTCTCTATTTTTATCTAAGTTTATCTAATTTTTAAAATAAAAATAAAAATAGAATATTTAAAACATATTAATTATTTTGTATTAAAATTAAAAACAAAAATAAAAGATAAAATAGATATCAAATAACTCTTTAAGGTTTGTTTGATATTACTTTTGTTTTCTATTATAGTTTTTTATTTTGATTTTGATTTTAAATTTCTATTTTAAAAGAAAATAGAAACTTGTTTAATTGAAATTTTTAATTAAAATTTTAAAAATTAAAATTTGTTTAATTAAAATTTTTATTAAAAATTAATTTAATGGTAACAATTAAATATAAAATAAATTTAAATTCTTAAATCAAAATATTTGTATATACTTTGAAAATACATATTAATTAATCAATTATATCAATTGAATAATTATTTTAAATTTTTATTTTTAAAATATAGAAAATACATTAAAATAAACAAATAAACAAATAATTTTTTTCTTAATTTCCGTATTTTTAAAAATAAAAAAAAAATAGACAATTAAAGGCATGTTTAATTTCACTTTAATTTTTTATTTTTATTTCTTATTTTTTAAAATACAAAAATTAATAAAAATAATACATTAATACAGTAAAAAAATCGAAAAAAATTATAATAACTAATATAAAAATACAATAACTAAAATAAAAATCTAAAACCATCACGCCCCCAAATGAATAATAAACACTCCCGATTTGCTCGTAGCCCCTGACGTCCATAATTATTGCAAGAGTCCGTCAACCGCAGCTTCTCGTCATTTAAAACTTAAGCAACTTTGATGTGCAACGTTTAGTGAAAGATTGGGAAGAGATTGGAACCATCGGTTCATGGAAAATGTGAGCTTAGCTGCCGGGATTCTGGTTTTACACGTAAGTTGGAACTACTAACCCTGTGGTGTCTGTCAAGTTATAATGGAGATATGAGTTCAATCTGTGGATTTACGGGGAAATTTATAAAAGAAGAGTATCTAAGTACATTAGAATAGTTGAGAATTCAACTTTCTAATTTGATCAGTTCCTTCATTCTCAAATTGATTGTTAAAGGAATTCACGTTTAGCAAAGCCAACAGAAGATGGTTCTAATAATTTTTTGGCATATTGCCACAAGTTTAGACAAGGGAGGCCAAACCGAAGAGATTTCAAAGAAAATGAGCGTGGCAATGAAAAGAAAACTTGCCCGTAAGTTCACTTTTATAATCATTATTTGCCGATTAGCAGGAGAGTCACACCTTATCACGTAGTGCAAGTTGTGAAATATGTACAATATGGTCTCTCACAAACAAACAAATTGTGAAATGAAGGAGATAGATCTCTCAGCTGCCCACCACCAATTGGTTCCCATCATCCAACCTTTATGATACCATTCAATGCCCTTCTTTACTAGTGAAGAAATACTTGAAGCTCCTCTCTTCCATTACCATTATGCTCATTCAAGAAGACAGATGATTACCAGGAGTTACCCTGCAGCAAAAGGTAGAGCCACCAATGGATGTCAAAGCACTTCGATTGTGAAAGCCCTAGAATCCTTTATCAACTAGCTAAATGAGCATCAGCTAGCAGATAAAAGTGCAGCTTTGTAAAAACTGTAGATGCTAGACCTCAACGTGAAAACTTTCACAATGAAATTTCTAGGAAAATTGAAAGGGAATGGAGTATTGGGTCGTACTGAATGTAGAGGCCTTTTCTATTTTGCAGCGACTGTGGGATTTTGCCACTCAGATTATTATTTTGAAGGAATCTGTCAATCAAAGTTAAATCAGAATCAAATTAGTGGTTATTATCACCATAGAGGTATGTCTCAAAGGATTTTTTTCTGCAATAAAAAAATGAACTTACATCTCTTTAATGGAGCCAAGTTGACCCAAAGATTGAGGAATTGATCCTTCAAGCTTGTTGTTATCCAAATGCCTTTACAAAATCACACAGAAAGTAGCATCAGTAGGTGACAAATATGAGTGATCCTGTTTGCAGTCGACAAAGAATCATTTCTAGTCCTAAGCAAATACAGAGCATGTAACTCCTTTAATGTTCTCATCTCGGGAGGTTGCTGCCTTAAAAGAGACAGCATAGCCGGTTTGATGCAGAATTGGGAGCACTGGCACGACGGCAAAAGCCGTATGAAAACGAAGTACTAGGCCAACGAATTGACGTGTTTGAACACGCGACACTAATGATTTTATTTCACCTAATGAACTGATCATTTCTAATGAAAAAATTAAGGTAAATTGCTTACAGATGGGTAAGTGCAGTCAAATTGCCAATGCTGGAAGGTATCAATCCAGAGATCCCCATGTTTGTTAGGTTCCTTCATGTGGTACAGGAAAGAAACATCTCATTAGACTTTTAGTAATAATCGCAACACAGCTTTGAGCATTCAACTTCAAAATTTCCTCACCTACATTTAAATAACACTTTCCATCTGGTATATAGCCAAAAAGGAGAGTTTGAAAACATGAGAATAGATCAATTAATTTTATATCAGTTGTAAATTCAATCCAACTTACAAAGAGATGACTCTGGCCATTTCGTCTTTAGAGCAAGTAACTCCAGTCCACGAGTTCTCAGGAGGCAGGCAGGGATCACCAATCCAATCTGAAGGCGGATTATCCAGATGTTCTGCCAAATCTAGCATTGCCGTCACTGCGAAATTAAGAAGACAATAATATGTGTCAAAAGCATGTAGTCCTCGAAGTAACTAGTAATTAAGTTAGAAAATAGACGACGCAAGCAAGAGCTACCATCTCTTGTGAGCGTCCTTCCGCCAAGTTTCAAAATCTGATATACTTCACCAGCATTGATCACAGGTCCAACTGGTGCATTTTCTGCTGGAATCAACGAGATTTCAGTCTGCCCTGAGAGAGGCCATTCTGAGGCATAAACAGTCACACCATCGGTTGTCACATTAAGATCTTTGTAAAAATTCTGTCCATTAATAGAAACACTGAAGATTCTCCAGCTGTATGGACTCGGGGTTCGGTTGTCCTGGAAGTAGAGGGCAATGTAGTATAGTGTACTTGGCAGAAATCCGGGTGGCCACTGGATTTTGAGTGTCTTTCCTCTGCTTGTTGTCACTGCTTTATGGAATATCTTCTGTGGAGGGAAATTCCAGAAATCTGAGGAGGTTACATTAGAGTGGCTTTCAGCAACAAGGTTCTGGTCCATGAATGGCTGCCACAATCTGTCGAACTGATCATCTGGAAAACTAGGATAAAGTTTTTACATGATCACCATCGGGAATTATCATAATCGTATAGATGAAATGAACTCCAAAGGGCAGGCAGGTTTACCTACCCAATTGTGTCTTCATCTCTTCCAAAACAATGTCTCGCAACGTTAACGAGTGCATACTTGGAGAAGTCTGTCAAACTATAAGCTGAAGGTTCGAGGTAATGCAATTCAAGGGCTGATATAAAAGGATTTGATCTAGTATCCTTATTCCTTGCGAGACAAACGCTCAAAGTCTTGGCCGCAGAAACCACAATAATCTCGTAATAAGTACTCATCCCATTTGCATAATCCTCTGTGGTATTCACAATGCTCCATTTTGTGCCTTGAACAATCTGATCAAACACAGGGGGTTCTTTTCCTCCATCAAAACCTCCATAGTAATAGATGGTCCTCACTAGATACTTCCCTCCTTTTACGGTTGGGAATGAAAAGCAATATTTCCTAGCTTTGCCATCGGGAAAGTATCGTAGTGTGGACAATATAGGCATCAAATCAGTATTATTGATGGCTGATTTGTTTCCTACTGATATGAAACCATCGTCTGGGACGTACTTGAGTGTGCCTCTGGCTATTTCCTCCGACGAACCGCAGTTCAGAAGAAATTCTGCATTAACGGTATACCATGCATGTAAAAAAGCAAAGAAAACCAAGTTGAACAATCCATTGTATATTGCGACAAAAAGGAAGAAAGACATTAACCATATTCAAAAAAGGAGCTCATTTTGCCCATGTTATACATCATATGAGCATCGAATTGGTGATAGTAAATGTACCTTTGGGGGCATACAGCGAATAGGCAGATAGAGGGATGCTAGTAAGCCATAGGAGGAAGATGGAGAGAGACATTTTAGGATGGTGATGGGAACCATAAAGAATGGAAATTGGGAAGTTTTGGTTAATTCTCTTGCAGAGAAACAGAGAGACAGGCAGAGGAATGTCTGGGACATAGTTTGGCACATCAAGGGCTATGCTTGAAAATAGTAATCAGCAACTGAGAGCACATAGACATGCTTGACCAAGTCATACCTCTCCAATGTGCTGTTTACTATTGATTTTATATATGGCAATTAATTCATAAATATGATGTTCAATAATAGTCGATTTATCAACCCAATTCATCGGTCTATACCTGATGTCACATATAGTACAAATGCAATATTATCATGTTTTCAATCCTTTTTCTTTATTAAATTTCCATGGGGAAACGATGAGATTAAGAAGCATAGTAATGAAACTTGATTTCAATAGTGGTATATAAAAATTATGTACTACTATTGAATGAGTATTTTCTGTTTTGCAATATTTCATATTTAATGCTTCTAATAGTCAATTGCTGAAGACATTATCTTCTTTTTAATTACTTCTTCCTAAATGTAATTAAAAAAATTAAAAGATAAAAAAATGACCTGAAATCAAACCAAAAGTGTTTCACAATAAATAATCCTCTTTAACTATGTAATAGATCATATTTAGTATATAATTATATGGAGCACATATTGGCACAAAGGCGCCTGTAGCTCAGTGGATAGAGCGTCTGTTTCCTAAGCAGAAAGTCGTAGGTTCGACCCCTACCTGGCGCGAAGTTCTAAGAATTGACCCTTACCTTTTATCTTTTCGTGTAAACAACTAGGAGGTTGGACCCAAAACCCTAGCCAAGAACAGCTTGTGCATTTTGTGTTAATCGAGCCATAAGACGGACAGTGGGACTACAATCATTAAGGTGGTATCATGTCCTATGTCATTTAAGTTTCAGTTTGAAACATAATCTGGAATCCAGTCAAAATCCACAGGTCCGGTAATTAGTCAATGGAACCAGTAAACTGAAGACATTTTAGTTGAACTTGTTTCTTAAAGATCAAAACATTGAAGTTGTATAGTACCTTCGGATGTAAAACCCCTAACTAAATTTTTGTCAACATCAAATTGTTTTTCTTCGGTTCTTCATTTAAATGGATAAATAAATAGCTCTAATTGTTGGATCTCGCCCCTTTATCATTCATTTGCTCGATCAAGGTTAATATTTTTCTAAGTTACGTTGGTGTTGACAAGTAAAGTTCCCTCCTTTCGAGTGTTAGAAACAGGGCAGTGATGAACATTCCTTTCGAGATATTTATTATTGTTACAAGATACCCTAAAATCAACGGAAAGTTGAGGAATCCTAGCTAAAAGACTTATTTTGATTGGGCTTCATCTTATATTTTTTATTCTTGTTTTCCTTTATTGGGCTTCAGCCTACCTATTGGGCTATAGGCTCGTTTTTAGTGGTCCAAGCTACTAGTTGGTTCGGGCTCTGAACTTCAGTTCTTTAGCTTAAGTTTCTTACAACCCATTTACATTTTTTGATTCCTGTCCTTTATCAAAATTAAAACAGTATGTTACAAATTCTTATTTTGTTACAAAAAAATTTATTCACAAAAGCCTGTAAATAAGCTCTTTTCATTCAATAAAAATCGATGAGCTTTTATTCTAAAATCTTTGTTTTTTTCTATCATGGTATCAAAGTATTAATTAGCTCTATACTTTTTCTTTTGTGGCTCCATTCCCTTGTGTCCTCAACTATCTTCAATTTGCATTGATTTTCTTTTTTCTTTTCTTTTTTTCTCTCTATTTTTTTATCCTCTTTCCTTCTTCAATATGGCAAGTGCTTCGGGTCCTTCATATGCTAATACTACTACCAATCAAACACAACATATGTCAATCACACAATCAAAATATACTTAGATTAGAGGATCACCTAACTAGTCCATATTACCCCTACTCTAATAAGAATCCTTTTTTAATTTTTTTTTCCTTACTCTAAATTGGCTCTTTTTACCATTTTTGGACAAGATCCATACGGATGGCATTGCTATTAAAAAACAAACTCAAGTTCATTGATGGAACTATCATGATGCCACACACAGAAGAGCCCTTATTTGTCTACTAGAAAAAATGCAACACGATGATTTTTGTCATGGCTGTTAAGATCAATGTCGGATTCTATAGTACAAAGTATAATATGGTATGATTTTATAGCAGAGGTATGGAGAGACTGAGAGGGAAGATTTTCTCAAATAGATCCATTTAGAATATTTGACCTACAAGAAAAAAATATTCAATTTTCAGCAAGGTACTCTCTCAGTTTTAGATTATTATACTCACCTCAAAATATTATGGGATGAGTTTTTTAACCTTAGACATATGCCTAAACGTAAGTGAAAAATGACAATGTTACTTGTGATGTTCTAACTTTCATCAAAACCTTTTAAAAAGGAGATTGTGACATCAAGTTTCTAAGGAGGTTAAATGAATCATATTCCATTGTAAAATCCCACATTATACTCAAAAACCCTTTATCTAATATTAAAAGAGCTTTTGCAATGGTTACTCAACATGAAAGGCAACTAAATAATTCATTACAATACTCATTGTCGTAACTAGTTATTAAACCGTGTCTTCTATGGCAAAACAGATTCCAAAAGAAATTACTAACGGAGCAAAAAACCTATCTATACATTTTGTGGGAACACTGGTCACAAAGAAGCAAAATGTTACCATAAGCATGGTTATCCCCCTAACCTTTTAATGGATAACACATATACCCATGAGAGGTTTATTGTCATTAATCGTGTATTAACCACCAAGAGTAGTTAATATTTGGAATTAACTATATAAGGTGTTTAAAATTAAAAAATGATGATAAGTCTATCATCAAAAAATTCTCTACAAAAAGGATTTCTATGTTTTCTAATTCGTGGAATTTTGCTTCAATCCAACTACGTGATTGTTATTTTGTTAATGCATATGCCATGATCCTGTTTAATATAATTTATATGATTATGCCTTGATTTTCTAATATTATTATCAGAGTAAGTTTTATATATGCATGAAATTATTTTTGATTATTTTGTGATAAGTTGTGATACTTCTTTGAATATCTATCATGAATTTGAATATGCTATGTCCCTGTTTAAAATTATACTGTGTTCATATTAATAAGATGCGTTATTTTTACAATGTATGATTTACTCTTGATTTCTATGTATCCATATTTTTTAATTTCGTTTGAATTCAATGACATTTTGTGTAGTTATAAACTGATTTACTTGTGCCTTCATTTGTCTCTATATTTTTTTTCAATCTATCTCGTCTGAGTTGTTTTATAGATTATGATTTGGATTACATAAATGATGCTTTAGACACCGTTTTTTGTTTAAAAAAATAAAATAAAAGGAACTAAAAATGAAATGCAGTAACATAAGTAAGGGAAGGACGATAGTCATGCCTTGGCTTTGTCAGAGATGTATGCAGTGTTTTCTTCATGTCCAGTGATTTCAGTTGTCAAAGTTTGAACATAAGAGATGAGTATTGTAGTTCAAAGTTTAAACATAGATGAAACATGCGGTTTAACCATGGAGACGTGTAGTGTTAGCTAATTTGATTCATGTGCTTAAAGAAAAGAAAAATAAGTTGATAAGAATAGGTTAAGCCTTTGGGCTTTATGATCCAACTTCTTAATAAGCTTATAGGCTTATTTGTTTTGGATGTTAATAAGCATTTGGGTTATTAGTTTTGGATCCTTTGTTAAACTCCTTAGGCTTATGTAAGTTTAAATTGATGGAATAAGGATTCAAATCTAATGTTTAATGATTGGGTCCAGAATAACTTTTGGGCCATTTTGTTTTGACTTGACTCTTTAGTTTCTTTAGATTTGGATCTATAGTTAAGGCTTAAGGCCTTGTTTTGTTAATGTTTTATGTTAACATTAGAATTATATTAGATTAGAATTAGTTTTCTAATGGACATAAGCTAATTTGTTTAGTTCAATAAATATTAGAAATTAGCTTCTAATACGCATAAAATTAGAAATTAGTTTTCTAAATGGAATTAAAATTAGAAATTAGTTTTCTAATTGATTTAAATTAATTTATTTAGATAAAATAAAATTAGAAATAAGTTTCTAATGGAAATTATAATTTAATTAACATTAAATTCAATTAAATATGACAATTATGAAATTTGGAATATGAAAATTCAATATGTGCTGGAGGAGCAAGAGGCTCTTGAACCATTAAATATAATTATGGAAGTTCCTGAGGAGGGTATTTCAGCCCAGCATAAGAGAGACTACGATGCATATCAATTATGAAAAAAGAAAAACTCTTTAGCTCACATTACATTGTTGAGTAGCATGGATAATGATATTATGCGTGAGTTCTAAAAACATGAAACTACAAAAGGGCATGTGGTCCACATTAACTGCATGTTTTGGAGGTGCTTCAGTGACCAAAGTAAGGTCACTCACAATAAAGTTTGATACTTATAAGAAGTGCCTAGAGGATAATATACAAAAGCATTTGAGGAAAATGTCCAATGTAGTAAGTGAACTGCGATATATTGGTTATGAGCTTTCAGATGAATACAAAGTATAAGTTGTGATTCGTTCACTACCTCAAAGTTAGGAGCATATGAAAATGCACTTAACTTATAATGAAAACATCAAGATGATGGAAGATACTACGAGGTATATCATATTAGAGGAAAAGCGTCTTGAAACCTCATAGATGTCTACTGAGGTATATACAATTGGTTCTATCTCACATAGAGCTATGAACAAGAAACGCAAGCAACATGGTAAACATAAGTAAAAAAAGAATCAAAGATTCAACCACTCTACTCAGGAATCTCTAATAAGGCAAAATAGAACCAAAGTGGAAAGGGAAAGCATCCCTTCAAAAATAAGAATATGAAATGCATAAAATGTTATAACTGTGGCAATAAAGGTTACTTTGCTCGAGATTCTGCCTAGCATAAGAAGGTATAGCTTTAATATATGAACATTTGTTCTATGAATGTTTCTTGCTTGATTTTTCTAACTGAATCACATCCTTTGTGGATTATAGAGTTAGGACTAACCAACCATGTAACGAAGGATCGTGATGCCTTCATCGAGTTTCATAAACTCTCACATGGTAGTCGATGACTTAATGTAAGTGACAATTTCAAAGTTTCTGTATAAAGGATTAGCATATGTAAATTAGACATGCATGGTTGACGACCCCTCATTTACATGAGATCTTATTTTCTCCACATATTCATAAGAATCTTTTATTTGTGTTGATTTTGATTAGACTTAACTTCGATATAAATTTTCACAACCATGGAATGGATTTATATCTTGGATCTATTTATTATGGTCATGATTTTTATTGTATTGGATGTGTTGAACAAAAATAATAATATAAGTTATTCATTATTTATATCATCTAGTAATTTCAACAATGATGCAACTTTATGGTATGTTAGACTATGCCATATTGGTCAAATTGAATAAGCAGATTAGCTAAAGAAGGACTTTTAGGTAATTTAAGTCAAGTAAATCTACCTACATATGAACATTGTCTAGTTAGTAAAATGGTGTGAAAGC
>JAOXYD010000136.1:20710005-20724287 GCA_028565735.1 Pinacopodium congolense
GATTTCCACATGATTCTTCAAATCAGAATCAGTGAAGTTATATGTGTATAATGCTTGCCTCTGCGTCAAGCCTACAGGGTATATCCTGTAGACCTTAAATTCATCTCCTCCTCTTATGCTTTCAGGTCTTTCCTCCTTCCAAACTGGTATGTGTTTAATGGACTTGAACTTTTTGAGCACCTCAAGCTCTAGTGCCTTGATAGTTAGATTCCCAGACCTGCATTTGACAGTTCAACAACGTTTCAATGAAAAAGAACTAGAAGAAGTCACTCAAGTTTCAGCTTTCACACACAGCCTGAAGTCAGATCATGAACCAGAACTGCTTACATACAAAACCACCTTGTAATGGAACAGAAGTGAAGGAAAGAAAAGGAATCTAACTATTAAAGACTTAATATTTGAAGCTAAAAAGCATTTGTAGCATCAAATGAAATTACCTCAAAAAAATGGACTCCATTTCAAACCTCCCTCTTTCTCGTACATATAAATGATACACAGTCTCTAAGCCTCTGGTACATTTGCAGGGCCGTTTCTTAAACCCCGGGCTACTTTCTTCTTTTTGTTGAATAATAGTTGCCAAGTGAATGCAAAGCCGACATGACGAATGTACTGCTGCCATATCCACAAGTGCCTTGAAAGAATCGGATGGGCCCTCGTACTTCCATCTAGTTAATAGATGTAGGGAAACTATCAGCATTCAGAAGTAAATAAGACATGAAACACACGTGCAGGAGCATAATTTTACAAGAGATGGCTTTCTACCTTAAAGACTGATTATAGACTTCAGGATTTCCTGCAAGGTGAATCATGGTCTTTGCAACTGACTCAACATCTTCTACATTTTTAATATGTAAAATTGACTCAGGTGCAGGAGCAAACTCTTGGATGTTAGGAGCTCCAACAACCACAGGGATGGTTCCTGCAGACAGAAATTTAAGTTTATGCCACCACCACAAACACATCACTGGAAAAGTTTCCCCAGCCTCAACTAAAATAATAACAAATAAGCATCGATAATCCTTCCTCTTATCTTCTTATGCGGTAATTTACCTACTAGGCATGCATTTAGGAGATCAATCATTGATGACAAATCTCGTAAGCTCAAAAGATTGGCAAATGTTTCATATCTCAAGCAAAGGACATAATCCACAGTAAAAATGAGAATTGACAAATAGCAGACAATATAGATCCAATACCAGCAACAAGCGATTGGAAGAACTTTTCAGTGACATAGTCCTCTTCATTTGAATTCTCAAAAGCCAAACTAAATTTGTAGCGCTTCAGAGTTTCTACTTTGTCCACTGCTGAAATGTATCAGATCACAAGTTATTACTCATAATTGTAGTAAAGAAAAGAAAACAAATAAATACATGCTAATGCAATCAAAACCAGAAACAAATTCTTAAATTTAGTCCATCTCTTAGCAGATATGATTCATTGGCCAGGAATCCCAAAGTACTGGAAATCAAACAATCCCTGAAACTCACTGCATCTTCAACCTTTTTTCTTTCTCTTTTTATTTTTGTACAGCATCATGCAATCTTATGTTTCTTTGATCCTAAAGCATTCCTTAAGCTATAAAGGCATAGTAAGTTCACAACATACTCTGCCTGAAAACTTCACCAGCCTTTGAAGTAATACTTTTATACCTTATACATATCCATAGGGACGGTTAATTTCTTCAGTAGCATTTATATTATTTGCATCATTAGCAATATCAGTGATCATACAAGAGGTGAATGCAAATGTTAGCACAATAAGAACATGTCCTAATTATTGTGACATCAGCAGAATTAGATTGCAATACTATTTTCAGTAAAAATGTATTGGTAAACTATGCGTAAATTTCCCCATGTTATGGCCTTATGGGTAACAACTTTCTACCCTCATGTGCACAATAATACACGTCAAGTACAACAACTTCAAGTCAAGAGAAACTCCATGATAAGTGTTCAGTAGGCCTAGCACATACAGACAACAGGTGAAAGTTGATGCTTGAATCACATCTTGCCACAACTTATAAATCAAAAACAATTACTTTACACATGAAATATGTAAAAAATGACATCGGTTATTTCACCTCTTCCATCACGGTTACGGTGGCAAGCACCATAAGAATCAATTTTAACATTTAGTCTTTCAAGTGCATCAAGAACCTGAAGGCGGAAGTTACGAGCACCACAGTTGGAAATGAAAGCTGCTGCAAGAGCTTTCTCAGTCTTGGGTTGCACTGGTGCCATGATATCATACTCAGCCCAGGAAAAGTATCCCACTGGCACATCTGATGAAAGACTAGTTGTCATTACAATATCATATCCCTTCCTACTTCATAAGAATGCAACCAAAAAAAAAAGAAAAATCAGTCTTTCTCTTAATTTTAAAAAAAGCTACCACATTAAAGAACAAAAAGATTTAGCTCCATAAGTATCTCAAACTGGTAGTAGATGAAATTTTAGAAGAATGCAAATAGTTACGGTTAATTTAAATGTACCAGACATTATATTCAATTTCGGTACAGTTGAAACAAGGCATTCCAATTTTTTCTTCAGTTTGAAGGGGCAACTCTTTTTCAATTGACCACATTTCCCATTACTGGTTGAGGCTAGCAATTGAGTATTGATAATGCCAGCTCAATCCTTAACCTTCATATGCAAGTCATGACTTTCAGTTTTTTCAGTTGAAAGAAGTAGCAACATGGCATAGACAGTTCGGTACAATCCTTTTCACATTCCTCAACCATATTAGTAAAATCAAGACCTCTAGTTGATTAAAAAATAGAACTAAAAACTTCAAAATTGCAGAAGCAAAAACTTCAAAACTTCAAAAACAATTTGAGAAGTTGAATATTATTTCTTGATCTTAACAGTATATTTTTATTAATGTGATAAACTTATATCAGATAGTGCTTACCCACCGTCGTGCCATGTTAACATTGTTCTCTGAATAGTACTGAGCGGATTCCATCGACCGATGCACAGTCATAGTTCCAGCTTGCTGAGGAGATCCAAGTGCAGCATCAGGATTCCTACTGGAACCAAACCCAAATTGACATCCCACGTTACAAGTCTTCCAATCCTGTAATGAAGAGAATCACCTGTGAGCTACAGAAAATATTGTGAACCTCATAGAAAAAGTTTGATATTCAATCTCAAAAATAGTTAATTTTTTAAATCCAAACTGGGAAAAATATCTTCAAAAGTACAACAGAATAATGCACCAAAATACAGATGCTTTAGTAAGAAAACAGCTCCAACAAGCTAAGCAATATCCATCCATGCTTGCCTTGCACTTCCAATCAATTGAAGTTGAAGTTTTACCGAGTGGACAATAATTTGCAAAGTGAAGCATGGTTCTCTCAACCCAAAACCTACCAGACTTCATTATGCATATAACTGGTACCAATATATTTCATTAAAGCCCCAATCTCTTTATTTAATATTGATGGTCAATATGCATTTAGAATTTCTCTGTTATCCTTGGACGAAAACTACACTTCAGGAAGAGAGATTCAACACAGTCAACTGAAGAAAATTTCAATTAACTAATTGAAATGTGTCATCAGAATCACTTCAACGTCACAAAATTTGAACCATTTACAACTCCCATCCATCAATAAACATAAATATTATTCATAACTCAATAATCAATTCCATGGGGACATCACATTTCTGTATTGCACTTCCGCAAGTCATAAATGATAAAATTCAAGTAACTCCAAGCCTTCTGTCTCCAAATCTGATTAGAGACGTCTACATAATCCTCTTCTCCGCAGATCAAAACAATACTCGATTAGAAGACGTTGGTCAACTTGGATGAACATAGAAGAATAATTAACCTATGCTATACACAGCCTCCCATAATCAAGAGTGAAAATTTAAACTTCTAGAAGACAGGACAAACTATTTACTCGTTTCATACACAATAATTCAATAAAACACAGCGGATCAACCAACTAGCAACAGTAAACATATAGTCCATCAAAGTCAAACTTTTCAGGTTCATCAAAAGAAGAGTAGAACAAAAGAATTGAATCGATAGAAACCTTCTCAGCGCCAACGACTAATATAGGATCTTTACCGAAGTCCCTGGAATAGACAACAGCGTCTTCCCTCTCCAACCACTCCTCGCAGCTCTCTGTTTCCATAGTTTTCTGTGTGTCGTGAACATGTTCGAATCTATCTCCCAAATCTTCACTCTCCACATCCCAATCACCCGTCGGAAGCGATCTATCAAACCAACTCTCAGCCCATGAATCAACTAAAGCTGCATTTTTAGCCATATCAAGACGACTCAGAAACAGGATCTCTGCTAAAACCACAAGAGCAACAAAAACTGGCAGAACATTTGACCATTTCTTCTTAGGAACAGAAATTGACGATGATGAAGGCAAGCCATCTGATATGGGCAATCCTTCTGTATTTGGGACGGCTCTTGACCCTCTTGAATTTAAGAAAATACCCATCAAGAAATAATCTTTGCTCCTGTTCTCGAGTTGTTAGTTAAACCCCCTCCACGTTTATATGTAGTTTCCCTTCACTTTCTCGGCGAGATAGAGAGATGGAGGGAGGGAGAGACAAATGAAGGTGTGGAAGTCCCAATTGATGTTTGAAGATGATCTTCTTAAGGAAGAAGCTGTTATAAAAGATGGCAATTAATTGAAGTTTAAGTTTGGAAGAACAGAGTGTCTTTGGGCGTTCCTACAGGTTTTTGATATAATCAGCTGATATTTGCGTGGAGTTTTCGTGCGTTTTTGGGTTGGAGGCGGAAAGTTTTTAGGTTGGGAAGACTTCCTTGAGGTCATGTGTGTCTCTGGTTGGCCTGGGCCAGGAGTCAACGGAAGAAGCGTGTTTCCCTCTTGCCAATAGGTACACGAATGTTCAACCTCTCTCTCTCTCTTTTTGGTTGTTTTGGCCTGAAGTGATTAAGCTTTGGGTAAGCTTTGGGTAAGCTTTGGGCAAGGAGTTGGTAGATGTTTAAACTAACTTGCATCGGACGATGAATTTATAGGAGGTACTAAGGGTGGTGTATAATTTCACTATTTGGCTGCTAGATCGAAGTCCTGTTCAATGTTTGAAAAATCGGTATCATTATACTCTGTAATTTCACTACTTGGCTGCTAGACTGAAGTCTTACTCAACGTTTGAAAAATTAGCACCGTTTTTTTTTTTTTTCAGAATAGCACTGTATTAATGTCGAGTAATTCTTATACCAGTATATGTTCATATTTTAAAATTATAAAATAACCTTTAAATTTGGTAAAATTTACAAATTAGTTTCTATTATACATTTTCCATAAATATAATTTTAACTTGTTTCAAATATTCAATTAATATAATAAATATAATATAATTTTCATACAATATTTATATCCATTAATATCAATTTTCACATATTTCTCAAATAAATTATAATCTAAATTAATATAAATAAAAGAAAAGTTATCGAACTATCATAATTTAATATCAATATATAAAAATATTATGAAATAATAATCATATACAACAAACAACTATTTTTTCATTCATATTAATATTAATATTTATTTATTTTTCAAATAAATATCAAACTGAATTAATATAACAAAAATAACAAAAATATAAATACACATAAGAAAGAAGAAATAAATATAAATAATGAATCATTAAAGAATCATATAGTCATAATGTCAAAGTAGTAAATTATAAAAGTATATCATAAAAATAAGATCATTCTAAACATTTCTAATCATGCGTTGATGATGAAGGGAGACAGGATCTCAAATCATCAATTTGTACTTGTATCCTATGAAGTAAGGAAACTACCTCTTACAACTGATCTCACATACTCTCTCAATGAATAATAAGTTCTTTATGAAGTAAATCAATCTGAGCATTGAATGAAGTTTGAGTTGGAGGAGGAAGCCTAAAAGATGTAGTATCATCATTAATATGCAAGGATACACCATTACTCGAAGGATACACCATTACTCGAACCAAGCTTATCAGCATAAACATAAGGAAGAGCAGGATGTTACTGTCACTGATGCAATTTGATAACTCATGCACTTTAGAGTACATATGTAAAAAAAAAAAAAGAGTAAATTTCAAATTCACCTTCCGTGGAAAGAATGTCAAAGTATCGGAAGATGCGATCTAAAATGAGAGAGTAAGGGATATTTTGACTTTTCTTTTTTAAATGCATAAAGTGGATCATATTGTTAAGAATAAAATTTCCTAGATGAATTTTTCCTCCTACCATCATTATGGAAAGAAACCAAAGATTATTTAGGTGTAAATCATTAAAATGACCACCTGAGGAAAGAAAATCATATCTAATGAATCAATGATAGGAAACGAGGAATTGCATTCAATCTGCTCGCATTTTTAGGTCTTTCAACAATTCCCTACTCACTAGGAAGTTCAAAAATAGTTTTGATTCTAAAAAGAATAGAATATTGAATATCACTATATTTAGACAAGCAATCATAATGAAAAAATACTTAAAGGATTTCAATTCCTAAGATGCCATTGATAGAATTCCTTGTAAGATGAATGAAGATATTTTAAACTTTAGAAACAATAAAATACTTATCTCCATCTTTATGTTCTATAAGATTGCAAAAGAAGAGTCTAACATTGGTGTAACTATTCTTAGACAGAAGAGTAAGAAGGGATTTTCCCACTTGATCAATGAAAAATTAAACAAGTCTATATTGCCTATAATGATCTAAACAAGAAGAAATAATAAGATAGTTTTTATAAAGGTTTTTAGATGAAAAATCTTGAAAATAAGGAGAATTGATATTAAATTATTAATCTTATTGAATGACATGAGATCTCCTACGTTTAGAAGTACCATCACATCTAATTCTAACCATGATAAAAGGTTTAAAAAAAACTTGAAAGAGACTGAAGGGGAAAGCTTTAGGAGTTGAGACATAAAAAACCTAAAAAGGCTCTAAGATAGAGTTTTGTGCACGGGTACCAATTTGTTTATGATTAATAATACAACCTGCATATTGTAAGAAAAATGCATCTTTATATGTCAAACAAATTCTAAAATCTTAAATGCTCCTTTCTGAGTGCATGACATGCATCTTAACAAATTGAAAACATTGAAGACTCAGTCTTAACCAAATTAAATAAAATTGATGATTCTATGAGCTCATTCATACATATAATTATATTAATATACATTCAATTTTATAAAACATAACACAATTTAACCTAAAGTTAAAAAAATTAGCAATTTTTTATATTCCTAAAATTGGGAAAATTTCAAATTCTTCCAAATTCAATGCAATTAATGATTCTATAAACTCATTCATACATCTAATTACATGAATATATAATCAATTTTATAAAACATAACACAATTTCACATAAAAATTCAAAAATAGCCAATTTTTATAATCTTAAAATTGAGAAAAATTCAAAATTTACCAAATCAAATGCAATTGATAATTTTATAAGCTCATTCATACATCTAATTACATTAATGTACACTCAATTTCATAAACATAACACAAGTTCACCTAAAATTGAAAATTCTTAATTCTAAAACTCTAATTTTACCTAATTTCAAATTGGATTCAATCTATATGCATTCATACCAAATTTAACTTCTATAATGCTTAAATTTGATAAATTAAACACTAATTAACAACTAATTAAATGAAATTTTAACGAAATTAAAAAAATCTCAAATCTTAAGGTTAAGAAATTTGCCAATTTTACCTCAAATTCTTAAAATTGATTAATAGAAATGGATGTAAACTTTAAGAAGATGCTAAGGCTTCTACCACTTACCAGAATCTAGCTTAAAACTTGAAATTTTGCTAGAAAATGATTTGAAAATCAAATCTATAAAATTTGGGTTTTTAAAATTATTTGGTGTTTTAAGAGCTATTTTTAAATTGTTAGAGTTAAATGGAGATAGTGGGTGAAGGGTTAAACTCAATTGTATGAATTTTTTTTAGAAAAAAGTGGATTTGTAACAATGGGTTGGAGTTGGTTGAGAGAGAAAAAGGAAAGAAGAAGAAGAAAATGGGGGAAAAAAGAGATAGGCCTCGATTTAAATCAAACATAAATAGACCGATCCTTAAGAATCAGTCAACTAATGTCAAAAAAACAAGCATCGGTTGATTGATGCTTACGAAATTTTAGAAAGAAAGTTAGGTCCTTACTTTTTTTTTAAAATTAAATACTAGCCCCAGTTTTGAGTTGGTATTATAAAATCGACCCAAAACCGATTATTACGAGCTAATTTTGCCAACACGAGCTGGTATTCTATCTAGGTATGATGCTCGTACTGTTGATCCTATATTAATTTTTAAAACCATAGCCCTGTTTGTTAAGACTTAGGACACATGAAATAAAGGCCTAATTTAGTTCATTTAGTATAGAGAAAAACTATGAAAAGCGGCGCCACCACTTGGGTCATATCAGTTCTTGCTTAAGTTGTAAAGTTTACATGTCAATACTTAGTGACATAAAATATGGACCTGATGTTAGCTAGCTAATAATGAGTTGCTTTAGAAATTGATCTTATATCATTACTCATGGGAGTTAATGGCTAAACCCACTTGTGAGTATTATTTTCATTCCCTCATATCAGTTTGATGACTTAGTTTAATGATGAATTCTTTTAAATTTATTACACAAGTGTTAACTATTTTTGTTTTTTAATTAAATTTTAAATCTTTTTTATAATTTTAATCTATAATTTTAAAGCATTTATTTTTAAGATAAAAAGAAGAATAAACATGTCAAAATCTATTTAATTTTCATCGTCCTCTTTTTTAATAAAATTTTAATTTAATATGTTATATTTAATAATATTTAAAACTTAATTAAAAATTAAAAAGATTATCTATTTATGTAGAAACAAAAATAATTAGTGGTAAATAGTCAACTTATTTGAAGATATTCTAGAGAAATTTCTAAAATACCAAATACAAATATTCTTAATTTATAACAATGTTCTTGAATTTTAATAATTTCTTGATTTTTTTCATTGATTTATTTTTATTTAATTATAGTGGATAAATAAAAATTCCCCATTCTATAGAGAATTAATGTCTTAAAAATTGGATCAGATATCAAATCAATAAGAAAAGAAGTTCAAAATTTGGAAGTTCAACAAATATTAGATTGTCAAAAAATTAGAATGGAATGAGAAGAAGTAAAAGAATAAAAAAAATAAAAAAATAAAAAAGGAATATCTGTAATATATAATCAATTAATAACAATTCTAACTAAATTGAATATAATATAAAAATTTTAGATTAGTACTAACAATTAAAATTATGTTTATAAAGGAGGTTATATCTTATTATCATCAAGAATTTTAAATTTTTAACACAATATAAAGAGTTGAAAACTATAGTTTATTTCAAAATAATTGTATAAATATCTTATACTACATTTAAATAAGTTATAGATTAGTAATATATAAAATTATTTTCTATTGTAATATATTACACTTTTAATTATTAAATATATTTAAAATAAGATTGCAATCAATCGTTAGTAGATGTTTTTAATTCATTTATCATGATAAATATATTTTCTTTATAAATTGCCTATTTTAATTCACTACAATTAAGATCAAACAATTTTTCTTCTTATTCAATTCAAAAATTAGGATGATCAATGCAATTAATAGTAACTAGATTATAAGTTCTATTCTTATTATGCTCTTTGAATATATAATATAAAAATTATAAGATCAATAATAAAAAAGTATAATTACTTAAAAATAAATTTAAAATATAATCAATGAAATACATGGTCCTTATATCATAAGCAATGTACACAAGATCATTGAATCTTTAATACTTCAAATAATTTTCTTTTTTCATATGAATATATTAAAAAAAACATTTTAATTATATTTACAAGTTGATGCAAAAGTCGTATGATTGAGTAGTCTAATATTAGGTTTTCTTAATGTTAGAGCACTTTCGCTAAATAATCTCTACAATTTATCTTTATTTTCAATTAAAAATTATAGTAAAATAAAAAATATTATTAATAAAGAAAGAAAGAAACTAAAACTATGAAAACTTATTGGGTTATCTTTTTTAATCATAAGTTCTTTCTTTGTAAATGGATTGGCAAAACTACCTAAACTTTCAAGATCAAATATAATTTCATTTGTTATATTTGGTTTTTCTTAATTAGAAAACATATATTTACATGCAATCACGTTAAAAAGATAGCATATTATATCAATATCTGTACATGCATCTTTTTTACATAAACAATAAGGATTAAAAAAATAAGATGCTAAGTAGATTATTTGAGTAAGATGCTTATCATATTGCTAGTCAAAATATTTATATAATAATTGCATAATTTCTCTTTCCTTTAAAAAGATTCATAATTGTCATCAAACTTTATACATGTCATACTATATGACTTAAGGATGGTTTCTCATATGAGTTAATTATCCCCAACAACCTTGTAAGTGGAGTTACAATCTTTATAGTAGTCAAAGAAGCATCCAAAAAATTATTGTCCTAATAGCATAAATCTCTTTTCATTTCTAACCTTTTAATAACTTATGAATTGAAAAATGTTTAGTTATCATTAAAATTTTAAGTGTTTATTTATGTTGAACAGAAGGAGGATCTAATCATGTGTTTTGATGATGACAAAATATTATTGTTACCAATGATTGAGTTTTGAGGTGTAAATAAGATAGGAAAATGCAAGATATTCAAGTTTGTGCATGTTAGATCTTAAGATTGGTGCTTTAAGTGAAGAATATGAAGAGGAAGTAGTGGATGATCAAGAGTGAAGATCAAGAAAAAAGATCAAGTTTGGTTAGGTTTAGGTGTGTCTTAGAGTGTAAGTTTTCTAAACTTAATCTTAATTAATACTTGAAAGGTATCTCGCATTTGCATATCATATTTGCATCAA
Organism: Pinacopodium congolense; assembly: GCA_028565735.1. Lineage (NCBI taxonomy): Eukaryota > Viridiplantae > Streptophyta > Magnoliopsida > Malpighiales > Erythroxylaceae > Pinacopodium > Pinacopodium congolense. The sequence goes on from JAOXYD010000136.1 coordinate 20,720,910, forward strand.
ATGTTGGATATAGGATTTGAATTTTAGTTTTAGTGATTAATTGAATTTGATTATGACATTAACATGTTAAGTTTTGATTTACAAAAGCCATATAGACATTAAGATGTTTAATCAACAAGTAATGTGATAAATTGTGATAATGTATGCCTCTTAATGAGTTTAAGTGAATTGAAATGTTACTTGAAGTTATTTATACGTGTTTGAATTCATTTAAATATAATTTTGATGCGAATTTTGGTTTATAAAATGTTTATGAAAAGGTTTGAGTTATTTAAAAATGAAAACTTTTCATAATCAAGGAAAATTCTTATGTTTGAATCAATTGAAAGTTTTTTTTAATTAAAAAAAGCCTTAATATATGTTTTGAAACTTGGTTAAAGTCTTGATTAATGTTAGGAAAATTTTTGGATAGTTAAGAATTGCTTTGGTTATTTGTTTTTAATTTTAGAGTTGAAATTTGTTTGGTTTAAACTTATTTGTTGACATACTTCAAATCTATCCAAATTTAAGTTATCATCATTCAATCTCCTAAATGGCTATCGTTGCTATTAAACATCTCTAAACCCTTCTTAACCCAACATACAATATCTCTAAATACTTTTATCATTTTTAGAAGCCCTAAAAATAAGATTGAAAGATCAAATTTGTTCAAACCTCAAAGTTGCCTCCTTGTTCACTGTTTGCCTCTTTTTTCTCTATTCTTGATTCAATCTCCTCTCTCTTTACTTTAACTTATTTTTGGGCATGCAAAATTATTTTTATCTATTAGTTTAAGTGTTTAAAGCTTGTTTGATCAAAGTTTCGTATTTTAGGAGGATTATTTCACTTGTTTTAAGTTTAATCTTTCAGTTATATCAAAACTTCTTCTGTTATTCTCTTTCTTATATTATTGCATTATTCACAACTTTTAACTATCATAACTTGTTTCTAGATGTTTGGGTTTGCTATTCTCAATTGGTTTAAGTGTTCAAGAACTTCATAAATCAATTTCGTACACTGTTAAGTGGTTATATTGGCATATTGAAGGTCACAAAGTCATATACACCAAATTTGTCCAGGTTTTGGTGTTTCAACATTCATACTTATCTTTCTCTATTCAAATCCAATTTTTATGTTTCACAATTGAACAAATGTGTTATAGCCTGTGTTTTTCTATCTTTCAAGAAATTATCTAACTTGTTTTCATGATTTTAGAAGGTTATAATTCTTTATTTATACAGTTGAAACTTTAACATCTCATATTTTGACAAATTTGCAAGTTCATGGATTATTATTAAGTTAAACCTTCTATTTTATGCCTTAAATTCATTTTTATTATGGTGATATGTTCCTAAGGTATTAATTAAGTTTCCAATAGGTTTATTGTGTTGATTGTATGACATCTGATAAGTTAGAATCGTTTATTTCAAAGATGAAATTGAAATAGTGTACTATTTTGATAGCTTGTGTTCATATTATTTAAATCTGAATCTATGATGCTATAATCACATTTTTGTTGCTTTAATTTGATTTTTTATAATATGTAGAGGAATTAGGAGACTTTCAATAATTTTTATCTGCCTCTAGAAGTTGTAGAATTAATTTTATTGAATGTGCTTTATTGAAATACCATAAAAGATGTGTTTTGGTTACTTAATTTTGGGAATTTCATTTTATTGATTGGTGATTGTGTATAAGACTCCTCTTTTCCATTAAAAAAATTATTGAAAGGTTGCTCTTGAACTATGTTAAATAAGATTTGAATTGGCTTGATTGTTGAATGTGATTTAGATTGATTTGCGCTATATATGAGCATTAAAGAATGCATAAGGTATAAGCATTGCATTGTTTGCATTTGAGCCCTTTATTTAATTGATTTTGATTATGTTTTTAATAAACTATATAAGCTTGAATTGAGGCTTGGGTGACCTAACTTAAGGAGTGGCTTTTGTGAGAACAAACATTATATATTTTATTGTATTTATAAAGTTTACTCTTTACCTATCTAAAGAAGATTGAAAGGGTTACTCTTCGCCCATTATAAAATAAGCTTAGTTAGGTTTCTCTTGACCTTTAGAATCAAGATTGTATTAGGTTACTCTTAACCTTTGTAAACAAGATTATTGAAAGGGTTACTCTTCACCTATTTAAAGTAAGGTTGGTTTTTAATGAAATTTTTAACAAGTAGTTGGAGAGTGGACGTAGTCTATCTTTAGGGTAGACGAACTTCTATAAAACCTTGTGTTCCTCTCTTAACTTATCTCTTTATATTTATGCAATTATATTTATTTATATTTGATTGAATCTGATTAACTATAGTGCAAGCATATCATATCATTATAGGTTGAATGTTGGCTTAGTAATTCATAAAGTTAAAATTAGTATAGGTTGTTTAGTTTGTTTAATTTAGTAAGAAATTTCTAAACACTCAATTCACTTCCCTTTTGGATGTCATAGGGCTTACAATTGGTATTAAAAATTTGGTCTCATATTTGTATAATTTCTAATGAAATTATGAGTGAAGATTAAAAATAATACCTTATTTTGGTCAAGAGGGTTTGGATATTCATAGGCCAACAATTTGTAATGGAAATAATTTTCTTGAATGGAAAATTAGATTGAAATTGATTCTTATGGGACAAGATTTCTATTTATGGGATTTTATTTCAAATGTCCCTCCTAGATTTTCAAATGAAGAAAAATTTGTTTCCTTAAATGAAAAGGCCATACATATCTTTCATGATGCATTAGATAAGTGCATACTTGATAAAGTTGCTATATATATTTCCGCTAATGACATTTGGTGTAGATTATAGCATATTTTTGTTGGTGGAAATGTTAAAAAATAAGAGGAAGAATAAGAAGCGAAGGAAGTAGAGGAAGCTAAAGAAGAAGAAGAAGTACAAAATGTATGTCTTGTTGCTTTTGTGGAAGAAGCTCTATCATCATCAAATGTTCCAAATGAAAGCAATGAGGTACTTTCTAAATCTAACTCAAATGATGATGAGAATGAAAATAATGTGTAATATGATGAAATAACACATGATGGATTAGTTGAGTTTGCGAAAGCTCTTAGATTGAAAAGGAACAAGCTTTCTTCCAAACATAAGAATGTTGTGAAAAAGTTAAATGATTGTGTGATTGAGAATGATAGATTGGTGAATGTGAATGATTATTTAAGAAAGGAATCAGATGAATATTTGTAAGGGAATGAGAAGTTAAAAGATGAATTGCTTGACATATTATAATCTAAGAATGCATGCATATTAGAATTTGATAGATTAAAGCATGAAATAAATGATATGTTAGATTATAAGAGTGTGGATGTTGGCATGCATGACAATAAGCATAAGTTCATGTATAAAAATGAATTTTTGAAAAAGGATGTAGATTCCCTCA
>JAOXYD010000136.1:20746632-20770962 GCA_028565735.1 Pinacopodium congolense
ACAAAAAATCATATTATAAAATATATTTATATTATGTTATATATAATAATTATATAATATAATATAATTATTATAATATACTTATTTAATTTTATAAAGTTATATTTTAAAGGGTATATTAAGAAATAAATATACATGAATTTTTAAATTTATTTTTGTTCTAAACATGATTATGAGTAATTTAATTGAATTATATATTTTCAATGATAACTATGCAAATAAAAGAATTCATTTGCAAATAAATTATATTATGAGTAATTCAATTGAATTACATATTGTAAATGATAACTATATAAATGAAAGAATTTATTTACAAATGAATTCTACAATCTACATTTATTTGTTCTGAATGGGGGGTTAATATTAAGGGAAGCACCATCAAATTTGTCCTAAGATGGTAGATTAAAGATCTATGTTAATATAAAACTTGTACATGTAGGTGATCCAAGTCCACAAGGCATTTCAAGTCTCATTAGTTGTTCCAGTAAGAACCAAGGCTCTTCTGCCTTTTGGTTTCATAAACAGGATATAGGGTTTTGTTTAAAGCTTAACAAATCAAGGTAAAGATTAGGATTAATAAAGCTCAAGTTATGAATATAAACATCAAGATCTTTAAATGTGAAGATACAATTTAATTCTCATTTATGTAAAAATTTCATTATGGGATTAATTTATATCCTTTAATTATTTTCACATTCTTAATGAAAAATGTTAAACAAATAATGAATATTTTACTCCCATTATTTTTAATATTTTATAAGAAAATTAATTTTTATTTATTTTTAATAGTATGAAATTCAATCAATTGAATATTTTATTTTTCACATTTTTTCAAATTCAATCCCTCCCTGAAAAAAGTATAAATTTTTGTACCGAAACTATATTTTTAGTCTATTTAATGGACCTCGAGGATTTGATAAAAAATTTGAGGATTACAAATCTAATAATCTATTTTTTAATGCTATTGATCCTCTTGTTATTTTAATTTAATTCTATATTAAGATCAATATATTGATCAAATTATAGTATAAAAAAATATTGATAAATAACTCTTAAAGAGATAACGTGAGGATCCTATTGAAATATTTTAAACGTAAAATTATCGATAATGGTCCAAATAGCATATACAAGAACTGTGAATCAGAAAGCCTTGATTAGCTTCGTCAGTAAGCTATGGCCTTTTAAATGTACCACGTAATGGTGTTTACATGGTTTGCATTTAGACAGATGATACCAACTGTGGAGTTCTCTAACAAATTAGCTGCAAAGGTCAAAGTTTCCTTCATTTGCACCCAAAAAAATCTCTAGAAATTGCCTAATGTTCCTTCTCATTTGACAACAAATATAAAGTTAGTTGAAATGGTTTTGCAATCCTTTAATGGCTTGCTTAAAAACAATGAGGCCACCACAAACCTCCAATGTCTTTTAATTCCGTACATGAAGATGCATATGGTAATTTACAAGACGACTTCGAAAAGGTAGCACTTGAAGATTTAGCAGACCTAATACTGTTTATGTTGGAAATTGAATCAAGATCATATCTAAGCACAGTAGAATGAATTTCAAAAATTTTCAATAGGAATATCTTTAACAAGATTTTATATGAAACATATAACAAGAAAATAACAAAATTACACTAATCTATTTTTGATTTCTTGTCATAATCTTCTTTTCCTTTCACTAATCCGTTAATTGACAAGCCATTAAATCGTTTGGCTTCTAACAATATCCATAAGCCTATTTAAGAGAAAATTCAAATTTGATTTGTGAGGAAGAATGTAAAGTACTAGCTTTTTTTTCTTATTTTTTCTTTTATATGAAAATCATATTTTTCATATCTTTGGACTTTATCAATATTACAACTAAGTTAAACTTTTGTCATAATTACAAATTTGTCCTAATTAGATCACATATCACATATTATTCCTAGAAGTTTCTAAATCTTTTCAATTAATTTCAACTTAATTAAAATTTTTCTTTCTCTTTTATGGACCTTTTTTATGTGACCCATTAGGTTTCCAATCTATTAGCAATAATTATAAATTCCAATTATAATTCATAATTAAATTTAGATAAATTAAAACTCCTTTTAATTTATCTTTAATTCTCTAATTAAACAATTTATAGTCTAGATCATGATTGACGTCTAACAATATGTCATGACCACCCAAATATTAAAAATATCAAAGTGGTTGATTTAACCTGTCTATGTATGGTTATGATATATAATTTAATCCTTTTGTCATCCAACAATCAAATTGGAATTAGAGTATGGAATTATTGTCTACTCTAAATAATTCAATCATATGCATGCTTACTAATTATTAAATGATTTATAATTGATATTTGAAAAACGACTTTTCCAAATTTCAATTCACTTTAGCCATAGATTCCCAAATCATTATTAATCAATAATAGTAGAATATTCTCCCTAATTACTTTAGGGTGACGAATCTTTTATTGATTCATTTAACTATCTCCATATAATTAATATTATATCTAATAACTACTATATCGAACCACTTCAAGAATAGAATATAAGTAGCATCAAAATATAGTAATTCCTACATGAAATAATTTTGGTAATCTCAAGTCTAAATATAAATTATGTAACTATCATAATGAGATAATCTATAGACACATAAATAATGTTCTGTTTGATATTCTCATAATTAGATCAGTTTAATAAACTTATTCTCTAATAAGCACCCACACAATTTTCTAAATATCTCCATACTTTAATCTATGAGATCGATTATTTTCTTCATAAGACATAAACAAATTGGGTGATAATCTAACTGTTCCATCAATATCCTGTCCTAATGAAACTATGATTAGGAATATTTTAGGAATAATACAAAATGCAATTTGAATCTTATAATTATAATCTCATTATAATTTCTAATTACACAATAATTATTCTAAGGATTTTATTTTGTATGATTAATAATGAAAATACTTAACAAATACAAAAAGATAAAGGATGCATTTTTATTAAATGTAAAAAATAATTTCATACATATATTTTTACAACTAATTGATTGGTTGCAAGAGCATAATCCAACAATTTGTTGTCATAAATTGATGGGTACTCGAAAGTTGCTCTAAACTTGGTATGTCTTGTGTGTTTCTTAGCCCAATGAGTGCATCAACATTAGCATATTTAGGTCCTCCAAATGAGCTACACTCCTCCAAGTGCAGAATAAAATTTGAGGATTTTACTAAAACCATAATGGATTCCATTCTCTTCTTCCATTGCCTATATGCCTCACGAAGTACCAATTCTCATGTGTGCAAGTGATAAAACTAGTGTGAGAATTAGTCAATAGTATGTTAAAATGATATAGAAGGCCTTATTATACCAGTAAAGATTGGTCCAGCTAATGAAAAAGTAGACCCAAATAAGACTAGGTCCAAATGCAAGACCAAGGTATCTATGCTGATGGCAAATTATGTTAATCCTTAAGGAAGATATTAGATATAGGTTGTTATGACTAGAATACAAATGTCAATAGCATAATTAATCTGCTATGAACAACTTCTTATATTTAAATGATTAATGAAAATGAAAAAAGGGTAGGAAATTTGTTACCTAAACTGTTTGTCTTCTTTTTTTAGAGTTATTCCTCTTTCGAATAGGGAATCCCTTCTATCTCCTCACCATCTTGCATCATTAATGTTGTCATTTTCTCCTACAATGCCACCAAAACCCACCCAAGCCATTGACGAGGCCATTGCTTCATTCACTGATCGCTTAGATGGCATGCAACATCAACTAGACCAATAACAAAACTCCATTGTTCAAAAGATTGAACATCATCATAAAGCCCTTTTAGCCATTATCTCCAAATTACAGTCATAAATTACTTCCCTCTACGTCGTTCTACTTCCCCACCTCACACTTTTCCAACTCCATTTCCCTTTCCACGACCGCCTTCGTTGTCTGTTTCCCCTCACTTTCACCCTCTCCCATAATTTTCTCCTAAGCCACCCAAACTCCATATGCCATATTTCAATAGTTCTGCACCTCTTGACTGACTATTTCAAGTATAACAGTATTTTTCCTTCTATAAAATTCCTCTTGAACATTGCCTGGAGTTGGCAGCTTTCTATATGAAAGGTGATGCTCTCTTATGGTTCAAATGGATGTTTTTCTGAATTAACAACTCTTTATTTAGGATCTCTTCACCAAAGCTTTGAAACTTTGTTTTGGGCCTTCGGGTTACGACAACTCTCAAGTCACCTTATTTAAATTGCGTCAAACTGGTTTAGTGGGTGAGTATCAACTCCAGTTTATGCAATCAAATAATTGGCCTTCCTCTTGACTCTATTCTATACTACTTTATTTCTAGGTTGAAACTTGAGATTCAAAGGGAGTTAGCTATTTTACAACTTTATACCATTTCTTAGGCAATCGGTATGACAAAACTCCTCGAAGATAAGTTTCTGGACATAAAAACAGCCTACCACTAGCTAGTTGTTTTCCTCCCCCACCATAAGTTTTTCCCAAACACCTTCTTCTTCTTTACCTATTTTACTTCGTAAATTAACACCTATTAAGATGTAAAATCATTGTTGCAAAGGCCTTTATTTCAATTATGAGGACCAATTTATTCCTAACCATAAATGTAAGAACTGACAAATTTTATTACTAATCATCTATTCTAAGGACACCCTACCTAATACCATGAACTCCAATCCTAGTGAATGTCCTCCTTTTCCCTATTTCTACTTTACCAACTCCCTAGAAATGAACCCCCTAATCTACTCCCTAATTTGCTCTCCTTGTTACAATCTTATTCTTCGTTCTTTGACCTACCTATTGGCCTACCTCCCTCCTACTCCCACAATCACTTCATCCACCTAAAACCTAACTCGACACCTGTCAATATTAAACCCTATTATTACCCACATTATCAAAAGGAGGCAATGACTACTCTTATTAAAGAGATTCTTTCCACAGGCATTATTAAACTAAGCACTAGTTGTTCTCTTCCCCTATTTTGCTGGTGAAGAAAAAAGTTGGCACGTGGCATTTTTGTGTAGATTATCATGCTCTGAATGCGTTGACTATTCCTGACCAATTCCCTATTCTGGTTGTGGATGAGCTACTAGATGAATTATAAGCAAAGTTCTTCTCTCGAATTAACCTTAATTCAGGGTATCATCAAATTCATTTAGTAGACTAGGACACTCACAAAACAACTTCCGTACTATGGATGACCATTTTAAATTTCTGGTCATGAAATTTGGTTTAACTAATGGTCCAGTTACTTTTCAAGCAACTATGAAACTTTTTTAGACTTTCTACGTCTTTTTCTCCTAGTTTTTTAATGATATATTAGTATATAGTAGCTCTTAGGGGGATTATTTAGAACATTTATGTTTAATCCTGTAAATACTTTCTACTCAACAATTTTTTGCTAAATTTTCTAAATGTGTTTGCATCTTCAGTTGCTTATTTAGGTCATGTTATCTTAGTAGACAGGATTAGTATGGATCCATTCAAGATTCAGACCATTATTAACTGGCTTGAATTACGTTCCATCGCTGACTTACGAGGTTTCTTAGCTTCACAGGCTACTATTGATAGTTTTTCCACTATTGTGTCTTTCTGACTAGCTCTCTCACTAATTTACTAAAATAAGGATTGTTTGCATGCCTTTGTGGCCGCTACTATTTTCCATAATCTAAAAGTGGCGATGACTGCTACTCCAGTTTTACAACTACCATATTTCACTTAACCCTTTGTGGTGGAGTGTGATGCCTCCAACATAGCTATTTGGGTTGCCCTCCTTTAGAATTGTCACCCAGTGGCTTATTTCAATAAGAAACTTGATCCTCTGATTTAATCAGCGTCCACCTATATCAGAGAATTATTTGTTATCATCGAGGTCGTAAAAAATGACAACAATTTCTCCTTGGGTATCATTTCATCATCTTTACTAATCAATGTAGCTTAAAAAATCTAATGACTCAAACTATCTAAAATCCTGAATAACATAAATAAATAGCAAAACTTATTGGGTTTGATTTTGAGATTCGCTAAAAACTTGGTTTTGACAACCGAGTGACGGATGCCTTTTCTCACATTTCTTCACATGAACATGTGTTCTTCATGGCCATCTCTTTTCCTTAGCTTTAGCAACTTGACCAGCTACATAATTTCTACCAACAACATCCTTCTGGCCATCAACTCTTGTAACAGTGGCGTTCTAACCCCAACATGTAACATGAGTATACTTTTAAGGATAGGGTACTGTATTTTCACAAATGCCTGCACATACTATTGGATTCTAGTTTGCAGGCCCAGTTATTATAAGAGTTTCACGCCTCCCCTACTACAGACCATTCCAGGGTGAAGGCCACTATTATCTACTTGATTTCTATCTTTCATTAGTCTGGCCTATAAAAAAATGTCAAATATTTTGTGAATACTTACTCCACCTATTAGCAAAATAAATACTCTATAGAAAAACCTTATAGGTTACTCTAGCCACTGATTGCTCCTGAGTAGGTTTAGGAAGACATCTTTATGAATTTCATCACCCATTTGCCTCCTTCTCGTGGATTTACATCTATCTAGGTCATCGTGGATCGTCTCATGAAATATAGCCATTTTCTTCCTCTTTCCAGTCACTTCACAATGACCAACCTTGCCTCCCCCTTCCTAGCTAAAATCTGTAAATTGCATGGGGTTCCAAAATCAATTTTTAACGATAGAGACCCAGTGTTTCTTAGTAAGTTTTAGTAGGAATTATTCCACCTACTTGGTATAAAGTTATGTTATAGTACGAATTACCACCTAAAAATTGATGGTCAATCTAAAGTGGTTAATCGTCCTTCGATGCTTTGTTTTCGATGAACTGCATCATTAGTCACAATTTTTGCACCTCGCCGAATACTCATATAACACGACGCATCACTCATAATTGGGAATGTCACCTTTTTAGGCCTTTGTGGACGACCACCTCTACTTCTTCCATCTTTTCATCCTAAGGCCATAAAAATTTTCGATATTGTGGAAGTGATACAGAAGGCTTTATTACACCAGTCCAGACCAATCCAGTTGATGAAGAAACAGACCCAAATAAAGCTAGGCCCAAACGCAAGACGAAGGTACCTGCGTAAATGGCAGATTATGTTAATCTTTAAAGAAGACTCTAAATATAAGTTGTTATGACTAGAATAGAGATGTCAGTAGTATAATGAATCTGTTATGAAAATTTTCTTATATTTAAATGATTAATGAAAATGAGAAAATGGTAGGAAATTTGTTACCTAAACTATTCGTCTCTTTTTTTAGAGAGTCGTCCCTCTCTCAAATAGGGACCCCCTTCTATCTTCTCACCACCTTACATTATAGAACTATTCAAGGCCCTGACTTTATGGATGTTTGAAGTTGTTGAGAGTTTGAAGGACAGTACATAGATATCCTTGAACAACTCTACAAAAAAATTTATCATTGCGGATGCTTCCATCGATTTTTCCATATAATAACAATGGCCATCCTGAAGATGGCTCAGATTGATCTATTTCTCGTAATTGGTTGGACAAGCAAAGACTAAAGAAGCTACTAATTGGATGAAAAGTGAAATTTACTCAAGGAAAACAATCCTATCTTATATATCTTAAAATAAAAATGTTTGAAAAAACTTTTACACTTCCTAGGAGAACCTCATCAATAAATAAATTATTATAGTATAAAATTAAAATTAATTTTTTTAGTAAAATTATCAAGTAGAGTAAACTCTTAAATAATTCAATTAGAAATGATATAGTAATGTTTCAAAAGACTAATTACACAAAATACCAGATTTTTCACATAAAACCTCTTCAAATTAGAGAAATAAAAATCACAAGTACAAACGAGTAAATCTTCTATTATAATAAAATAATAGGTACAATTGTCAATCCTCCCTAATAAACAAATATGGATAATAACTATAAAATAATTATCAATAATTAAATTATTATCAAGTAATAATAAAAAATATAGAAAATAATACCAAATCCAAGAGATGAACTATAAGGGCTTTAAGATCATGGCATAGTTAATCTTGGTAAAACAACAAATTTTTAATAAATTTTTGTCTCTGACACTTCTTTTGTAACTCTCTCTATTTTTTCTTTGGTTTCTTATTATATTAATTTTATCACTATTCCCCCATATTTATAACTAAACTACAGCACACTATTATTAATTTTTAAGAGCATCCCTTTGAACACATCAAACGAATATTGAAAAATTCCATTGCCTACATTGATTTTGTCAATAAAAATATCTTACAACTTCATCTTCTTTAGTTTTCAATAACAGTGACTCTCATTTGGTGAGACTACCATCAAACTCCCCTTTACGTCAATATGGAAAGGATTGCCATCCTTGCTGTCAAACAATAAATCTCAAACTTCTCCCTTGGTAAAAATTTTGTAAACATATCTAAATTATTTTCATCAATATGAATCTTTTCAAGCTGCAATTTCTCGGAAGCTAATATATGTCTTATCCAATGATAGCTGACATCAATATACTTTGATTTTGAATGAAAAGAAGAATTTTTACTAAGGTGAATAGTAATTTGACTATCACAAAATAACATAGAATAATGTTGTTCGAAATCAAGCTCTTTGAAAAATTTCTTCATCTATACCAATTTATTGTATGCTTCAGTTGCTATAATAAATTCAAATTCAGCTTTTATGGTAAAAAGTGCATCATAATTATGTAATTTTAATTGTTTTACTACCACTCTTTATACAAATGATATCAAGTATTCTGAAATAGATTTCCTAAAATCAAGATTATCAATCATATCTGCATTTATATAACAAACTCATATGAGCTTATCAACATTAAAATGTAAGCATAATCCGAAAGTTCTACGTAGATAACTTAATATCCACTTAATAGTATTGTAGTATTCCTTACTAAAATTAGAAAGGAACTTGCTAATAACACCAATAACATAAGTAGTATTTGGCCTAGTATATATCATATTATACATTAACCACTAGTCATTGAAGTATAAGAAAATCACTGCATACTTGCCTTCTCTTCATCAGTAGAAAGACTTTACTTAGTATTCAATCTAAAATGATTAATAAGAGGAGAACTAACCACTTTAACATTGTCCATACTAAAGCACCTTTTAGTGTACTTCTTTTAAGATAACCATAACTTTTTTTATTTTACTATCTCAAATAATCCTTATACTAAAGATTTGTGTTTTTTTTTTGCCCTAAATGTTTCATAAAAGACACTCAATTACTTCTTCAAACGATCAATTCTTGAAGTCTTTTTACCAATAATCAACATATCATTTACATATAACAAAAGAATAACAAAATCTTCATTAGAGAATTTTTGGCAAAACATACAATGGTTTGATGTAGTCTTTTTATAGTCTTACTTCCCTATAACTGATTCAAATTTCTTATAATATTATCTCAGTGCTTGTTTTAAACCATATAAATTCTTCCTTAATTTACAAATGTAATCTTCTTTTCTTTTTACCTTAAAAATCTTCTAATTGTTCCATATAAATTTCTTCCTCTAAATTACCATGTAAGAATACCATTTTCATATCCATTAGCTTAAATTCCTAATCAAGATTCTCTATTTAACTAAGTACAACACAAAAAAACATCTTAATAATAGAAGAAAAGTACACATCAAAATCAATATCTTTCCTTCAACTGAATTCCTTGACAATTAACCTAACTTTGTATTATAATTGAAAAGAATTCTCTTCATATTTAATTCTATACATCTACTTATTCTTCAAAACTCTCTTACCCTTAAGTAGTTTCACTAACTTAAAGGTTTGATTCTAATGCAAGAATTTTTCATCTTGTATAATTTCAACCCTCTCTTTCTTATGATTATTGTCCATAATTTCTTCATAACTTTTTAATTCATTACTATATGTTAATTTCAACTCATCATTACTAGAAAAATATTAAGTAGAAAGTTGCCTATCTCTAAAATTTCTTCATAGTTAAAATAAAACTTAAATTTTAGGAGTTAAAAACTCATTATCACTAACAAAATTTATCTCTATAAGAGCATTTCTAATTTCTTCTTGTTCAATTTTATTCTCAACCCTTAGCTTCCTTATCACTGGAAGAACTACAATTTTATAAAAGAAAAATAGCTCATTGGTAGCAACTATCTTCAAGAGAATTCGGATTTAACATTATATAGTACTCTCTAATTTTGCACTCTTTTCTTGTTTACTCTTTCCAATTCTCGATCTTGGGGAAATCGATTTGTTTGGCATTCAAAACGACAGGTCATTGTTCAGCTCCAGTTTCGACGATGGTGCTTTTCCCATTCTTAGCCCACATTAACGCTCCCATCAACTAGTCGCGTACATCAAAAGACGATCTTGCAAGTAGCAACATTGATCCCCTTGCTTCATTAGCAGCTGCAGCCTTGTAAACCCGTGCGAACCAACTTGACCTCAGGAATAAGCTTTAGTCAAGCGGCTTCAGGAACACTTTCAGCACTTTAGGGATCTTATGAATTGGCTTCCATTACTGACTTGATGCATCTAACTCCTAGGATAGTCAAAAACAAGACCTTCAGCTACACTTCTTGCTCTTGCATGACCGAAAAGCTTGCTCACGATAGCCAAGGCAAAATCTGTCACTGTAGCAAGCCCCTTGCTTGTAATCAGTTTGCCATCAATTACTACTCTCGCACCATTAACCATTTCACCAGTCAGCTTGCTCAGAACCAAAGGATGTGCGGTAACTCTCTTATCCTGTTTCACGGCAGAAGAAAAGCTTCAGTATATGAAGGCTTAACAGAGGATGAGTTCAGTTAGCTTCATAATACCTTGAGTAAGCCCTGCTTTTGTAGAACTGCAGGGGAAGAGCAAACTGCTCCATATATTCTTCCAGCAGTTTGTTGTTCACGGAGCATCTTCTTCAGGACTCTAGATTTTTGCAGCCTGTCAGCTCCACGAATTCCTCCCTGAAAATTTTTAACAATTCCAAATCCTTAAGGATGCGTAATGGATAATTAATGACTTAAAAAATATATTGTGCATGCGTACCTAAAAAACGTCAAACATGCTCAAAAGTAAGCACAATAAGTATAATAGGAAAGGAGCAGGCAAAAACTGTAAAAAGTCTTTTTAAGACTTTGGACCATTATCTAGATATGTATGACTTTATTGCAATATCAAATTTAAGTCAGTGATGGAATCAAACAGCGAGTTCATCAAAGCCAAGAAAGGGATTTGTGATACTGCTAAATGCTAGATAAAACCAATGTTGCCGATCAAGAGGTTATTTTCAGTTTTTTGTTCAAAGATACTGCACTTTCAGACCACATGCATAAATTGACGTCAAAATGGCATATTCATAAGTTGACATTTCAATTTTATATGAAAAATAATGCAAAGAAAGCTAGCAAACAATGCCACGCCTCACCGGAAGGAGGATTAAATCATATATAGACTGGGCAGCATCAGCAATTAGTTTGTCAGCAACAATTTTTGTGCCCCGGGATGCCAAAACATGAGCAGATTTTTCGGTTGAAGCAACAATCACATCCAATTTTGCTCGCCGCAAAACATCAACAATTGTTACTATTTCAATCTCTTCAGAACCATTTGCAACTGGTACTAGAACCTAAATAATAGTTAAGAGAACACAGAAAACTCCAAAGTTCAATAGCAACAAAAGAACATTAAAAAAAAAAAAGGATGCAACATGGAAGTAAGTCAGCTAAAAGAAACTCACACGAGGATGATGGTTAACAGACCATTCAATTGTGTTAAACTCTTCTTTTATACAGCTATCAGCAGCAGCAACATGCATCAACTATTACAAAAATTGAAAGGTGTTAGCTATGGAGGCTCCACCAAAAACGTGATACGAGAGTAGAAGGTAGGAGGCAATGCCATGAAGAATTAGCATCCTACCAAACAGTTTTCCAGTTACGGTTATCATATTCATGCAAGATATGCATGGTTACATCAAATTCCTTAGGCGGGATCTTAAAAATCTGTACAATTAATATCCAAGCTACTTCAATGCTTTACTCTTACATGTTCTTCTTTGGTCTATTATTTTTGGAATCTTCTCAGGGATGTGTATATGTGCCAGCGTGTGTATGCTACTGTGTTCTAAAGTAATTCTTCCCTGACTACCATTCCACTTTGACATGGCTGGGATGAAATTTTACACAGAAAAGAAAATTATCCTACTTGAAACCCTACTAATATCAGCATTAATGATATATGGCAAACTAGATTTATATTTTGGTATATATACAAATGAAGTACTAAGGATGTAAAACATAAAGCATTAATAGTGATAATATGAATGCATAGCAGGCAGAAGAAAATAACCCAACAGAATAGCAGATATTACCAAGGATCCACCAAGCTCCTTCGCAGCACACTCCCCAAACAGTTGTTCTACCAAACATAGAGCAAACTGAAAAGAAGTTCCAGGGCCTCGACTTGTTGTAACTTCACCTGAAACTTGAATATTTGATTTAACGGCCCAGAAAGTTGGAAGCTTGTCCATGAACGCAGGGTGACATGTCATCTTTTATTGTATGCTACATTTCGTTAAGAAAAACAAATCATTTTCATGCATATTCACCAAAGTTCTAGCAAATCAACTCAAGTAAGCCACCTGCTTTCTTCTCAGAAGTCCCCAGGGGAGAAGTGTGATAGCAGGGGCAGCACATATAGCTCCATATAACCTTTTGTCCTCAGCTTGTTTGCTTGTGATTTTCTGAAGAACCTCACAATCTCTTAGCCTTGCTGAACCCGGCATACCCCCCTTATAACACCCAAAATTACCAAGTTACATATGAAGGCATCAGAGTTCAAAAAGCACCAAAAGAAACTATGCACAAAATCTTGTATTTTGTTGTCCTATATGTTGCATTGTAGTGCCAAAGATGACAGATTTTTATTTCTTAGATCAAGTCTGCAATCAATATAGTCTTGTCACATGAAAAACATCTGCACTTGCATCAATTCTTAACTGTCACTGAATTAGACTGTTTTCCAGTAAGTTTCCATGCCTTATTGTCATTGTAAAACAAAAAACTGAACAACATTATCAAGAAAAATTAATCTTCATCACATCCCCATGGACCTCACCCCTTGATTATCAACACTGCATGGCTCCTATAAGCAATCCAAGCTTTGTAGCTCAATGGTAAAATATAAAATTTGTTGCCATTACTAAGGAAAAAAAAAAAGGAATGTTATGAAGTACACTATACTAATGGTTGCCTTACCATAACAAGAGATAAAGTCTATTGTCACAGGATATTTTGCATATAATTCTATCTGTAACAATTTGAAACGTGAAACAACTAACCGGCAATGCCACAAGATCAAAAATTTTATCAGAGCAGCTGGAAATGGAGGTATCAGCTACGAGTCTGGTGCCACCTGCCGCCTTGATCTCAAGCTGTGGCTCCACTGAAGCAACAATCACCTCTGCACCAGCTCTGCGTAGAACATCAATCATAATAACAGCTTCCATTTCTTCCGTGCCAAATCCAATAGGAATCAATACCTGCACGTCCACAATAAAACTTCGGAATGAAGCCTCATAAGAAACTCAACAATAGAGACAGACAAGCTATAACTATCCAAATCTAGCCAGTTTTCAAATTCAGAGAAAAAGCGGTATTCCATAACAGCTAGCTATTTACTAATTCACCAAGGAAACTGATGAAACATTATTGCTCATCAATCACAAAGTTTCTACTTCTTTTCCCTGATTTAAAGATGTTCAAAGAACAGAGAGTAGACTACCGGAAGACCAAAACCCAAGGACTATGCACCAAAAGGCGACGAATATACTTAATTAAGACATCCTGAAATTAGTTAAACGACGAACTATTGAATTCATGGATACGATACTCAAAAGTAAGTAAAAGATAGTAGTCTCTTCTCTATAATCATTTTAAACAAAGCAGCATATGACAATAGAAAAAATGGTACGTACCTTTTTGGGAGGGACTGGCGAAGGGCTACTCTCAGAAGAACTTGTTGACGGAACGTTTTGTATTGTCGGAGACGCCGTTTTACTGGGTTTGAAGGAACGTTTCTTTCTAGTGGGTGTCTCGCCCTGCGAGGGAATCCGCATAGAAACAAAGAACACACTACTAGTGGCAGAGGAATTCATGGAAAAGGGCTTGAAAAAACAAAGCTTTGCTGGAGCTGCGGCTGAGAGATGACATAGTACAGACTCCATTGCTAAAAGCTTCAACCTTTAGCCGCTCTGGTCTGTGCTCTGTTGAAAACCTGAAAATGTCTGCAGGCCGTTTAGTTATTGCCAAAAAAAGTGCCCAAAGGCGTAAGCCTACGTGTACCTTATCCAGACATGAACTTGACTTTCGAAGTGTTAAAAGCCTGCCTCCAACGACAGCGTTTCTCGATACGTCAACCTCTTAAATGTAGATACTTTAATACTTTATGAAGCTCCTTCACTAAAATTGTATTAATTAGAATATGCAAATGCTATTTCTTTAATTGGGCGAGCTTCCTAAGATATGCGATGTGGCAAAATGGATGTGAACAACACGCAAGCTCGCAGTGCCGGTAGAGCCAGAGCCCTTCTTATAAACTACTGGGAGAGGGAATTTTATTTGAACTCGTCCCACTTTGCATCGTTATTATACACTACTGGGAAGAGGAGTTTTACCTGAACTCGTCCCACTTAGCAAAATGCTTAGAGTCGTGGCCAGAAGAGCCGTGTCTTCATGCTCGCAGTTATGTTCCAAATCTGGAATACCAAGCCCGATTTATCAAGTCCTCCAGAGACGAGACCTGTGCTTGGGTGTCCTCCCTGATGGCCTGGATCGGACCTCCGAAGCTTTTTCGCGCAACTCTATGGCCATGGAGGGTCTACTTTCGGAGTTCCAAACACATCTAGAAAAGGTTTTTTTTTTTTTTTTTGGGTAGACATGTTTAAGTTAATGCGTTGTTTGCGTTTTTGTTCGTGAGGGTGTGTCTGAATGGAAATGTGTTGGTAATGACTTTAAGGTTTTGGCTGGAGGAGGTGCAGAAGCGGTGAAAAGGAACAAGAGTAGGAACAAGCTTTTGCCTAGGGATAGAATTGACCGGCTTCTTGACCCTGATTCTTCGTTTCTTGAACTCTCTCAGGTTTGTTGGAATAGGGATAAAAGATTGGAATCTGAAATATTTGAATTTTCGTTTTTCAGAAGTATGCTAAGAGTTTAATCTAAAGCTTACCAATAACTTTGTTAGTTGTTGGACTAATGATATAATTGCAATTAAATGATGCCATTCCGTAATAATTAGGAATTAGTCTCATTTGCCTCATGGCAAAGTTTGAATCTTTGCATCTGTTTGTGCTTGAGTTGTGTTTTATATGTTGAGCCAAGATTTGGAAGCTGTTTCTCATGTGATTGTTTATAGCCTGAGCTAGTTCTTTTGTTTTTTTGTTTTTTGTTTTCCAACTCTTGGTATCTTATTAAGCAAATGTCAAGCTAACATTGACCCTTTTATGGTGAGTGAACTTGGCATCCTTGAATTGCATGGACAGTTGTAACCGATGAAAATTAGTTTACCTAAAAACGATTGTTTACATTTCTGGTTTTGGGTTTTTTCTTCTACTTTTCTACATACGGAAACCAAGGACAAAATCAGAAAGACTAATGACAAAAACTTGCATTCGTTTCTGTACTTAAAAAAACAGAAGTAGAAAACCAAAACTAGACATGATTGTGATGTCATCCTTATGTTTTATTTTCTGTGTAAAGCTTGCAGGACACAACTTATATGAATATTCCTTACCATCGGCTGGAATAATCACTGGAATAGGTGCTGTTCACGGACACCTATGTATGTTTGTGGCAAATGACCCTACTGTTAAGGGAGGAACTTATTATCCCATTACAGTGAAGAAACATTTAAGGGCACAAGAGATTGCTGCTCAGTGCAAATTACCATGCATATATCTTGTTGATAGTGGAGGGGCATTTCTTCCAAAACAAGCTGAGGTCTTTCCTGACAAGGATAATTTTGGTAGAATATTCTACAATCAAGCAATCATGTCTGCAGAAGGCATTCCTCAAATTGCACTTGTGTTAGGGTCATGCACTGCTGGTGGCGCCTATATTCCAGCAATGGCTGATGAAAGTGTGATGGTAAAAGGAAATGGTACCATATTTCTAGCTGGACCACCCCTTGTGAAGGTGAATTTTGAAATTTCCAGTGGTTCAGATTGCTTCATGTGTTACTTAAATTTTGTTTCATTATTTGTTTTGCCCAGGAAGTGTTATTAGCATATCTGTTTGTATTCATTTGCAATCAGGTAGCCTAGGTCCATATTTGCATACTAGGATTTGTGTGTATATTTTTCTTAAAACTTAATATAGAGCTAAAGTAGAAGTTACAGTAGGCTGCCACAGGAGAGGAAGTCTCTGCAGAGGACTTGGGGGGTGCTGCTGTCCATTGCAAGACATCGGGGGTTTCTGACTATTTTGCTCAAGGTATGTGTTTGCTCCCATTGATGTGGCATCTTCTGCTTAGGCAGGTCTTTAGAAACAAAATGCAAACTTTTTTCTTTTCTTAGCTGTTGATTATGCCTGAAAACTACTTATTTTTGTAGATGAATTGCATGGACTTGCCCTTGGGAGGAATATTATCAAAAACTTGCACTTGGCTGGAAAATCAGGGAATGTCAACGCATTCCAAAATTTAAATTCCACATATAAGGAACCATTATATGATGTGAAAGAACTTCGTTCTATTGCCCCTGCAGACCTCAAACAGGCCTTTGATATCCGATCAGTCATTGCTCGTATTGTTGATGGAAGTGAATTTGATGAGTTCAAGAAGCTATATGGAACTGTGAGCACCTCAATCGCTTGAATAAAATACCTGAACTTTCCCTTGGATATAAGTGTCAGATCAGTTTTACCCATCCCTTTTTCCAGATCTTACCATTTTCTTCCACTTGGATTGCTGCAGACTCTTGTAACTGGTTTTGCTAGAATTCTTGGACAGACAGTTGGCATCATCGGCAACAATGGAATATTGTTTAACGAATCTGCTCTAAAGGGAGCTCATTTCATTGAATTATGTACTCAACGTAATATTCCATTGGTCTTCCTTCAGAATATCACTGGATTTATGGTATTTTATCTGTCTTCGTCTATCTTTACATTACTTCTTTGTGCTTTTTGATACTTTTTAAAAGACCATACTGACAAAAAAGATCAATGCTCCTTGTGTTTGATATCCTATAAACAAAAGTTATCTAGTTAAGTGTTGGGAATCATGAACATGGAAGTTATATAGGAGTCACCAACATATGTAGTCTAGCTGTGATGTTTCAGCAAATGTTTGTGGTAGATGGTATTGATTATGGGGTGAAGGTATAGGGGAAAGGCATGACAAATTGAGCATCGTCCCACCCTTGAAGGAAGCCTTTATCTTCTTATTGTTTGTCTTCTTTTAATTGATAAGAGCTTTCGTTGCTTTGACTGTAAAGTTGCCTTAGTACATAAACATATCTTAACTGTTTAGTTATGCAGTTTTGGCTTCCCCTTTTGAATGTACAATATTTAAAGTCAATTTTATTCAGCCCATGCCAATGATATTGCTGAAAAGTTTGTGTACAAAATTGATATCAGAGACTTGGACGTGGTGAATTGATGGTAACAAGACTTTTGGCTTGCATGCTTGTCTTTGAAGATACTGCCTAAACGTGGGGGGAAACTTGAGGCTGAAGATGTTATTGTTATAGCTTGCTTTAGATGTAGAATTTCTTTAATAGCTATGAACTTAGTTGATAGAAATCAGGATTGACTTTTGCTTATGGTAGGTTGGTTCAAGGTCTGAGGCCAATGGCATAGCAAAATCTGGAGCAAAAATGGTGATGGCAGTTTCATGTGCTAAGGTTGGTTTCTTATGCCTCTTAGTTCACTCACCTTCACATTAGCAACAATTAGAATATCTTGACTTTCAATAGTTACATACAAGTAACTAGAACATAGAAAGTACTAGAATCCAATATAATTTAGAAATTGAAATCAATTCAATTTGAATGGTTAAATTCAACAGTTTTTGTAGAATGATCTATAAAAAATGGATACAGTTTGATTTATCAACTCACTTAGTAGTCTTTTTAGACTCTACTTCTGCCCTATACTATGAGTGAAAGGGAAAATGTAAAGACTACCATTAAAGCAGCCCAACTCCCGAACATTTGGCAATCTCAGATGGGTTGATATCAATGATGTTTTATTGTTTCGATGAATCATTTTTTCGGACAGAAGAAGATTATGTAAATACTTATTCGAAATCTCTCTTATCAGAAGATTATGTAAATACTTAATTCGAAATCTCACGTACCAGATTTCATTGTAGAGGTGTATGAAGGGGAGCAAAACATTTGTTAGAATGCCTTTCACAAATAAAGTTGGTATTAGACTATGAATCTTCCTCTTTCATAGTATGTTATTATGAACAACTTAAGAATTGATACAAAAACAAAAGAGAAATGCATGCCATTTTCACTGTTTCTAATTAGTGCTTGTGCAGGTCCCAAAGATTACTATTATCGTGGGTGGAAGCTTTGGTGCTGGAAATTATGCCATGTGCGGTCGTGCATATAGTCCCAATTTTATGTTTCTTTGGCCAAATGCCAAAATATCCGTGATGGGTGGCGCTCAGGCGGCTGGTGTACTATCGCAAATTGAAAAGGCAAACAAGAAAAAGCAAGGAATTCAGGTATATTTATGGTTCCTTATATGCCATTGCCTTCAAGATGCTGAACTATGATGTTCTTATTTGTATTGCAGTGGACAAAAGAAGAAGAAGAAAGATTCAAGGAAAAGGTCGTGGAGGCATACGACATAGAGGGAAGCTCATATTATTCGACAGCAAGGCTTTGGGATGATGGTGTCATTGATCCAGCTGACACTAGAAAAATCATAGGACTTTGCGTATCTGCTTCATTGAACCGTCCTGTGGAAGATACGAAATACGGTGTCTTTAGAATGTGACCAGAGTCTGAAGATGAATCACTTTGTATTGATGGCCAAATGCATATGAACCAACTTTATTCTTTAAATGGTTCCTGCTACCCCCGAAGAAGCCTCAAAACATGTTGGAAGTTACCTCAAATATGTTTGATGATGTATTTATTTTGGTTTCCTTCATACTAAAGGTCAAAGCTTTGGCCTACATGGTTCAATACATCCCAGAGGGGTTCAAGTTCCACGCTGGAAAATTTCTCTCTCAACTCCTACTTCCATTTTCTAGCTACGTCAAAAACATTAATTTTCCGTTGGATATCGCATTTTAAGAACAGAAAAAATTAGGGGGCCGGACCTTTCCTCGGTAGAAGAGAAGGCCATACAGGGTCTAATCCTATTCTATTAGCAGCCTTCACACAGAGGCGCCCGTGGCCTAATGGATAAGGCGTCTGACTTCTAATCAGGCGATTGTGGGTTCGAGTCCCACCGGGCGTGAAATTTTTCGATATCTTTTCCCCTGTTTCGTATAACAACACGTAATCTGTTATTGCCCCTTATTTGGAACACGTTGAAATTAATTAATCCTATGCTTTGTGGGTCCCACTTTCATCTAATTTGTTCAATCAAGTGAAGGCCTATAGCATTTCATTTACCTACTTACATTCATTTTTAACAGAGCTTCTCTCTAATGGCGGCCACTTTCACTTCCCTTCGCTCTCCTCTCGCTCCGTCACTCTCTTGCGTCTCTCACAGCAACCACGTGTACAACTCTACCTTTCTATGTTTCCCTCCTTCGCCAACACCAAGAAATCTCGTCCTCAAATTCGGTCCTCCTCTTGCATTGAAAGTCCTCTGCGCTCGCGGTTCTAGAGGTACTACTACACTTTAAGATCCTGATCCCATCTCTCAATTTTCTTCTATTTTGTTAAAGTTTGAATCTTTCTTTGGTGGGTCTTCTTTTAAATGACTGTTTAGTAATTTTAGCTTCGAAACCCTGGAATTTTTTTTTTTTTCCATAAAATGAGGTATTTGGAAGTTGATTTTATGTTCATTTTGCTGTCTAAGGCTGCTCGGCTCCAAAAACCATTCCGAAATGGGACCCATTTTAAAGAAAGTGTTTGGCGAATACTTGCACGCATTCTGAAAAATAGCAAAAAATCGCGGATTGTTTTAATAATATATGAGGCTCTGTAATTGTGGTCCGTGATTATCTTCTACCCATTTTGGTTACTTTTTATCTTATTTATTTGCTGCTTGCTTGTTTTATATTGAGTGGGAAAGTATCAACTTGTTGATTGGGATGAAACTAAAAAAATATGAGACAGTTGGATGTTATATGATTGTGCTAGCTAGAGGCTTTGCACTGAAGATGAGGCGCTCGTGCGATTATGTGGATGAAGAACGGATGCTGCGTATCACTTGATTAAGTTGGTGTTAAGTGCTTTTTGTTGCTAGTAGGTTTTGTGCCAACTTCATCTCAGGACAAGTCGAAACTTAGCTGGGAAACCGGATATCTTTTTCTGTGTTCATGTTCCTTGGAGAATGGGTTTATTTTGTTATATTTTATGGTAACTTGAGATATTGGATCCTTCTTCTTCGGCATTGGCTTAATTTGTGCTTGTTTTATGGGTTGCCATTGATATTTTATACATGAGTGTTAGTCAGACATATGAAGCTTATGCATATTGCATGCTATTCTTAACATGTTTCGAATATGTTTAGCAGCAGTGGTTACAAAGGACTCTTGGGAGAATTCGATTTTGGAAAGTGACATACCTGTCCTGGTTGAGTTCTATGCAAGTTGGTGTGGACCCTGCAAGATGGTTCACAGGGTAATTGATGAGATTGCTGGAGAGTACGACGGGAGGCTTAAGTGTTTTGTTCTCAACACGGACAGTGATATACAAATTGCTGAGGACTATGAAATTAAGGCTGTGCCTGTGGTTCTGCTATTCAAGAATGGGAAGAAGCAAGAGTCGGTGGTTGGTACCATGCCAAAGGAGTTTTATATTACTGCAATCGAGAGGGTCCTGCAGTTGTAAATGCAACTGTCATGCAAGGAACTTATCCTCTGTCAGATCCTTTTTATGTCATATTACCAAAGTTGTTTTTATTGGATTGCATATAAGGACATTAGGTGTACAGTGTTATAAATTTGTGTTTATTGGTTACCTTAGGTGCTGGACTTTGACTACCTTAGCACATCCTTTCTCTTACTCTACAATTACAATGATGTCCATTAGCCTACTTCTTGTTTCTGAACATTTTACTTTTAAGGAGACATAAGAAATGGCTGTATTTTTTTCTTGAGGTTAAGTTTTTGTTCTCTCACTTGGTGTTGTGTCTATTACTGGAAAATGGAAATATGACCAAATGGATTTGAATTCAGCAGGATGATGCATTGTTACAGAAGAAAATTTTCCCTTTTTGTATTATGAAATTATGGGAATTGCTAGTTCATTATAGTTGATCCAAAATATTTTTAAACACTCCGTCATGGTATTGATCTATTGATGAATTGATGAAGCCTCATATTCATTAACGCTAGCTGATGATGTTGCAGCCATCTTTTTCATGTAAATCATTCGTTCACCGATTGTAACTAAAACATTTTCTAAAATGCTAGATGTCCTTTTGTTTTCAGATTCCATTTTTTCAAAAGGAGAACTTGCAACCAATATTTTAAAAATTGATATCATATCAGTATTGATTTTCATCTTAAAATAGTATTGTACTAGTACTGGTCACTACTGGTATCGATACCGGCTAATTTTTTAAAATTATAAATTATTATCTAAATTTTGTAAAATTTATAAAATAATTCTTAACTCTCTGTATATATAATGGATTCTATTCAAATATTCAATTAATACAATAAATATACCAAAAATTTCATATAATATTTATACACTTTAATATTAATTTTCACATTTTTTAAATATAAAAATAGAGTTTCAATTAATACCGATTATTAGATACAAATTTAGCTCCATTTAGTTTCAATGGGTTGAGATTTTTATTTTTGATTTCTTTTAATTTTTAAAATTTATAAATTTATAAAATCAGTTTTTATTTTTTATCTCTTTTTATGTCATAATATGATTTATTATTAATAATATATATTATTTAATTAGTTAATATTGATTCCTAATAAAAATTATGACTAAGATAATTTAATAATTTAATATATTTTTGTTTTTGTTTTTATAAAAATTTAAAATTTAGAAAATTGCTTTAAAAATAAAAATATTTACAATTTTGATAATTATTTAATAACCATATTTTAAATTAAAAATATCTTTAAAATAAATAAATCTCAAAATTATGTAAAACTGTTATTTATGAAATAATATATCTAATTAATTTATCAAAGTTTTATTTAAATTTTAATTATTATAAATAATAAAAATAAAATTACATTAGTATTAATAATTAACTAAAATTTTAAAAACTAACTAAATAATACTAAATCAATTTTTAATTAATTATAAAATAAAATAAAATAAAATAAGATGACTCATGATTTAAGGAGTCACAGTTGTGACTTTAAAATCACGAGCTCGACTTCTATTTTTTTATGCGAATTTTTTAAAATTTACATATCAATCCAATTTTGGATCAATATTTTGAATTTAGCCGGTTTTAAGTCGATACAAGTTGATTTTGTTGACACGAACTAAAATATTGCTTGACAAGATTTTTACCAAGCCCTTACTGGTTATGGACTAATCCGGTACAAATCAATATTTGTAACTGTATTAAAAACACCACTTGCAAGTTGATCTTCTTTTTTGAAGGAAGAAACTTCATCAATCTCAATTTTATGTTCATCTTTTGCAATGTTTTATGGAAATTTAGTTGATGGGTGTAAATGCAAACTACTTGTAGTAGTATCTTAATATGATGTAGGTTTGAAAACTCCTTCTATCCTTTTTTTGTGAACCATTTTATGCACTTAAATTAATGAGAAGTGTACATTAGAAAAAAAAAGATATATTAATAAGTAAACCAATATTTTGCCTTAAATATTTTGTCCCCATATTAATATATAGCATTAGCTTCTGTAACCAATTCTAATTTTTTTTAGTAAATTATTGACATCTTTTAATCTAACTCTCAATCCATTATACTTGTACTTAATATACTTTTCATTGCCTTTTTAATATTCTTCTAATCAAATTTAGAAAAGGCAGTAGTTATTCAAATTTTCTTCTTCACTTCTTAAATCATTAATGAGATTAAAAGCATCTTTATTATATCATTCCATAACCCATCCTTTTCATTTATTTTTACACAATCGTTTGAATTATTCACATTGTCTCAAGCCTTCATAAATAATTAAATGTGAGCCACAACAGAATAAAAGTGTGTCATGTAATGATTTGGAAAATATATACAAAATCTAAGGGTAGATGAATATGAGTGTATAATTTGATTTTGTAGACGTTACATCATTCATAATATTTAAACATATTAAAACATGTATCAATTGACTAGTGAATGTGACGGGAAGCCAGTTATCTTTCTTTTAAGGTTTTCTAACCAAGGTCCTATCAAGTAGAACTGAAGGTGATAAAGTTTAGTGTTACTATAGGATGATAAAGTTTGTAGCTTTACCAAGGCTTGAAAAATCAATGGAAGCCAGTTATCTTTCTTTTAAGGTTTTCT
Organism: Pinacopodium congolense; assembly: GCA_028565735.1. Classification (NCBI taxonomy): domain Eukaryota; kingdom Viridiplantae; phylum Streptophyta; class Magnoliopsida; order Malpighiales; family Erythroxylaceae; genus Pinacopodium; species Pinacopodium congolense. Next base: position 20,770,298 of record JAOXYD010000136.1, read on the forward strand.
AACCAATGACCTATCAAGTAGAAATGAAGGTGATAAAGTTTAGCGTTACTATAGGATGATAAAGTCTGTAGCTTTTATCAAGGCTTGAAAAATCAATCTTATGAACTTTCTATATAGTTGAACACCCACAATTACCTATATGACTGGCAGAAAAAATAAAAGTCAAATAAAAGTCATAAGACCATGAATGTGTATCCTACGATTTATTTTTCACTTTTTCGTTCTTTTACCTAATGAAAAACTTTTCTACTAGTGTATCTGATGGTAGCTCTAAGATTATGCTAAATATGTGTTTTTTTAAATACGAATATTTCATGTTTAGGGAGTTCTACTCTCACTTGTTGACATCTTTCAAGCATTTACAAAGTATAAACCCTTTTGTGTATATGCTCATTCTAGATGTCTCTTACGAGGTTCACATGAATTTTCAGAAAATTATATGTACGTTCTTTATGTGGGAATATATGGAAGACTTACATTATTTTTAGAACTCAATTCGTCTACTTAAGTAAATTTTAGGGGTCGTTTGGTATTACTGTTGGTTGTGATTTTTAGTTGTGATTTTTGTATATTTATATTGATTTTTGTGTATTGTCCTTGCTTTTAAGATTGTTGCAATTCACATCAACAGAGAGCTTTCATGATCACATCTTTATCCAGGTGTA
>JAOXYD010000136.1:20775640-20795346 GCA_028565735.1 Pinacopodium congolense
GTTTTGTTACTTCCATATAGTTCATGGTATAGCCAATGACTATTAAATAAGTTATCCTTAACTAAAATAGGTAATAAATAGTATCAAAATATGACAATTCCTATATGAGATACTTTAAAAATCTCTAGTCGAAAATTATTTATATAATCATCACAATAAGTATTTCTATATACACACAAGTTATATCCTATATAAAATTCTTATATCAGGTTATTGTAGTAAACTTATTCACTAATAAGTACTTGCAAATTTGTTTAAATATCTTCATACCATATTATATAAGATACTATTTCCTTCAAACAGAAGAAACATAATGTATGCTAATTTTTCAACTTTACTAATGTTTATTTTTAATAGAGTAATGATTAAGACCAATTTAAGGATAATATTAATTACAATATGAATATCATAATTATGATTTCATTATAATTTCATTTGCATAGTATATTGGTAGTGCATAAATCAATAATAACGAAGGGTTTTGAGGAAGTTTAGGAAGAAAATGGACTAGTTCTAAGTGAGCTTATATATAGCCATAATAACTTAAAATCTTAAGGTAATGGATTATAAGAGCTATCTTTGTAACTCACTTTAACCTTATATCCTTTTCTAATGTGAGACAATTCCATTTGTGCATTTCTAACAATTCTCCCTCAAAAGGAGAATCCATCCACATAGAGCTAACTCTTCCCTTAACTCATAGTTAATGGTACATCATTTGAGTCACTCGTGAATTACCATTTATTAGACCTAAATCCATACCGAGCCATCTCCTATTAACCCATAATTAATGTAAAGCCATTTCACTCACTAATTAATCACCATTTATCATACTCAAATCTATAAATTTCTATTACCAAACTTTGCCAACCTAAATCTGATAACAATGAAGGGTTTTAAGGGGGCTTGGGGAGAAATTGAACTCTGTTCAAGTGAGCCCAAATATAATCAGGGACACTTAATCTCAACCTAAAATCTTTATGCATTGAATTATAATCCTTATCTTTGTATATTATTCACCTTTTTTTATGTGAGATAACATTCATGTATTTCCAACATAATCATTTGGTTTTTTTCTTAATTTAGGGTTTATTTAGTTCCACTTCTGTTTTTGGTTTTGGTTTTTTGTTTTTCTAAATACAAAACCAAAAAAAATAGCACAGAAACTAGAAAAAATACGCATTAATACATCACAAAAATCAGAAAAAACAACATAAACAAAAACCATAAAACTAACAATCTAACTAAACATGCCCTTAGAAAACAAGAAGATTTGGTTGAGTTTGTAAGTCTTATTGCTATAATGTTTGTAATTATATTGATAAAAGTTATTAGAAAATTGATTAAGTTTAAACCTTATTTTGTAACTTTCTTTTTAAACATTCTTAAGAATAAAATTTCAAATCTTTATATTGAATAAATTCTTCATTCTTTTTAATCTAATTAAATTAATAAACATGCCTTTCACATTTATCTAGATCAAAATTGGATCAATTTTGAATGATCTACTGCATTAATTTTAGATTATATGCTTGTGATAGAAGATGAATCCAGGTGAATATTAAATTAAACAAGTTAAAAAAGATTTATAAATATATTGATAACTTTGAAAAATATTTATAAACATAAATAAGTAATTCAAAATTTAGTGATAAGTAAACACTTTTCAAATATAAAATCGTGTAAAAGAAAAAGAGATTTATGCTATTATTCTAAATAATAATTTTTAAGATGTTTAGTTGACTAATGCAAAGATTATGACTTCATTTATAAAGTTGGTGAGGATTATTAACTTAAATGTGAAACCATCTGGCTTATAGAAGAAGAAGAAGAAGAAGAAGAAGAAGAAGGATAACAACAATAATAATATTTTTTAAAATTTTCAAAATAATAATAATAATTTGTATGGAGTTTGGAAAAAAAGAATCTTTTTAAAAAGACAGAAAAAGTCTATAAGTCTTATACAAATATTCTTGACCGATGATGAAATAAGCATCTTATTTAAAGGATCTACTTAACAATTTACCTTCTTATTCATTATTTCTTATACTATAAAGATGCATATATAGATGTTGATATAATAGGTGATCTTTTTAATATGGTTAAACATAAAAGTATTTTTTTCTAAAAAGAATAATTAAAGGTAACAAATGAAATTAGATTGTATTGTAAAGGTTCAAGAAGTTTTCCTAGACTATTTATAAAGAGAGAATTTATAAAATTTTTTTTATAGCATAGTAAGTTTTCATATTTTTAGTTTCATTATTTACTTATTAATATTCTATTTATTATTTTCATATAACTTTTAATTTAAAATACAGAAAAGTGATATAGATTGTTTAGTAAAAATGCTCAAACATTAAGAAATTTTTTTATTAAATTACTTAGTCAAATAACTTCTATATTAGGTTATGATAAACGTAATAAAATTATCTTTGAACGATATTCATACGAAGAAATATAATTATCTAAAACATAAAAAACTAAGGTTATTATATTACTTATAGATATTTTATTGATTAAAAAATTTTAAGAAATTACACTTTTGTTTTTGATTTTATAATTTTTGTATTATTTATTTATAGCTATTAATAGAAGAGAAAATATGATTTAAAAGATATTAATTGTATTGAACATATTAATTTTTAGATCGAAGAAGAAGTATTGGTAATTATGTTGAACTTTAAAAAACAATTTACAAAGAAAATACACCTTTTACCACAAATGAATTAAGAATATTTACTGATAATTATTTGATATCTTATTTAAAGCATATTTAAAAATAAAAATATAATATGTTAAAATAAAAGCAATTGACTATTATTTATTTAAATATAGTAGAAGACGTGAAAAAAAGAAAGAAAGCGTAGTTTATAACTTTTTAAATAATATTGATAAATTTGAAAATTTTAATAATAATGAGATATAAATTTTTTAAAAATGTAATTTTAGTTATCATTATTTTAAATTTTATATTAAATTTAAATTTTGATTAACATTAGTAATTGATTATATATTAATATATATTAGTATTCTATTTTAATAAAATATTTTAATATTTTATAATTTATTTTTTTACAACTTGAAGTCTTTTGGCTTTCGATATACTTTTAAAAGTTGCTATTATCCATAATTTTGAAGTACTTATCCTTCAGAAAAGTGGACTACGCTTCTTCTTCTTCAATAGAGGATGACCGACATGTAGGAGTAATCCCTCGTCTTTACAAGGCAATAAAAACGCGGAACTGGAAACAACAATATCATTGTCGGTTAGGGCTTCAACCCCTCAGAACCCTGATTTAGACTTACACGTACATTTGTAAACTCAATTCCGCACAACTCCTCTACGTTACTTCCAAGAAAGTGCAAGAAAAGAGTCACGAGTGATCCGATCTTCACTATATGAAATTCCATGTGTGTTTTACCTTCGAGAAACCCCGATTTTGGTAAGTTCAATCGACAGCCAAACCCCGCAAAAAAGATTCAAAATTTCTTCATTTGGTCCAGCTCTAGTCCTTCTTAATCCTCATATCTTGATCAATTTTCCTTGGTTTTAATTATATATTTATCTGGATTTCATTCGATCTTCTAGCTTTTATCTTTCTGCTTTTCCCTCTTCAAGATCGAGCTTTCTTGGTTGTCGGTGAGGACTTGAACCTAATTTAATACAGGATATGAAAAGGTGCGTATTTTTCGCTTTCATTTATGCTGTTTTCTTTAGTGATGATGGTTCTTTGTTTCAATCGTTAATGATTTTGAATATTTCTTGTTCTTTTTATGTGGTGGGTCTGATGATTTGCTTGATAACGCCGGAGAATTGATGGAAATGTATTAGTGATTCTTATTGTAGAATTTCTGGTGTGGACTCGAGTAATTTGTTGACTATTGAGTTTGTTTGAAGTCTTGGGTTTTTTAGTTGAAGTAAGAGAAATAAAAAGAATTGAATTTGCTTTTGTTATCCGTTTATGCTTCATATCGGTGTTTTAGTTAAACTTTGATTTAATTGAACTGATTTCTTTATTTATGTTATGGTTTACCTTGCTAGGTTATACCTCTGGTAACTATCTTGTTATTACTTGTGAGTTCCACTGCGTGTTGAATTTAACCTCCTCTTTTTAAAGTTATCAATCATGGGCACGCTTGTTACATCAGGGAATGCAGACATCATGTCTCCTTGTCATGTTTATATAGATTGGAGTTGTATCTCAATTGATAATCAACCAGAACATTTCTCTCAATAATGATGATCAATCCATTTGTAATGACCAACGAGAAAGATCTATGAAAGATTCTGTTACTGCCTAATAATGCTGTGTTGTTGGGCTATTTCTGTAAACAGTTCATTGTATGATTGTGTCCAAGTATAATTTGTTTATGTCGTAAAATGCAAAAGCCATCATAATGTCATGCAATAAATTATCATGACCTTGAGGCATACGTTGTATCCATGGTTAATGGCAATTCATGGTAGTCCTCCACAATTTTGGGGCTCTAATCTTTTTCCTTTTTGCATCATATCCTCAATCAACAAGTTTTCAATTAATTTAAACAGTTTGTATTTTGATATTGATTAACTTGAGAAATCTAAACTCAAGGTCAAACTTTTCCAGATGGGGGAGAATGATATGTATTACATAAAAATTCCCAGAGCAATGCTAATGACTAAGATTCCTAACGAGGCATAAAATCGTAGAATATCATTAAATTAAGTTTTATTGTATATTCATTTTCAAGGTTTTTGGATGTATATACTTCTTTTCTAAAATGCATCAGTGACTTACGCTTATCATCAGGAATATTTAGCCTATAAAAGCACTCACAGGGCTGATGGCTAGCACAAATACATTAGCATCATCTGTGCCTTTAGATCCCTCTGAACAGAGAGGAGCACCTATGGCTGATCCAAACATTCCTGCAGTTCAGCCTCCTTTGAACCAGCAGAGTCGAAGTTCACTGGATGGTCCTGTCGCCATCCTCTGGGACATTGAGAACTGCCCTGTCCCTAGTGATACCCGGTCAGAAGATGTAGCTGGCAATATCAGAATGGCGTTAAGGGTGCACCCTGTAATTAAAGGAGCTGTTATGATGTTTGCTGCCTATGGGGATTTTAATTCCTTCCCCAGAAGACTCAGGGAGGGCTGCCAAAGAACTGGTGTTAAACTCATTGATGTTCCAAATGGTAGAAAGGATGCTGCTGACAAGGCTATTTTAGTGGACATGTTTCTTTTTGCCCTTGACAACCCTCCACCTTCGACAATCATGCTTATCTCTGGGGATGTTGATTTTGCCCCTGCGCTTCACATCCTAGGTCAACGGGGATACACTGTGATTCTTGTCATCCCTTCTGGGGTGGGTGTTTCATCTGCTCTTAGCAATGCTGGTAAGTTCGTCTGGGATTGGCCTAGTGTGGCTCGTGGAGAAGGCTTTGTAAGTCCCTCAAAGGCTTTAATGCCTCCTCATGGAGGACCCCTTGACATTGCTGGGTTTCTCATGGGTTGCCATATAAGTGACAACGTTGATTCTCAAAATGAAGAGGAGGCTATTGTATATAGAGGGGTCACACAAGGCTTTTACAACTCTAGGGATTTCTCTGTGGTATCACAGTCTTTATCGGAGTACAATGGCAATTCTTCTATGTCTTTTCCTTGTTTCCCTAACAATACGAGGTCACAGAGTCTTCCATCTGGCTTAAATGAAGTTTCAGGAGGTCCCATCTCTTGTGATGACCACTGTCATTCTACCATGTGGGTTCAGCCAGGGGACATAAATGGCCTTAAGGCACAGCTGGTAAAGTTACTTGAACTTTCAGGTGGATGTTTGCCTCTTACTCGTGTTCCTGCTGAGTACCCAAAGTTATATGGACGGCCTCTTTATGTGTCAGAATATGGGGCATTCAAACTTGTGGATCTCTTCAAGAAGATGAGTGATGTAATAGCCATAGATGGCAAAGCCCAAAAGAAATTTGTCTACCTTCGAAACTGGAAAGCAAGCCCCAGTGCACCGCCTTTAGTTTTGGCAAGAAAGGATAAGAAGAAGGGAACTAAGGAGGATAGTTTGGATAATATGCCAGGTACTGGATCTTCAGATGAGTTCTCAGATGAGGAAAGAGTGGTAGCTGAGGAGCATGAAGAGACTAGGAACCGAGGGAAGGCCAATGTTGGGACAGAAACTCGATTTGGAGTTAATGACAGAGACCTTGAACAATTTAAGCGTGAATTACAGGAGATCCTGGTGAGCTACTCTTGCCGGATCCTTTTGGGTTCTTTTGAGGCGATATACCAACAGAGGTACAAGAAATCTGTGGAATATAAAAAGTTTGGTGTTTATCAGCTGGAGGAGCTGCTTGACAAGGTACATGATGTTGTGGTTGTGGATGAAGACCCAATGAGCAAGAGAAAGTTTCTGACTGCAGTTTTTGGGTAGGGAGAGAAAAAAAAAAAAGAAGTTGCCTATTCTGCCACATTTTAACTCGCAAAGCTCAGAGGGTAAATGGAACATTGGGTTGCCGTCGCCGCTTCCATCCTATTTCGCGTTTATAATGATAGCGAAAGCTGGTTCACATTTGTTCTTTTTGCTAACTTCATGGACTTCAATGTTAATCCAGAAATTCCATGTATGACGTGTTCATCATGCCAAGTGAATTTGAGGTACTATCACATAGTTTCCAATTGTTCTTCCCGGAAGTTCCAGTAATTCTTTTATCAACAACGTTCTTCTGTGGAAAGAATTTGCGTGTATGTATACGTAACTGAAATTGTGTAAATTACTGTTATTTAGACGAACTCGAAACACCTCCTTTACAAATTTCTTTGGTCGTTGGTATGTTGGTTTGACCTTGAAAGAACTTTATTGGGGAAAAAAAGAGTCAGCTATTTGTGTTTGGTGTAAGAATCATGCGATTACTATGCTGTTTTTACCTTTTCTAAGTAAGAAATCTGTATCACCAATTCAATTTGCTCTAATCTCAAACTGTAGGCAGCGGACGCCTTGTGATACGGGGTTATTTGACTTTATTTTTATAATATTATTAATTATTATACATTTTTGTTTTTTTTAATTTTGTTGATCGAAAACAAAGACTAAAATTTTTAATGCAATATCATTTTGGGGTTACATAATAATTAAATCCAATAGGAATTAGAAATTAACGATACGAGAGGTCCAATGGAGAGAAGAACAGCACTAACCTTGAAATCAAAGATGCCATTATGCAATGTTTCATTGTTTTGCATCAACTTGCATTCCTCAATCAGACGTAGGACAGGGGAAGTGAGGTATCACAAAACGTTAAAACAGAAGCAACATCATTAAATCAGTAAGAAAGGTCGTAGTGGCATTTGCAAGTGATCACGTTCTAGGCGATGCGATTGCAGAGACAATGGGACTTCTAACCGCATGCGTTCCGTTAACCTCGTACCACCTCAAGAACCCATAGTTCCCAATATAGTCACTCTGTGGAGTAGCACCATCAATTTGCGTCAAATCTACCTCCACGGTGAGTTCAAACTCGGCTGTGCTGAGCTTTCCAGGAAAATTCAGTATTGCTGGCTGCAGAGAAGCTTTCATACCCAGAGGAACTTCTATCATCGCTTGGTAGCTGGAACCGGTATCTGCTACGTTCGTCAACACCCTTTTGAACGTAGTGGTGGTAGTGTTGGTCTGGTTCAAGATGACAATGAAAGAAGGATAATTAAGGTCCAAATTAGCATGTTCACAAGTGTAATTTGTCGTTCCTACGATGGTCTGAATCTGTTCCCTTGTATAGTTCATTGCACACAAGTAGTTGATGTAGTCCTCAGAGACCATATCATATACCAGTCCTGGGTCCATGGCCTTGTTGGGATCTATGTGCCCTGCTCCATAATCAAGAGGAGTTCCTGCAACTCCTGTAGTCATGTCAATGATTCTACCACCAGCATTGTCGACAACATAGGCCGTCGTCATCATTGCTGATCTGATAGCTGATGGACTCCAGTCAGGGTGGATGGCCCTCAGCAATGCAGCAATTCCTGCTACATGAGGGCATGACATAGATGTCCCAGAAACAAGAGCGTAATCTGTCTGCAAATAGTTATTGTCACCAATTGGTGCAAACCCTCTATTAGGCACCCATGCAGCTAAAATATCCCGTCCAGGAGCTAATAAATCAGGTTTCAGAATCCAAGGAGATCTAATATCTGGCCCTCGTGAGGAAAAATATGCCACTTTTGGAGCTGGTTTTATCCCTGTTAGTGTTATACCAAACGTAACACTAACATTTACCTCTCCACTGGAATTTAGGATAGAATTCTTGAGCAAGTGTCCATCTTTTGTGTTCACTATGACAAATGGCAAGTTGAAATCAGTAACCCGGTAAAACTCTCCATCATTTGAACTAAAGATAGCCCCAACCACACCTTTAAAGTTCAGCACAGATGCTTGTGCATACACATCTGATTCGTCATCGTCGTCACAAAATATGATCTTGCCCTTTACATCCTTGGGATTGATGGCGTTCACTTCACAAATTTCCCTGCTTCTATTCCCTTGTCCGAAGTACACAGGAATTCCTGACAGGAACAAATTTTCCGGATACACAGATTTTCCAATAACGGTCACAACATCATTTCCGATGGTAACACGTGCTCCTAACAAGCGATCAACAGTTCCAGCACCAACTGTGGTAAGCCAAGGAGCTCCATTAAGCATGGTGTATCCATGAGGACCGCGGTTTCCCGCAGAACAAGCTACAAATATCCCTTTCTTGATGGCTGCAAATGCTCCTATGGCTATTGGGTTCTCGTAGAATGGTGTCTCTATGAACCCCAAGGACAGTGACAAGACGTCGACACCATCTTCAATGGCTTGATCCATTCCAGCAAGCACGTCGGTCGCTGCAGCATCGTAAGCTTTAACATCAGAACTAAAGAAAAATACTTTGTACATGGCAATTCTCGCTAATGGTGCAATTCCAATGGCTGTTCCTTTTGCATAACCGAAATAATCAGCCTTTTGCACTGGACTTCCGGCTGCTGTTGACGATGTATGTGTTCCATGTCCCATAAAATCCCTCGGAGAATCATAGTCATCAGTGTTTGATATGTTTAAACCTTGTTGCTTCATGCCTTCACTGAACTTGCGAGCTCCGATCAATTTCTTGTTGCAATGAGAAGCATTAAATTCAGTTCCACTCTCGCATAGGCCACGCCACCTTGAAGGCACCGGAGGCATGTCTTTGTCGTTGAAACTCTCACTTTCCGGCCAAATTCCAGAATCAAGAACACCAATGATTATGTCATTGCCAAACTTGCTGGTTGGCCACAACCCTGCATGTCTGTTTAGGCCAAGAAATTTTGGAGTGCGAGTGGTGTGGAGATGACCTTTTGATTCTGAGAATGTGGCAACATGACTTGGCAAGCTTTCTAGTTCTTCGAGCTGTGCTTCTGTCAGCACGGCACTGAAGCCGTTGAAGACATGTTTGTAGGAGTAAAGATGGGTTGGTGGCATGCCATCATCTGCTGAACTAAGAGAGTACAGCGTTGATATGTACCAATGATGGTGCGTGGAGAATGTAGATGGCATTGCTGATTTGTCCATGTGTATGATATAGGTTCTACGATTACTTGACAAAGATTCTGAAATAGCAGTGAAGAACAGGATGCAAATACGTAAAAGGGACTTGTAAGGAGGAATATGACCCATTTTGCGGTGCTCTCAGCTTCAAGTATGAATAGCATATGATGAGATTTGGGGTTGTCAGTGACATACTTATAAGATAAAATTGAGTGTGTATTGGTTGGTTGTCCATCAACGAAATCAAGCAAGAGGAAGATTATCTTGTTTGCTAGGTCTATTGTAGTTCACAATAGCACTCACGTGGAGTTAACAAAGTTGATGACTAGGTAAATCTCGAAAGGCAAGCATTATCCTAAAGAACAAAAGGTTAATGCAAGAACTGGCCTTGGTATTAACCCAATCGGCAACTTTTTCTTAACCATATTTGTTGCAGAGGATCCTGTTGCTGGTCTTGATATTTACCCAGCCGGCAACTTCTTCTTAATCATATTTGTTGCAGACACTCCTGCTGCCTGAAACAAGGGACAACTGGCTTAACCACATGAAAGTTCTAGGTATAGATTCAATCGTCCAATAATCTTTGCAGCAATGAAATGAAAAGCATCGTTATATTGAATTAAATATTTTCTCCGGTTTATTTTTATCTGTGGCTACAATTTTTTGTCTGTCCAATACTTCTTTTACTATTGAAGTTTTACAAGTTTGTATTATTAAGAGGAGAAAGAAGATTTAAAGAGTAGAGGGTTGTTTAAGAGAGACGTTGTATTTCACTTATTAATTTTAAATTAAGCACAAAGAAGTATTTATAAGTATAAAAGATAAAGTGTAAAATTTAAGTATATGAATCTATTAATGAATCTAAATTAAATAAATCATATATGGACTATATTAAATTATATAACAAATCCAGGGACATAATTAAATTTCTAATAATGAATACGAACACCCATATATCCAGATTTGATCATTTAATACAGACATAGTTTTAAATTAACCTTTAACACTCTATTTTAATTTGAAACTTTTTTCTATATTCCAAATTTTGTTCTTAAGCATTGAAAATTTTCAAATATGAGTGATTTCGTAAAAATACTACAACTTGATCATTAGTCTTTACATAATTGAGCTTCACTTCGTTTTTTGCAATAAATTCTCTAATAAAATGATATTTCGTATCTATATATTTACTTTGATCATGAAAAACATGGGTTCTTAGCCGATACTTGTATAGACTTGTTACTAATGCATATTTCAGTTGCTTTCTTTCATGACAATTGAAGTTCCTTCAATAGTTTTCTAAGATTAATAGTATGATAAGTGCTTGAAGTTGTAGCCATATATTTTGATTTATAACTTGATAAAGTTATAATAAGTTACTTCTTTAAATTTTATGTAATAGAAAAATCTCATATGAACAACACAAAACTAGTTTTAGTTTTTCTATCGTCAACATATCTCGTAAAATCACTATCATAAAACTAATAAGCTTAAAATCAACAAATGAAGTATATAGCAACATGTAGTCAATTATACCTTGGATACAGTGGAGAATTCTCTTAGCTGTTTTCATATGAGTACAAATAGGTGCTTTCATGAAACAACTTGTCACCTTAATTACAAAGAATATCTAGTTTTGTTCATGCTAAATATCTCAAGCATTTAATATGGCTTTTGAATACAATAGAATCTTTCTTATCTCTATCATCAAACATCAGTTTGACTTCACATTCTATAGGTGTATTTACTGGATTGCAATCAAGCATTTTTAACTTCTTTAATATTTCTTTCGCATAACCTTCTTACAAAATAAAATTTCTATCTCATATTTACTTCATCTTGTATTTGCTTTAGTTCCAAGCCAAAATACTATGACATTAATCCTGTGTTTGTCATTTCAAAACTACAATGAAATAGCTTTCCTAAATTCTTGAAATAATTTTAGGTTATTATCGATAAAAAATAAGATAATCCACATAAAAGATAAATAAGTAGAATATCTCCATTTCCATATGATTTAATGTAAAGAGAACATTCATGAGAGCAATAAAGGAACCTATTATCTTACTTGTCAATGTGATTATTCCATGCCTTTAGTTCTTACTTTAACCCATTTAATGGCTTTTCCAATCTCCAGACTTATTTTCGTGACCTTCGACTATAAAGCCAATTGTTTGTTCAATAATGACCTCATTTGAAGATCACCATTTAAAAAAACTGACTTTACATCAAGTTGATAGATCTTCCACTTTATTTAAGCTATTAGATATATTAGTAAACGAATCGTCTCCACAAGAGCAACAAGTGCAAACACTTCATCATAATCCACTCAATACTTTTACTTGTAGCCTTTAGCAATGGGCCTTGATTTATATTTCTCTATATCTCCATTTGTTTTTTTTAATCTTGTAGACCTTTTTTACTCTAATAGCTTCTTAGCCCTCAGGTAGAGTTCATAATTCCTAAGTGTTGTTTTTCTCTATTGCTTTGATTTCCTCCTTTAGACTTGTCTCCATCTTTTTTCCTTCAGGATCTCCATAAAATTTAAAGGCTTACTTTATACAAGAAGACAAAATAAATTACTTAGATCAAAATTAGTGATTTTTTCTATCTTTTCATAAGTATCATAAATACTCCTCATTTTTTATACCTTATCACTTCAACTTTCTCTATGCATTAACAAAGAATGAGAATGAGGTTTAGTTGTTTCGTGGACATTTATTGTGATATCTTACTCCTCATCTTCAAGGTATGGGGAAAAAATCATAGATGCTTTCTTCTTATGTCTCCAAATCCCATGTTACATCTTTATCAAATTCAACTTCTCTTTTCAAAATAAACCTTCTATTGTTTAGATTTTACAATCGATAGCTTTTGGAATTATGGTAATAGCTAATGAATACATACTTAACATTAGATCATCTAGCTTAGATCTTTCTTATAGCGACACATGAACATAAGCAATTCTTCAAAAAATTTGTATATTAGCAAAACTGGGCTTTAATCTATTCCATGCCTGCTAAAGTATTTGGTCTTTAACATTTTTCATAGGAGCCCAATTGACAAATTGATTGTGCAAGAAACATCTTTTACTTAAAATTCTTTGGGCATGTTTTTGGATTTTAACATACATCGAGCCATGTTAAAAATAGTTTTAATCTTCCTTTTGGCTACTCCATTTTTATGGGGCGATCTTGGGACCATTAAAGGACGATGAATGCCATATAACTCACAAAAATCATAGAATTCCTTATATGTGAATCGCCTCCTCTATTGGATCTTAAACCTTTAATTGTATAGCCATTTTTATTGTCCACAAGAGCATTAAACTTCTTAAATGCTCTAAATACTTTTAATTTCTACTTCAGAAAATATACTTAAGTCTTTCTACTATAATTATCAATGAAAAGTAAGAAATAACTATTTTTAACCAGTGATAATGGCTTAATTAGTCCACACACATTAGTATGAATAAGTTAAAGTATTTTAGAAGCACTTGTTATAGCTTCTTTTGTAATACTTCTTCTTAAATGCTTTTCAAGTGGACATGCTTTACATAAATGATGTGGGTGGTGGATGGAAGGTATTCCTCTCACCATTTAGTTACCGTCTAAATCTTTAAGTGTGCCAAATGCAAGTTTCCAAATCTTATATGTTAATGTTATGCTTTATCTCTCACATCCACCTTTAAACACATTGCTTTAATTATCTTGATATTCAACATAAACATTCTATTTTTCGACATAAACACCTTAACAATCAACTGAACATATTAATCTCTAAGTCAAAGAAAATAAATTTTAATGTGAATTTTATATCCCGTTTCAAGAAATTTCCCCAAACTTAACAGATTGCTTTTCAATTTGGTCATATAATAGACATTAGTAATAAGTATGTGGCTTTTATCTCTTGAAGAAATTATAATAATACTTTTCCTACGAATTTAGATCTTTGAAGGATCCCTAAAAGAAACATTGCCTTGAACATTTTCATTAAGCTCCATAAATTTGTCTTTATCTCTACACATGTGATTACTTGATTCGTTATTTAAGAACTATTAACTTTCATCCTTCCTCGTATAATTTTTTACTACTATTAACAAAGTATGCTCTTCAACTTTTTGCTTGTTACCAACAGGATTAACTTACTCCTCAACATAATAGGTACATTGCAACATTTCCTAGAATAATGACAATTTTTGTACTCAACATCAGACTTATCATACCTCCTATCGTTTTGTCTAAGATTATAAATTTCTCTTCCTTTTTCTCTTTGACTACTTTCTCCAAAATCATCTTTTAACAAAACTTGGCTTTAAGTGCTTACTCTAAAGGTTCTTCTTTCCTCCTCTTAATCTTGTCTTCATAGGCTTACAAAGGGCCCTCTAATTGTTCAAGTGTCAAAGAGTCTAAATCTTTAGACTCCTTAATGACATAAATCACATAATCAAACTTTGAGTCAAGGAATAAAGAATCTTTTCTACCAATCAAACATCTTCAACCTTATATCCATACCTCTTCATTTAATTCACAAGGGCCTTCACTAATAAATAGAAATTAGAAATTGATTCGGATTCCTTTATACACAAAGATTTAAAATTATCTTGTAATGATTAAAGTCAAACTTATTTCACCTTATCAATTAGTTGAAAGGAACTTTGCAAAATCTCTCATGCTTCCTTTACAGTGGCTGTATCGATCACCTTCTTAAATATTAAACCATCTAAATATTGATGGATGAGAGTGAGGGTTTGTTGATCGTTTTTCTTTATCTTTGCTAAAGCATCCGTCTCATTTCGAGACAAGTTGACTTTATTTTGAGGTTACATAAAACCTTTCGTTACAATATCTCAAACATCTTGTGAGTCAAGCATAATTTTCATACAAAGACATTAGATTTCATAATTTTCTTTTGTAAGGTGAGAAAATTGAAATAAGTTACTCCACTATTGTTTGCGATTGCTCAAAGAATAAGTGCTTTGATACCACTTTATTAAGAGAAGAGGAAAATCTAGAGAGTAGAGAGCTACATAGGAGAAAGAAATTGTATTTCACTTGATTGATTTTAACTCAAGTAAAAAGCAGTATTTATAGATATAAAAGATAACCTTTAAAATCTAAGTACACGAACCTATTAATGAACCCAAGTTAAATAAACCATACATGAACTATATTTAATTATATAACCAATACATGAACATAATTAAACACCTAACGATGAACTTGAACACTCATATATTCATAATTCGACAATTTAATATAGACATAATTTTAAATTAATCTTCAACATTTATGTCCCATTTTGAGGAATAGAACCTACCATTATCATTAGACTGGAGGTAGCATGGAAACTAGACTAGATGAATTTTATTTTTTAAGAATTAGAACTTGATTAAATTATTTTTGAAGTGAAACAAATTTTTTGAAAGTGTTTATGAATAGTTTTGAAATGAAAAGTTTGTTAAATGTGTTTAATTTAACATAAACTAAGACAATTTATATTTTTGTTCTTAATTTTTATGTCTTGGTATTTAAATTAACTTAGTAAATGACTTACAACTTATTTGAATTGAATTATGATTGAAACAAATAAATTAAAGTAGGTTTTAACAAATTTTACAGGATATATATGCTGGTATAGTAGCAATCAGTAGATTAGTAAGGCACATCAATCAACTAGTAACGCTATTACAAAAGCAATTAATTGACCAATGTACTTAACTAGTTAATCAATACGTTAGCTCCAGTGATAATGACTAATTTTCTATTCGGTTTTCAATGATTTTTCACCATCCTAATGGCTAGATTTTGTACCTAATGACTATAAATAATAGTCCTAAAGCATTTTTATGAATCTTTATGCCTTATTAAATCATATTTGAGCCTCCAAAGTGATTATACTTCCTATTTTGAGTGTTCTTGAGCTTTCATTACTACAACCACTGCCAATTCCTAAATGTAAATTGGAGACAATTATAATGAATTTCGTGGTTAGCCTACCTTATATAAGAACCTGATGTGATTCAATTTGGGCAATCGTAGATAGATTAACGAAATCAACATATTTTCTATCCACGAAGACTACCTATTCGGTGTCCAAGCTCGCTAAAGTACATATCGATTGGATAGTATGCCTCCATGGAGTGGATCAAGGATCGCAATTTACATTTTGGTTCTAGGAAAAATTGCAGGAGACATTAGGCACTAAATTGGATTTTAGTACAACATTTCATCCTCAAACTGATGGACAATTTGAGAGGACAATTCAAATCTTAGAGGATATGCTGAGGATCCATATGATAGATTTTGGAGGTAGTCAGGATTGACACTTGACTTTGATTGAGTTTGCTTACCATAATAGCTAATATAGTAACATTAGGATGGCATCATATGAGGCATTGTATGGGCGAAAATGCAAGTCACTAATGTATTGGGAGGAGGTTAATCAAGATCACTTTAGAGAAGATTATGTTGATCAAGCAGAGGCTAGAGACAGTTGCTAGTAGACAGACGAGTTACACTGATCCGAAGCTTAAGAAAGTGGAGTTTTAAGATAGAGACTTTATTTCCTAAAAGTATCTCCAATGAAGGGTGTGATGAGGTTTAGAAAGAGAGAAAAATTATCTCTAGGGTATATTGAATCTTACGAGATAACTGAGAGGGTTGGAAATGTGGCATACAGATTGGCATTACCTCTAAACATAGCTTAAGTCCATTCAGTATTCCATATTTCTATGCTTCGTAAATACATTCCAGACCCTTCTCATGTACTCCAACTGTAAAGTGTGGAGGTGAATGAGAACCTAACCTACGAAGAGGAGCCAATGGCTATCATGGATTCTCAGGTGTGACAACTTTGATAAAAAAAATTACCATGGTCAAGGTAATGTGGGGGAATGGTAAAGTTGAGAAAGCTATTTGGGAGATAGAGTGGGGGATGAAATAATTATATCTATACTTGTTTCCTAAATATAAATTATTTTAAATTTAAGGACAAATTTTTTTGTAAGGGGAGAATGTAACACCCCATATATATAAATACGTTCTTTTTCTTCTTCTTTTTTTCCATATCTTTATCTTATCGCCCCTAAACCTCACTATTAACGAACTCCCTCTCTTCACTCTTTGTTCATAGTTAGTGACTCAAACCACTCAATATTATATACCAATCTCTTCTTCTCGACGAGTTTGTCATAATCATACCTATTTCAACCATCATTGTTGTCAGAATTGTCACAAAAATCGAGGAGAAGAACTGATAAAAAATATTAACTATCGATCTATCACCTTTGATGGTTGTTGCAGGTTACTATGCCACCATTCAACTCTTCTTGACGTTAGGAATAAAAGCCCTAAGGTCTTATCATCAACCTTCACCTGGATATTTGCCTATTGATGAAAAAATAAGTTAGGGTTTCAGAAGATTTTTCTTCAATTCATTAAAATCTATTAAGAATTTGAGTATGTTGCTTTAGAGAAAGTTGTTTTACTTATCAAGAGCTTTTATTTGTTATAAAAAAATGTTAAATTCTAAGACTAAAAATTTTTCGATGGCCGGAAGGAATAATCTGGTAACTGGAGGAATATGCAAATCGCTAGAGGTACTGCTCCAGTGACCATTCCAAATATTTTTGCAGAAAATTTTTTAAATTTTCTAAAAATTATATTTATTATTTTTCTCTTAAGAACTACAACGAGATTCTCAACAGTTTGATAATTAAAAATCACGAAAAAGTTTAGGCAAGAATAGAAGTAATAGCCAAATACATAATTGGATTACTTTAACAATTCGGATGATACTTAGATTATTATTTGAGCCTAGTAACTCCTACATAACACTGATTGAGATATTTTCATTTTGATTTAATAGATATATTAGAGTAGGACTCGTATTACAAGGCTCAGACAAAAGAAAGCACTTATCAAGTAAGTTCATATCGACTTACGGTTACCGTATTTGTAAATGCATACCCTTATACACACACACATACATACACACATATATAGATTTCTATATTTGGATACTTATATATATATCTATATAACATGTATGGTGAATACGTATATACAATGTCGTGTATTTGCTTTATCACAAGTCTATGTGTATCATCAAATTATCTAAGTAGACACGTTTAGGGTTTGGGTACGACATAAATAGATGATGATCATTATATAATTAAATGTTTATTTTGTAAAATTGCATGATTAAGATCTTAACTATACGTAATGTGTTTGATTGTGATTGTAGGAGAGGAAAGATCTGTAGGATATGCCACCTGATAGGTATGCATAAGGACCAAATGTGTACTAGTTATGATTATGAGAGTTATTATGTTTGTGTTATTGAGATATGTTATAGACCAATCCTATTTGATGCTGGTCTTCCATTCAGGTCCTTATTTATTATGTTTATAATTTTGGATGCCTTGAGTGAGGGCTAGGCTGTTGATAATAGTTGGATCTCCGCAACCCTTTAGATTAAGCGAGCCTTATGGCTATATAATTATAAGAGCATGGTTAGGTTGTTGATGATGCTTAGCTCTTCATAGCCATTCGAGGTTTAGTGTTGTAAGGGCTTACCCTTGGAGATTAAGGTCCTATAGAAATCCTTCCCTGCGATTATTTTTTTGGATGATATGCTTATAATGTGTGCGTGATTTTATATTCATGCATGATTTTATGTATAGCATTAGGTATTGTAAGGCACTGTAAGCTTACTCAATGAGGTCTGACTCCCCTCAACTTATTTTTTTAGGTCAGTTTCCACTGATTTCATAGCAGTGACTCCTGAGGAGTGTCTGTT
This sequence comes from Pinacopodium congolense, assembly GCA_028565735.1. Taxonomy (NCBI): domain Eukaryota; kingdom Viridiplantae; phylum Streptophyta; class Magnoliopsida; order Malpighiales; family Erythroxylaceae; genus Pinacopodium; species Pinacopodium congolense. The sequence goes on from JAOXYD010000136.1 coordinate 20,793,995, forward strand.
GTGTCCTACCTATTTTTATGTATGCTTCTCCGTTCTTTTCAATTGTCTCCATATTGTAGTATCCGCAGTGACATGACTTAATATATTGTAAGTTTTTGTCTTCTGATGAAAGCTAATATTATTATATCTTTACTATATATCATGTGGTCCTTCTGCATGCTATATTATGATTCATTTTCTTGGGTTATGAATTTATTTTTCCATTAGTAGTAGGCTTACATGTGATCCAGGAGTTTCGATCATGAGGTCCTATGTACTAGTCACGTACCCGTGTCAGATTGTGAAAATATTTTTTATTTTGCAAGTTTATTTTTTTCAAAAATATTATCATATTGTTTAGTGTATTATTTGAGCTTCTATATTTCAATTTCTATTGTTTATAATTTCTACATAAACATATCTTCAACTAGATATTTTATGTTATTCATTGATGATTAAATTAAATAATGGCGAATTTCTTTATTAAAACATAAAAAAGAGATGTTTGAAGAATTTAAGAACTAAAAAGTAAGAATTAAGAAAAAAAAACTAGTCTTTCACTCAATCAACTAAGATCTGATAATATTTCTGAATATGTGTATAAAAATAAAAAAAAACTTATGCCAAATAGGAATCCATCATTAGTTGATATCTCTATATGCTATTTAATATAATGGAGTGGTAAAAAGGAAGGAAAAACAAAAGCATTATGGAGATGGCAAAGTTATAATGGTAGACAAAGAAGTATTAAGAAAGCTTTAAGAAAAAGGAGTGAATGTCATAGTGTACTTACTTACCATGCTACCTACTTAGGCACTGAAAGGTAAAACACCACTTCAAAAATGTTTTTAAAACATATCATCTATTATAGGTCTAAAATTTTTTAGAGGCTTATATCATATACTTATTCTTAAAGTCAAAAGAAAAAAGTAAGAAAAAAAAGTGAACTTAGGGTGTTTTTAGGATACAGTTACACAAGTAAAATAATAGAATTTACAATATTGTAATAAGAAATTTTTAAGTGAATCAAGATATTATAATTGATGAATTTGCCAAACTAAATTGGTAAATTTAGCTAGTTAATGAAAATCAAGCCCTAAAAGCTAACTCTTTACCACTTTATGATAAGGAAGAGATTTTGAGGAGGCTAATGATGATTAAGACACTAGAATTTTATTAGGGAAACAAGGTCTCTTACTGAAATTTATGAAAGAGCAAATTTAGTAGTTGTTGAACCAACTACCTACAATGAGGCAACAACTAAGAAAGTATGGGCTATAGCCATGGAAGAGGAAATTGCTATGATAAATATGAATAAAACATGATCTTTAATTGAAATATTAACTAATCATAAAGTTCTTAAGGTTAAATAG
>JAOXYD010000136.1:20807065-20819032 GCA_028565735.1 Pinacopodium congolense
GTCTTGAATTATTGAATACCCTAGATTAGAGATTCCAACATTTTATAACTTTCTTAAGTCATTTGAGCCTAGTCCTTGCTATTGACTAATAATATATTTTAAAGGTGTATAAGAGTATTTTAATCAAATAATTTAAATTTATTTCATATTTGATTATCATTATTAAATTGTATTTTATTTTATAAATCTCAACCAATCATGTTTTTTATTTTTGTTTTTTATTACAAATATCAATCAAATAAGTTTTCGTTTTTCTTTATAAGAAAAACATAAAAACAAAAACAAGAAACATAAATTCAAAACAACAATGAAAAAATAGAAGTGATACCAAATGACCCCTAAAAAAGAGATGAATAACAGATGGAAAACAATTTGAAAACTAATGAAACTAATGAATAAAAAATTACTGCTAGTTTTCCCTTTTAATTAGGAAAACCAATTAAAACTTGAACACAAGAATTTTCAATATAAGGAATATCACTATTTTTTTGCTTCTCTTTTTTTTAAATACTATGTATATAATTGCAAACAATAAACTAAAATGGAAGATAAATGCAAACAAACTAAATAAAGTTAAAAAGAACAAATTACACAAATTGGAACAAGAGGATGTTAGATGTAAGAACATAAAAACCAACAACAAGGATCAAATTCAAAGGAAAAAAGGTATAGATAACACATTATTTCCACAATAACTAAGGGTTTGATACCAAATAATGCAAACCTTAGGCCACAAATAATTTAAAACAAGATTATGTGAAATAATTAACTTAAGAGTGCCTTTAAATCAAGTAACGAAACTTGACCCTATCCAAATTGTTGATTAGAATCAAACTATAGAAAGGTTGATTGCCACCAGTTGCTTTGATAAGATCATATTCAAGTTCTTAATGAAGAAAAAAGAAGAAATTCATATAAAAGAAGTACAACTTTTAAAATTTGATTCAGTAATATTATATTGTTCCAATCGAGCGATACATATGTTATAAAACCCCAAGACTCTAAACATTAACTTAAAGGAAATTATCTTTTACAACGCAAAAATAAATATAACGTTCTAAACTATCTCATATTAAAAATCGCTCAAAATGAGGTAAATGAAACTATTAATAAGGATAGTTCTTCTTTTATCTTGCTCTAAAAGAAAAATGACAGTTTTTAGGAAGTTAAGTGGTTCTGTTTATATTTTTCATTTATCTCATGTCTTTCCGAGGGATAGAATAGCATTATCAAGCTAAAGAAAATGATGCTATTCTAGGTGGTCATATATCTTTTGACTTCAACACAAAATGACCTCCTTTACACCTAACTCATTATACCCAACTTGTAACAGGTTATATTGACTTTTAAAAACCCACTATTCCTATCTAAAGCCTTACCCATCTCCTAAAATATATAAATAAGTGACTATCCTTAGTGATACATCTCGAGCTTCTAAATCAGCCTCCTTCTCTTACAACTCCACGATCAATCCTTAAAGAGCTTCTTTCGTATGCTTCATCTTAGTTCTCATCATTGGATCTCTAATTCTCCTTGGGGTTTATGATGGTGGTTAAAACTAGGTGTGCACACAACATAATCTCCATCACCATCCCTTCAAATTTGTTTAGATTCTCCTCTCATTCCCTTTACCCATTCTAAATTAGGGAAAAAAATAACATTTATGATGTGAACTTAGCCATTGAGCTTGTAAATATAGTTTAAATGTTTTAATTTACAAAAGTTTAACTTGTTCGTCGAACGATTAATGGTTTTTTTTATACACTAGTATGAAACCATTGTTACTGAATCTATTATGCTCTTATACCTTTAATTTTCAATCTATGAGTTTATAATCTATTTCAAGTTAAGGATCCATATATGAGAACATGTACTAACCTATATTTATATCCACATTTTCCTTGACCTTGGGGTTAAAAGGATTAGGAACTAGCCATGAGGTAGTCTTGGCTTCGTCTTTACTGAGATCAACATCAGAGTTGCCTTATGTGAAGTAGAAGTTATTAAGGATGGATCTATAAATGGTGTTATGATCGCCATATCTAGGACAAAATTTTAGTGAAGAAACCATCAATGCTATGAACATATTAGCTTAAGTGTAGTGTTTGATTTAATAGTTATAAATCCTATGACACCTAAGAGGGAGTGAATTTAGTGATTAAAAATTTCTTACTAAGCTAAACAAATTAAACAATCTATGCCAATTTTAATTATGGACAGTTTCACTTCCAACTCTAATAAATAACGATTCTTATCTTCTTACCCAAAATTATCACAATAAACTTAATAAGAGGTAAAAATAAAAATAACAACATATTGGAATAATTTCAAAACACAAAAACCGAATTTAAGTTAAGAAAGATAAGTGTGATACATAAAACACCCAAATTTGATATATTTTACATATCTGAATGCATGATTTTATAACTAATGAAATGCAATCCTAAAAAGCAATCAAATAATCAAAACAACTCTTGAATATCCAAAAAAAACTAGGAATAATAAATTTTCAATTCTAAAAACAAGATTGAATAAGTAGAAAACAAGAAAAAGGAAGATGAATAATGGTGAACACAAACTTTGGTAGATTTGGTGTTTTGAGATTTTAAACTTGTAAATTTGTTTTAGAAGCTTAAAAATTGAAACAAAAGCTCTAGAATTCTTATATATTGTGTTAAGGAGTTCAACTGGCCACTGGTTGCATGGAATATTCATTAAAGAGGAGAAAAAAGTTAAAGAACCGAAACCTGAATTTTTCTGAAACTAGTGGTTACATTACTATGCGCTATGCATTAGTCAACCCACCTTTATGTAGAGTCATTTTCCAAGTTTTGCAAACACATTAAAAACCTATCTACACTAATTTATTTCATCCTAATTTCATTCAAAAAATATCTAAACCGTCCCTTGAGTGAAATTGAACATCAAGACACATATTTTGAAACCAAAAACATAAAATCACTTAATTTGTAATACAATTAATGCATTTTGTCAAACTTTGATTCAAAAAGCTAAAACTAATGAAAAACATTTTAAACATGTTTCTTCTACTTTAAGGATAATGCACAGAAGCCATAAAATACATTTTAAACACGTTTCAATAGCCATATTGATTCAGACATCATAATCACAAAATTTGACCTCTCGTATGAAACATTTCATACTAATTTACTATTCCATTAGTTTTAAAAATATTCAACAACTTTCACAAACCATTTAAACACATTCAAAGCCTATATGAAAAAATGTTTATGCAAGTGTGATATGCAAATATAAGCCCTTTTTCAAGTATTGATAAAGATCAAGGAAACTTACAACCTAAACACTTTCCTAAACTAATTAACCTTGATCTTCGTCTCTTGATCTTCACTTTAATTCTTCAATGCTTGCTTTATTTTCATTTTCTTCATGGATTCTCTTTAACTTTAGGCTCTAATACATGTCCTTGCACAATTTTTATCAACCCATCTTTCTAATGCATCAAAACTCAAACATTAGTAACAATAATATTTTGTCATCGTCAAAACAAATGATTGAAACCTCCCTTAGTTCAACAATAGAGTTAGTAGTTTTATTTTTTATTCCTACATTAACAATCATATATGCATAGGTTAGGTTGTAATGGAAAATTTTATAACATATGTAATGTCAAGTCAAGAAGTAATAATAATAATAAGATTTAAATTAGTTTTTCCCAAATTAGTCTAAATAGTTTTAGATTAATTAATAAATAGTAAATAGGGTTTAAAAATAATGAAAGAAAACAAAATAATATAAGTCAATAAAGGGAGAGATAAAAACATGATTTTTTTTATTTTTTAATTTCAATAAATTGTATTTAACAAAAGTTTATTTTATATAGGCCATGATGATAAACTAAAGAGGTAGTAGCTTGAACTTGGTGTTTGACTATGACTATTATAAATATAAGGTAAGTGGTAACTGATATGCGTATGCTTATGTGTTTGAGTGCTTTGCATATAGTATATTTTTTTTATTACATGAATATCATAATGGTTTTCTTGTAAGTGATAGTTGGAATGTGTTTCTATATATGTTCTTTATTACAATGTGTATATAATAAATATTAAATTTTACATAAATATTGTGATGGTGTACTTATATGACAATGGTAGTTAAAAGGCATTTGCATATATGTTAAAATGTTATGTGAACATTATGGATAATGAATACTACATACATATCACGATGATCTATTGTGTGTAAGTAATTAATTGAGATGTGCTTATATACATGTTTTTGTGACATGTATGAAAGATAACAATGGGTGTAATTTTAATAATATGACGGAATGTTATGAATTGAGGAATGATTGTCATATGATCATGTGATACCTGTGCTAATTATGGTGATGTCATTATGTTAAATGCTTGCATAATATTGAAAGTGTGAGAATTTGCCATGATAAACACATATTGAGATTTGTGAATATGTTGATATATGAATTATATTTTGTGATGTATGCTAGATGATGGTATAATTGGTAAACGAAAGAGATAAAGAATTAATTGCTACCTAAGATAATATATATCTCATGGTCACTTATCTTGGTGTTATGATTATGAGATACAAGATTGTAATTGATTATTAAGCTTCTATTCACGAGATAAGTACTAGATATTCCAAACAATGGGAAATATCTTATGCTATTATTACTAGGTATTAAGTTGCTATCAAAGTATTTTAGGTAAAGGGAATATCCTATACAGTGCCCAATACTGCTTATTATGATTTTGCATTGGATATTGAGATTGAGTTATGATAATGAGATAGGCCAATAGATTATTAAGTATAACTTTACTAGAGTGACTGGTTAGTTTTCTATTAACTTGTTAAATTATGAGTTATGCATGTAAGATTATATATATATATATATAAATGTATGTACTATTTTATTTTGTGGCGAGTATACTCTCTTACCTCTTATTGAGTTATAGCTTACTTTTTACCATTAATTTTTTAGAAGATTGATTATAATAGTTAGACTCTCCCAATATGTGCCTCATTGGATTGACTAAGTAGAGTAGCAATGTCACAATTTTAGTTTTCTTTCCATACCTGAGGGGTTAATTTTAAGTTGTATTTCCTATTGTCAAAATAATTTATTGGATTAGTTTACGTTTATCGATTTACTTATTGAAATTTATTAATATTATAGTTGTGGAATACTTTAGTGAAAGCATTTAAGAATTTTGTTTACTATTAATTATGAATTGAGGTTTATTGAATGTGAAATAAAAGAGGTGCTAAATTAGGGGTGTTAAAAAATGAATCTTTATCCTTTTCAAATAAGGTCCCAACATTTGAAAAAAAATATTTAAAAATAATCATGAAACTAACATAAACTCAATTTTTGTTATATTCTAGTTAACTCTTGATGATGTGACATTTATTAGGTTTGTACTATATCAATAAAACTATTTGACACTTAATTATATTTTAGAAATTTAACTTCAAGATTAAGGTTATTTAAATATAATAGAAAATGTCACATTACTAGGAGATAATGGGAATGTAACAAAAAATTGAATTTTCTTTAACTCTAGGGGCCTTTTAATAATTTTATAAATATTAAATTCTTATTTGAACGCTTAGAAATATAGTATTTTTTTAATTTTAGTATAAATATTAAGAATTCAAAAGGACCCTTTCCCTTATTTATTTATAACAAAGTTAATAGCACATATTTCTCCAAAAAAAAAAGTTCAATAGTGCATAAAATTATAAGTGTTGATAAACCCTAAAATAGGCAGCTCTCACAAAGGATTTTTTTTTTATATATCAAAATTAAAAGTTATTGTTTTAATTCTCATTCAATTATCAATCAATGTCTAATGAGAAGTAAAATAATTTTGATTAACATTTTTATCAATAAAAAATTAGTTGCAGAAAAATTTCCAGCCTCATTACATGTATTATGACAAATTAATCCCAGTTCTAGACTGGATGATCTCCATGGATGTTCCTTATCTTCTTCTTGTTCATTAGTTTATTTTTTTTCTTTGTCAAAAAAGAAATCATGACACCATAAAATAATCACACGTATTGGCATTCGACAAATCCGGTTTTTATTGCAATGACAACGAACAAGAAGTCTAATTCATGGCAGTGAATTATTTGGCATCTGTCTCTTGCACGACTTGTCCGTTTTAGAATCAATACGTGGTGTCAGAGCTAGCGAGGTAGCGGATAGTACAAAATACAAGCCAAGCCAAGCCACGTCATTACAATTGCGTGTGGAAGGAGTCTTTTTATGGAAGTAGGCTCACGAATATTGCTAATCCAAATAACAAAATGATACCCTTTACGGTAAAGTGAATAATGAGAGTATGGTTAAGTTGTGAAAAGCTATGCAAATACGTTCATCAAACAAAAAGGCTTCAAGTTAAAGACTCCACGAAACGTAGGATAGAAAGTAAGCATTAGGAACAGAAACATCGTGAAAAAGGCTTTATTTTGAGAAGAGATGTTTGTCGAGGCCTTCTTGTTTCTTGAAGAAATTTCATTTTTTGTGGATGGGGCAGGCGGCTTTATCCAACCCTCCAAGTAAAGGAAGATGCATTTGAGATGTGAAAATGATGATTTCAGACAGTGACGTTTCATGATTACCAATTCCTTAAGAGAGATATCGAATAATTAATTAATTAATTTTATTAAAAGATGTTTTTTTTTTTACCATGCGCTCATTTTCTTCCACGCAACTATATGCTTCTACTTGTAGTACTTTGTTTAATGCACTCCAATGTTTTTAAGGATCAGTCACGAAAGATGTTAATACATCTGACAGATAAATTGAAAGAAAAAAAATTCAAAAATTATAATTTGTCCACAACATTTTTAAACAAGTTTAAATTATCTCATAATATTTTTGAAGGTATTATTTTATCTTTTAACGTTTATAAAATAATATATTTTATTTTTTAATATTAATAAAATGGTATAAATTGTCTCTTTAATACTAATTTTGTTAAAATTTTACTAATTATTTTCTTAATAATTAGTTAATAGTTTATTTATAAAATATTGACAAAATTAACAATAATCTAATAAGATATTAATAAAATTAGCGTTAAGAAAGTAAAATGTACCATTTTATAAAAGATAGAAGTAATATGTACCATTTTGTAATATTATGAGATAAATTATATTATTTTACAAATATTAAGAAGTAAAATGATACCTTAAAAAATTTTAAGAATCAAATTAAATTATTTATTAAACGTTATAAGGTAAATTATACTTTTTGTCAAAGTAGAAAAAGAAGTTTAAAAATGCTGTAGGCCCTTATTCTCAGGGGTGCAGTTAGTGTAGATAAGATGGCTGCTACCAGGTATCATCCATACAATTGAAATGGACTAAGTAAACTAAATAAATAAATATAGAAGCTGTGGATGAATTATCTTTGTAAAAGAAGTCAGTCTATAATAGTAATAATAATAATAATTACCAAACAAGAAAAGTGTTACAACAACTGCAGCAGTTGCCTATTAATTAGGTACCACCTTCACATCTATTTACTTCCTCCAAACATTCGTTTTCTCATTCCCTCATTCTCACAACCACATCCTGATATCTTAACCAAAAGTATTGGCTTTATGCTTTTTGTTTGTTCAGGAAGTTTTCTTTTATCTGGCTGAAGCACCAAAAACCAACTTACCACAATAGAGACCGCGCACCCAACCTGACAGTAGTCCTGTAGTAGATTAGTAACTCCAGAAACCAACAATCAATGCATATGCAGGCAAGAAAATCACCAACCCGCCTCATCTTTCCATATCTCAATTTTCTTCTTCTTTCATTTTTCATGAAAACTAACTGATAATTGTACTTACAGAGGGCAAGCGCAATTTTCTTTTCGCTTCTGTTAACAGCAACCTTTCTCCTCGGTTTCTCGACTGCTCTCAAGGTGGATCATTCTTCCCTTCTCAGTTTTTGGATTTCGTTTCCTTCCTGTTTGGAATGTCTAAGTTGTATTGAGTGACTTTGTTTGTACATAATTTGATCAGGAAGGACAAACATGCGTGGCAGACAGCAATTGCGACTCAGGTTTACACTGCGAAACATGTGTAGCGAACGGGAATATACGACCAAGATGCACCAGAGTCAAGCCTGTGTTTCCAACCTCAAAGGTATCTACTTACATTTCATCTCTATTATTGTGTAGTTTCTTTTTTCATGAGTCGGCGTCCGTGTGTTTGTATATGGAAGAACTGGCTTATTGGTTTCGTTCTTGTGTTGGCTTAATTTCAAAAACAGGTAAAGGGCTTGCCTTTCAACAAGTACTCGTGGCTCACAACACACAATTCGTTTGCCAGGTTGGGAATGAGATCCCAAACTGGGGCCATAGTTCTTGCTCCTACAAACCAGCAGGACACCATTACTGATCAGCTCAATGTACGCTATTCCCTTCTTTTTTCTTTCACTCATTTACATCTGTAGTTTCAGTGCTGAAATTCTGCTTTTCCCTTTTCATCCTTAAACGAAAAAAAAAATCAAATAGACTCGTGTTCTTTTTTTTTTTTTTTTATCAAGTCATATTGAGTGTCCTCTGTTCCTAAGAATCATTCCGGAAATAAAAGGCAAGCTTGTTTACCTAGAGTAGGTTTTTTCTGAGCTGCCATAAGCTTTGAAATTGACCAAAACACCATGATGTTCTTATATCAACTCGAAGATAAAAGAATAAGACAAGGTTGACCTTTCATCATACTGGGCATTGTTTAATCTTGTGGTACACTTTTTGTTTGGAATGTAATGGCCTGTAATGCATTATTTTTTTTATTGATTCTATTGATTACTGTGGTCTTTATAGAACATTGCAAATGTATTATGTAACAAGACAATGAAAGAAATATTGTCTAACGGTGTGGTGGGTGTAGTGTGACAATGATCATTAAAATCTCTGTTCCCATGTGTTCTCTGTGAAAACAGAAAAGCTCAAAGTGTCTCACTTTTGACATTGTTCACATGTAATCCAAGATTCCATCTTTAAATTAAGCAGAAAATAATATATTTGTTTATGCGGTAGGTGGCGGAATGATGAATCAAACATTCAGCTGACAAGGTCCATTGTTAAACTGAGAAATTAAAGAATTAGGGTGGTTTTTATGTGACCATCAGTGATACATCACTAGAATAAGCTAAATAATTTAAAACCGCAACTAGTCTTTCTCGACCGACTTTGGTCTGTGGCAGAAAAGTAATCTTTCTCTACCAGAAGTACCTGCTATATTTTGCAGAAAAGATAGCATAATATTCATAGTAAGAAAAGGATAAAGAATTATTTTACCTATAACGATCAATTACCTAAAGGAATATTGACTGGACATTCCTTTAGAGGAGCTACAATGGGTGTTCTAGTTGTAAGGTTATTGCTTAGACAATGCTGGAAAAATCATATTTTGCTGTTTCCAATGCCTGGCCGGTTCTTTATTGAGAGTTTGTTTTCACTTGCAGAATGGAGTCAGAGGCTTGATGCTTGACATGTACGACTTCCAAAATGACATTTGGTTGTGTCACTCCTTCGGAGGAAATTGCTACAACTACACAGCTTTTGTAAGTGTTGAAAAGGATGTTTGCATGTCACGTGGTAAACAATTTTATGTCCACATCCTGGTACAGAGAATACTGATTATCATATGTGAAGTGATAACTTTTGATCTTTATCCTGTATTGCTCTAATGAACTCATTAACAAGTAACAACCATAATGCATGTCAGATTTGGCGAAGGTGGCATTAAAATTCATAGTAGATGTGAAGATTTACAGTGTTTATTTGTTTAAACTAATGCTTAACTTAAAATTACGACATGCCAGCAACCAGTCATCAATGTTTTGAAAGAGATTCAAAAATTTCTCGAGGCAAATCCATCAGAAATCATCACCATTTTCATTGAAGATTATGTTACATCTCCTAATGGCCTGACTAAAGTGTTTGATGCCGCTGGCTTGAGGAAATACTGGTTCCCTGTCTCTCGGATGCCTAAAAATGGAGGGAATTGGCCAACAGTTGATTATATGGTCAAGAAGAATCATCGTTTACTGGTTTTCACTTCAAAATCCAGAAAAGAGGCTTCTGAAGGAATTGCCTACAACTGTAGATATGTGGTTGAAAACCAATGTGAGCCCTGCATTTCCTCTAGATGCTGATATTTTTGGTTGACAATCCAAATACATTTAGATTACATGCAAGTTAAAATCGCAGATGGGAATGGTGGGACTATTGCTGGTTCATGTCCAAACCGTGGAGAATCACCTGCCATGAACACAACAACAAGGTCCCTAGTGTTGGTGAACTTCTTCAGGGACTTGCCAAACTTTGCCGAAGCTTGCAAGTATAACTCTGCCCCACTGATGGATATGGTGAACACGTGTTATGAAGCGTCTGGTAAACGGTGGGCTAACTTCATTGCTGTTGATTTCTACAAGGTATATACACTTAATTATGTCTCATTCGTCCTCCCAGAGAAAGTTATAGCAGGACATAATCAAATTTTATAAATATAACATCACAGAGAAGTGACGGTGGGGGAGCTCCAGAAGCAGTAGATGTTTCAAATGGTCATCTGGTTTGTGGATGTGGAAATATCGCCTCTTGTAAGGTTGGAGTTACAACTTCCTAAAGTTTCTTTTTGATAGCAGTAGAGTTAAAATATGCACGTTAACATTCAATTGTGCTGTTTATATTTTATTGCAGCAAAATATGACCTTTGGAGTATGTGACCTGCCTGAGGCTCTAATAGCACCTTCCCCAGGACATGCAGCCCGGGATTCAAACTTTGGTTATTTGAATAAAAGACCAGTTTCGCTCTGTTGGTTGCTCGGAGCATATCTGGTGGTATTCTTGATGCTTTAGTGACAGAACGGTCAAAGATAACCTAACCAATAGCAGTCTAACTAGAATAGCCAAACCTGATTCATGTGATTGGAACTGTAAAGATTATTATTCTGACTATATAGGTTAAATTTATATGTCACGACACTGACTAAGTTGTCTTGGCCGTCTTGTTTCTATCGTATTTGGGTGTTCATTCTCCCCCTAAACGTTTAGTGTAGAATCAGAAGCTTTCTGCTTAATGAGGGAAATGCCTTTGGTTTAGAGTATGAAGATGGGTGGCATGTGACTTTTGGTGATTAGGAATAAACCACCCTGGCCTGGCAGCTTTGTCTATTCTGTTTCTGGTTTGAATGTTTAATAATCAATGAGAAGAACCGCAGTGGCTGCTGCTGTCTGACAATGCAATTTATGTTTGAACTTATTCATGAGGCCCACTAAATACCAACCCCGATGTTATTTATATATGCACGGACAAGGTGCTATTTTTTCCACTAGACTCTAATCTACTTAATTAGATCATGTATTGAATAACTGTATTATCCTTTTATCAAATCATTTTTTATTTTTTATTCCTAATTTTGAAAATGGTAATTAATAATGTCCAATAAAATAAATTGTAACCTTCTCCCTTTGGACGAATATTAACTGTTATATATATAATAAAAATATCAAAGGTTAAAAGAATAAATAGTATTATTTTAATTCAATTTTATAAAATATTTTATTTAGAAATAATTAAAGCCTATCATTTGACCCGTAAGAAAGACATCAAGAAACATGCAATATGTCTTACTAACATAAAGGAGAAATTTGAGCAGAGCAAAATATTTTGGTACCCAAATGATCTAAACTAAGTGTCTATTTGGATAAACTTATACCAGTAGAACTTTTATTAGTAAAATTTTTTTTTATAAATCTCTTTTGATAAGAGCTTTCTAAAAAGATAGTTAACTGCTTAGCTGTCATTTAAAAAAGAGTTTTTTTGAAAAAAATTTATAGAGTATTGTTTGACAATATAAAAATAAAAAGTACTTTTAATTTTAACTATATTTTATTTTGTAATAAATATTATTTATTTATATAAATATTATTTAAATTATATTAAAAAACAT
>JAOXYD010000136.1:20837865-20884047 GCA_028565735.1 Pinacopodium congolense
CTACCACTCTTCTTTTTCAAAGCTCAAGAATAGCCCCACAAAAAATCTAACATCAACTTCATCAATAGCTTATACACCTTCAAGAATACTCAACAATAATGTATAAACACTTTCTACACTTCTTGGATACATAAACTACACTCAAAACACCTATTTATACCTATTCCAAGTCTAAATAGCTATTGCCTAACGTTCTTATTCATTAATTAATATATCCATTGCTCAATCTAGTTGTTGCAAAATTACCGTTGCGTATTCTTCATGTTCAGTAGATCGAATGACCTTATTCGGTCTACTAATGGTCATTCGATCGACCGATGGTCTCATTAGGTTATCCTATTACCTGAATCGATTGACCTTTGCTTCATTCGATTGACTGATGCCTATGTTTATAGCTCATAATACCACTTGATGTTTTCATCATATCTTCTTCATTATTCATCTAATTGATGTGAAATTTGGAGGGTAGCTTCTTGACATATATTGATAATAACCTGTAAGAGGCTCAAAACAACTAAAAAATGAATGTAACAACGTGTATAATAAACACTCAAAAAACAAGAACAACAAGGAGCTTCATAATGCCTTTAGAATACTTGAATGGTCACTTTTCAAACAATTTGATGATTAAAATGAGTGTTATACAACATATTTATAGTCTTAAGATGTCAAACTTACCGCTTATAATTGTTGTACAACGTTAAAATGCTTTAAAATTGAGTTACTATTAAATCAAATCTACTGAGCACGATTTACGATCTTAAATGATGGTTCCTAGCTCTTAATTGACACTATTTAGCTCATGTCGCTTAAGTTCCAAGAACATATAATAGACGATAGGTGCTGCAAACCGCCATCTAACCCTTTCAAGAATGTATACTAAGCAGCCTTTTATCAGACCATCGTTTAACCCTTTTCAACCCACTATTTAACTCAAAAACCATGTATAAATTTTTCCAAACACATTCAACTTAATCTAAATTAATTCCAAACACTTTTACATACTTTATAGATTCATAATTTCATTCAAAACCTTCCCAAAAACATTTTTAACCAATCAGGAGGATTATTAAAGTATTTCACACAATGTTCTTATTGATTACGCAATTTATATGCATATTCTAAAATATGAATGATTTATGCATGTAGTGAGCCTCTTTAAACACTAAAGAAAACTTAAATAAGACTTACAATAAAACTACACATCAAAAACTATATGAATTATATCTTAGTTCTTCCAAAACCTTGAGTCTTGATCAATTCACTTCATGATCTTCATTTTAGCTCCAAGACTCCTTAAACATCTTCTTTACAATTCCAAATTTAATACCTATCTTTATGCTTAAAAAACATAAAAAATCATTAGTCAGTTTGATGTTTTATCAACATCAAAAAAAGGTGAATCTCTCTTGGTTCAATAATCTTCCCCTTTTCTATGATAACAAAACCATATGATATAATAAACATAAACACTCAAAGATCACATGAATATAATATACTACTTAAACTTTAACAAGTCCAAATAATAAAGATTATTCCAAAGAACTAATCCATTTCATCAAGATATTAAAAAATATATATTCTTCATCAAAACAAACTCCCTCTAAATTCATAAAAAGTATACAACCATTGTTCAAATAAAACAACTTAATTGGAAAAACATCAATTCCCCCTAGATTCATGCATTATAATAAAATTTGAAAGAAATTAAAAGAAAAATAAAAATGCTACTTCCCCTTTATAAAACAAACTGAATCATATACATCTCTCCCCCTTTTGTAATTTCTAAAAAAGATAAAATTAAACTCTTAAACATGTTAAAAGCACAAAGATGAACACATTTAAACACTAAGAGTATGAGAAAAAAATCATAAGGAAGCACCATCAGGACACCCAACTCTCTCGTAATCATTAAAAATCCATCATTACACATAGGTTTCATAAAAATATTAGCTAATTGATGCACAATATCAACAAATTTAGGTTCTATGACATCATTTTAAACATGATCTCTAATGAAATGATATCTAATTTCTATATGCTTTTTCATGAAATGTTAAATAGGATTTTTTTTGTTAAACTAATAGTACTCATATTATCACATCTAATGAGTATTTTAAAAAGTTCTAAATTATAATCTCTAAGTTGTTGTCTAAGCCATAAAATTTGTGTGTAATAACTTTCGATGATTATATATTCAACTTCGATCGTATACAATGCAACAGAATTTTATTTTTGACAAAACCATGAAACTAATGCACTATCGAAGAATTGACATACTTCAGATATACTTTTTTATCTAATAAACTATTCGCATAATCAAAATTTAAATAAAAAATCAATTTCAAGAAAGTATCTCTAGGATACCAAATTCCTCAACGCAAAATTTCACACAAGAACCTAAGGATGAGTTTAACATCTATTGTGATTTCCTAGGTGATGATTGATATCTATTAGATAAACACGTACTAAACGTAACATCTGGCTTACTCGTAGTTAAATAAAGAAAAATACTAATTATACCTCAATATTGCTTAACATCAACTTCCTTACTATCTTCATCTTTGTTCAATTTTGTGGAAGTATATATCGAAGTATCCAATAATTTTTTTTATCCATACCAAATCATTTGAGTAATTCCCTTGTATACTTATATTGATTAATGAACATACCATCCTTCATCTGCTTTATTTGGAGTCCAAGAAAGAATTTCAATTCTTCCATCATGCACTTCTTGAACTCCCTACTAATAAATTTAGTGTTGCGCATTGGTTATATGATTATGAAAATTAGAATGCTTATAATGATTTTACTTTGAAATCCAACGTGATTAAGGCAAGTGTACCTATCGAACAAGTAATAAAGTAAAGAATTTTAAACCTCAAAGGTCAATCTCATAAGGAAAATATTTAATTACTAGGTTAATTAGATAATAATTATTTAGGAAATCCAAATAATTTGACTAAAAACTTGAAATAATGTTAAACTACTCTAACCCGGCTTAAACACTTTGAAAATGATTTTTAATTACTTTAAAAAATTTATAAAAATTACCAAATGGGAAATTAGCTAAGGATTTGGTGATTGATGATTTAATTAAGCTTTAAACAATTTTAAGGGCTAATTTAAAGTTCCTTCATAAAATCAAAACAAAGCTATGGTTAAGACTTTACTTTTTCTCTATTAATCTTAATTTAAAGTTTGGTTACGCCTTAAATTAAGTTAATAGGCTTTAATTTCAAGAAGTTTATTTCTAGATTTCCAGTCTCAGATTGCTAACTCTCACACAAAATTAAATTTTGGTCATTCATTGATTAATTTGTGTTGATTATTAAGTTTTCCAATAAGCTAAGATGATTTCTCAAGCTTAAAATATCTTTAACTTTAATCTTAAATGGCCAACTTAAAATCAGAACTTTCAAACCCTTAATAAACAAAAATCAGACCCTTTGACATGCCTTTAATCTCTCTTAAATCATAAAAATAGCAATCCTTAGCAATAAAAAAGATTTAGCCACTCATCTTGATCAAAGCATACAAAATATACAACTTTAGCATCATGCCTTCACTAATCTGAAAATATAAGCTGTAAAAATAAGTTTAGAGGTCACAAAAATATCCAAGGAAAGCTCCTAGATGTGTCTCTCCCAACTTGATTATGGAATCCAACAAAACTCTAAAACTACACAATATTGCAAAAAAATCAAAGAACATTCAAGAATGTAAGTTTAAGAGCAATAATTTTGATTAATCTGAAAATAGAGAAAATACATAAAGATTCTGGATTAGAAAACCCCAAAATGTGATTCATAAACTTAGAATGAAGTCTTAACAGCAAGCTCAAATGTTTAGAAACTTATAAAACAATAATAAATTTGAACTGAAAGTGTTTGAAACCTATAAACTACTTAAAACAAATGAAGACTGAAGGAAGAGCCTCTCTCTTAAACTGATATATGATTTCTTATTATTGAATGCATGTATTTGTTGTTTTTCTCTGTTTTTCAACTCTAACAGCCTCCTACTAGGTCTTTCCAAGCATTAGTATTAATGAATATCATGCCTAAGCTGTAAAATTGGAGATTTTAGGTAGATATGTTTTTCTGATTGATCAACAGTACCTTGGACTGACACACAATAGCACCCTCAACCCACTGTTAATAGTTAAATTTTGATTTCTTCACTTTAGGGATGCTCATCCTTCAACAATGGGTCTCTAAATCACCGTTACAAGTTTAAAAACTTGCAAAAATTCCATCTTTTTTCTCTAATCTCCATCATTTATCAATAACCTACAAATTAATTATATTGAAATATAAATTCAACACTTAATCACTAAATTAGTGGTCATAATTCAACACATAATCACTAAAAACTCAATCAATTTGACCCCTAACACTTAGTAAATTTTTGGCATAATAACTCATTAGCAACACCAAAAATAATGCCATCTACATTAATTTGAACAATTAACAAATATTATTTTTCTTTCATGATAAATAAAATAGTGTCAACTTTGTCTTGTATGAAACCATTTTCAAGTAAAAAAGCACCTAACCTATCATACCATACTCTAGGTACTTGTTTTAAACCATATAAGGCTTTAAATAATTTAAAGATGTGTTCTAGTGCATCATATCTTTCAAAACTAAGGGTTGTTAAACATAAACCTCTTCTTGTGTAAAATCATTTAGAAAAGCACTTTTAACATCCATTTGATACAATTTAAAACTTATGTAAGATGTAAATGCAACTAAGATTCTAATGGCTTCTAATCTTCCTATGGAGGCAAAACTCTCTTCATAGTTTATTCCTTCTTCTAGATTATATCCTTTTGCAACCAGCCTAGCCTTATTCCTAAAAATATTGCCTTAATCATCTAATTTATTTTTAAACACTCATTTTATATCTATTATTGGATGATCTTTAGGACAAGGTACAAGATTCAACACTTTATTTCTTTTAAATGTATTTAATTTCTCATTCATAGTAAAAACCCAATTCCCATCTCTTAAAGATTCTTCTATACTTCTAGGTTCAATATGAGACATGAATATCATATGAGATAAATTAAAATGAAAATGGGTAGTTACCTCTTATTGAACATCACCTATGATTTGGTTGGAGGGATGATCCTTCTTATATCTCTAATCTATTAGTAGCTCATCCACCTTCCTTTCATCTCTTAGTTCAACAATTTGTTCTTGCTTTGTTTGTTCTTCATTCTTTTTTTCAAATGATAGCTTTTCTAAATCCTTGGAAAATCCTACATCTTCATCCTCATAAATTTCCTTGCTTTTAAGAGAGTTATTCTTATCAAAGACAACATTCATGTATTCTTCAACAACATGAGTTCTTTTATTAAATACCCTCTATGCCTTACCAGTCAAAGAGTAACCTAAAATTATACCTTCATCAGTTTTAAAATCAAATTACCTTAACTATCTTTAGTGTTTAAAATATAACTCTTATAACCAAAGACTCTAAAATGACTAATTTTTTGTTTCTTACCTTTCCAAATTTCATAGTGGGTTTTATCCATTTTATGTCTAATGTTAACTCTATTAATTATATGACATAAGTAAGCCATGGCTTCGGCCCAAAAATATTTAGCTCATTCATGTTCATTAATCATAGTTCTAGTCATTTATTATAGAGTCATATTTTTCCTTTCTAATACACCATTTTATTAAGGAGACCTAAGGGCTGATAAATTATGGAAAATGCCATATTCTTCACAAAATGAATCAAATAAGTCATTATCAAATTATCTATCATGATCACTCCTAATAAATGTAATTGACAAGAATTTTTCATTTTGAATTTTCTTAATAAAACTCACAAACGATTTAAAACATTTATCTTTAGAACTCAAAATATAACACCCAAGTAAATCTACTAAAATCATCAACTACAACAAAGGCATTAGTTTTTCCACTTAAACTAGTTATTCTAGTAGGACCAAATAAATACATATGTAAAATTTCAAGAGCTATAAAGGTGGTTACTAAGTTCTTACTTAGAAACGAACTCCTTACTTATTTTCTTAATTATCAAGCTCCACATATTTTGTCTTTTTCATACTTTATGCTTGATATCCCATTCACAAGTTTATTGGAGTTAAGTTTTTACAAAAGATCTATGCTAGCATATCTAAGCCTTCTATGCCAAATCCATGTGTTTTCATTCAAAGAAACTAAGCACTTATTTTCAAGGTCAATGTCATCTAAATCAAAAAATTAAATAGTGCCATCTCTTTTTCCTAAGAACACATTACTATAATCGTTCATAATTGAAATAGCACATTCATTACCCTCAAAGCATACTTTATAATCCTTATCACACAATTGACCAAGGTTCAAAAGATTATGTTTCAAACTATCAACAAGTAATATATTATCAATTAAAGTACAATTGATCTTATTGAATTTTCTAATGCCAATTACCTTACCCTTAAAATTATCTCCAAAATTTATGAATCCTCCATTGTTTCTCTTGAAGGAGATAACTTGTGAAGGGTCACCAGTTATGTGTCGCAAACAACCACTATCCACATACTATTTATTTTTCCTTTTGATGAACTACAAAACAAAAATTCATATGGATTTAAGTACCCACATCATCTTGGGTCCTTAAATGTTAATTATATACCTATCTCTACCTCTTGGTGAAACATCTCTAAGTCTATCATAGCAAAAAAGAGATACATGTCCATGTTAATTAGGATATGTGTAAAATATTGGAGTATAAGTCCTACATGCATTCCTATAACCATTTCTGTGCCTAAATCCATTATAAACCTTTTAAAAGCTTTGCCTAGTTTGAGAAAAAAAATATTCTATCATTAAATCAATGTTGTTGAAAACTTCTAGGCCTTGGTATGTACATGTATGCATAGTGCCTAGATTGAGCTCTACTTGTAGATGTATGTTAAACATTCCTAGGAGTATATTAATCTTTTAAGTTCTTCCCTTTCACAAAAATTGTCTTGCTGGTAGATACTCCTTTTTCATTACTCTAAACTATAACCTAAACCATGTTTATCATTTCCTACCTTTTGAGCACTTAACATTATTTCTAATTTCTCATTTCTTTTAGTAAATTTCACAAGTAATTCTTTAAGAGATTTGACCTCTTTTTTTAAATCCACATTTTCATTTACTAGCTCATCGTTATCTTTTTTTATTGAATCTAAATCGTTCCTGAGTCTTTCATTTTCTAACTTAAATTCTTCTATCAATTTCAACGATTCATTATGTTTATCATGCAAATTTTTCTTTTTCTTAGCCAAGTCCTGAACATAATCAAACAATTCCTTATAAGTGTATTCAACTTCATTTTCATTTTCATTTTCATGAGGTTGAGAAGTACGTACCTCCTTGTGTGTTATGAAACAAATGTTTGTGACTTCTTCTTTTTCATAATCGCTTAATTCGCTTTGTGCCATTTTTAGTTCTTTCTTCTTTGACTCCTTCTTTTTCTTTCTTTCTTTCTTTCTTTCTTTCTTTTTTTCTTCTTGTCTTTTTGAAGGTGTGGGAAACGTGACCTCAAATGATATTTTTCACCATATTTGAAGCATGTTATATTAGCATATTTATTTTTTTATGAGGATTACCTTCTCTTCTACAAATGGGAGCATTCTTTCGTATGAGTTTCTACAATCCTCTTATAATAAACACAAGTGTTTCTTCCTCTTTTCTTCCATACGATGTTTCTTCATTCTCACTTTCCTCTTTTCTTGTCACCTTGAACTCTATGTTTTTCTTTTTAGACGACGTCCTCTACTTGAGTCCCTTTTAACATCATCTTGTATGTCAACAAGGATCCAATTAGCTCGTCAAAAGGGAGACTATGGATGTATTTTGCTTCTTGAAACGTGATTAGTTTTGCTTCCCATGGCTTCGATAAAGACATAAGAATTTTTCTAATATACTTAAAATTCAAATAGGTCTTACCTAGACCCTTTAAAGCACTTCTAATATTATTGAACTAAGTATATCTCCCATAAATATTTTCATCAAGTAACATAAGAAAACATTCATATTAATGAATGAGCATGCAAATTTTAGTTTCTTTAACTTAATGCATACCTTTATAATTGATTCCTGATGTATTCCAAATATCATATGTAGTTTCTCACATAAAAACCTTATTGAATCCTTCTATGCTTAATGCACAATAAAATATACATAGCTTTAAAGTTTAAAGAAACCACTATCTTGTCTTCATTATTTCACTCATTTTCTTTCTTAGGTATTAGTTCATTTCCCATAAGTTTGATAGCATAGGAGTTTTTTGAAAAACCATAATCCATAAATCTGTACTTTTATCCATTAAATAACATTTCATCCTAGTCTTTAAATACAAGTAGTTATTCCCATTAAAATAAGGTGCTTTATAAATATTATTTCCGTTTACACTAGATAAGGGCACAAAGGTGTTCATTGTGTGTGTCATAATGATCTTTCCTTACAAATTCATTTGAATTTAAATTAAGTGAGACCTACACTATGATACCAATTATTACAATTAAATGGAACCTAAGAGAGGATGAATTAGGTTCTTAAATAATTCTTTGATAAATTCTGAGATTACTTAAACATTATTAACAACTTACAAAAAACAAATTGCATAAAATATAAAAAAAATTGCAATGAAAAGACAATGAATTAAGCGATTTGATAAAGAAAGTTAAGATTAATATAATTTTGTAGATATTAATTAAATAAATAGAGCAATCACAATATTTAATCAAGGAATCAAATCAAGAATAATCAAATTTACATAAAAATAAAGAGTGTAAGGAAAGAAGTACACCACTGATTTATTCTAGTTCAGAGCAATTCACTTGCTCCTACATCTAGCCATAACACCACTGTTAAGATTTTGTTCCAATATCAAAATAGAAGAATTACAAAGTCTAAACAAAACTCCTTTTTAAAAGCTCAAGGTAAACCTTTCACTTCCTTTCAAGGCTAATGAATAATCTTTCACAAGAATAATTCTCTCACAAAAAGAAAACAAAACTTGAAGTCTAATCTCACTTAAGTACTCTCTAATATATTTAAGAGGCTTAAAACAACTAAAAAAATTAATGAAACAATTTATATAATAGGCACTCAAAGAATAAAAACAACAATAAGCTTCACAATACCTTTAGAGCATTTGATTGATCACTTTATAGACACTTGAATGATTAAAATGAGTGTTATACAATCTATTTATAGTCCTAGGACGTCAAACTAACTATTATGACCGTTGTAGAACATTAAAATGCATTAAAATTGAGTTGTTAATGGAGCAAATCTGCTTAGCATGATTTACACTCTTAAACGATAGTTTTTGAGACTTAAATAGCTCCATTTAACCCTCGCTATTTAAGTACTGGGAGCATATACTAAATGGCAGGTGTTACGAACCACCATTTAACTCCTATTCAACTGCCATTTAACCCCTTTGGGAATGTATATTGAATGGCCCTTCACTAGGCCACTATTTAGTGCTTTTCAACCCATTGTTTAACTTAAAATCCATGTATAAAATTGTCCAAATACATTTAATCCAATCCAAATTAATTACTAACACTTTTATATACTTTATAAACTCATAAGTCCATTCAAAACCTTCTTAAAGATATTTTTAATCTTTATTAAACCATTTCACACAATGTTTCCCTTGATTATGCAACTTATATGGATATTCCAAAATATGAATGAGTTATGCTTATAATAAGCCTCTTTAGACACTAAAGAAACTTAAATAAGACTTTCAATAAAACTATACATAAAAACAATATGAATTATATGTCAGTTCTTCCAAAACCTTGAGTCTGGATCAATTCACTTTATGGTCTTCATTTTAGCTCCAATACTCCTTAAACATTTCCTTTAGCATTACAAGCTTAACACATATCTTTTAATGCTTAAAACACTTCAAAAAAAAAATAGCCTGTTTGATTTTTTTTCAACATCAAAATAAGGTGAACCTCCATTGGATCAACATGATCTATATAGGTGATTTGTTAGATAGGAAGAGTACATCTGTGGCATTTCAATTTTTAGGAAATATATTATTCTCATGGTTTAGTAAGAAAAAAAATTCATTCACTTTGTCCATGACAAAAGCTAATTATATTGTAATGGGTAGTTGTTCACAAATTTTATGGTTTAGGCAATAACTTAAGAATTATGGAATTAAACTTAACTAAATATCTATTAGGTATAATAATACAAGTGTTATTTTCTTAGCTAAAAATCTCATTAAATATTCTAGAAAAAGCATATACGAATTTGATACTATTTTATTAGAGATCATATGGAAAATGGGGATACTAAATTAGAGTTTTTTTATACAATGCATCAATTAGTCCATATTTTTTCTAAACCAATGAATAAAGATAGATTGTATATGATTATAAGAGAGTTAGGTGCGATAAATGATAATTCATTATCATATTTATGTTTTTTCATTATGAGATTTGATTGTTTACATTATTTTTTACTTTTTTATTCCAAAATTAGGGAGAGTAGGATATGATATACATTATGGGGGTTAGAATTTTAATTGACACAAGGCATGAATTTAGAGTGATTCATGAAATCTAATCAATTCAGGAAGAGTTTGAAAATTTTGAGTTTGTAAAATTTAAATTTTTAACCTTTATTGAAATTGGTTCTGAAATATGAATAATTTAGGCCGAGTTAATCAAATTTGATAATTTGATATGTATTAACGTTGAGTTTTTTAAGAAAGTTTGGATATGTAATTGTGATATTGTGTTTGAAATATGGTTGTTTTATTACTTTTGGTATTGTATAAAGGGGTTTTTTTAATAATATTTAAGTGGTATTAAGTAAATTTAATAACTTTTTTCTCCAAAACAAAAAAAAGATATTAAGTAAATTTAAGTGGTGTTGGACAGTTTAGTATTTGTTTTTTTGGCTTTGTAGTTTTAAAATATTACATAGTTTTGTCATCATAAAAAGGGGGAGATTGTTGAAATAAAGGAGGTTCCACTTAATTTTGATAAAGAAAAAATTCTTGCTATTAATGATTTTATTGTTTTCTGATATTTTTTGGAAAGGTAGGTGTAATTGAAAAGGTGTTTAGAAGATGAATTTTGGAGTCATGGTAGTCAAATAGAGTATATGATGAACAAGTAGAAAAAACTCAAAATTAAAGATCAAGATAGCAATTTGAATAGGTTTATTATTATATTTTTTTGATATAGGCTTGCTTGATCTTCTCTTAATGTTTTATAGGACTCTATTCATGCATAATTACATTCACAATATGTATATAGGATGCATAATTAAAACAAATTATTTGAAGTATAGATTTAAAATAATCCTCTTGAAACATAAAGATAATTTAGTGAAGTTTTTAATGTATGTGTGTGTGTGTGTGTGTGCATGCATGTGTGTGTGTTTGTGTGTGTGTGTTAATAAAGTACCTTGATGTTAGGAATTCTTTTAAAGAGATTTAGATGTGTTTGAATGTATTAAAGTGTGTGAAAAAACCAATCTATATAGAGATTGGTTAACCAAATGATTTAACTAGTCAACCAATGTAAATATTTTTAGAAGACTGGTTGACTAATGGCATGTATCAGTTAAATAGTTACTAATTGACTAATACATGAGACTAGTCGACTGATAGTGACAAGAATTGCATCTAACAAATAAAACGTAATGGGAAATGAAAAAAATGAATTTTATTGATACCTAACAGTTACAAATGGTTAGTTGGCTTAATTTTCACTATAAATAGCTGCACTGGGTAGTGTGTAAGGCATCAAAATATGAAGAAATACATATACAAGATATTTGAGGCATTTAAGTGTTTAATTATGAAGTTTGTTTGAGTTTCAATTTGGTGTTAAATGTGTTTTATTGAATTGGTTCAAGTGATATTGAAATCTCTCTTAGACACTTTGTGTGAGTCAAGTGAGATATCTTTCAAGTATATTTTTAACGAGCTATTAGTTATGAATTCGTAAAGGTTATCCTAAAACCTTTGAAAAAGGGAGCAATTGTTATACAATTGACATTGTGGATAATGGAATTCCTAACAAGGTGTTAGGCAGCGAATTTAAGTATGAACTTAAACATCGAATCACTATAATTTTGTACATATCTCTTACCTTACTCTTTTACTTTCAAGTTTATTTAATTACATATTTTTATATTGTTTTATGTTTTTGCATAAGTTTTAGAGATATTTTTCAATAAGGTATAATTAACTTATAAAATCTTGGAGAACCTAATGCATCTCCCCTCTTAGGTGTCATTCAAGAGCCAATATATTTCATTTGAAATATTAATGAAAAAGACCTCTTATGATACAACTTGCTGATCCCTAATAACATATAATATAGTGGTGAAATGAGTATTAGTGAATTAAATACTTTTTGCTACTTAAAAATGTAATTTAAGAAAGTTTTTAATATGATGACGATATAGAATGCCAATTTAGTTTATGATAACTCACTCACATAAGAATAATGTGAAGAGTGCATGAAAGAGAGGTTGCAAACTGAATTTATCTAGTTCAGCAAACAATCCTTGATTACATCTACTTTCTAAGTCGCTCCTAGAATTTCACTAGACTCTTCTTTCAATTAAGTGAAGAGAAATCTCCTTATAACAATCTTCTTTAACCTGTGTAAGGAGTAATCCTTGTAAAATCTTTTTTAAAGGGGAAGAGTAATTACTAGCATTCTTAAATCAATAAAATATAATGAAAATGGCCTCAAAATGAACTTTGTAACTAGAATGATATTTGCTTGCTCAAAGTAATACTTTAGGGGATCAAATCACTCACTATTAATGAATGAGTGCTTAAAAATGTTTTAGAAGTCTTGTAGATGTATCCTTGCAACACCTAATTGTCACAAAAACTTTCAAACACTGAAAATCATGCATTTATACTTTTAGTAGCTTAAAAATATCACTAGAGGCAAAAATAAGTCATTATTATAACTAGTAAAAGTAGAATTAGTCTACCATTTCCCACATTGATTGACTAATATATTTATCAATATGTTAATATAAGCTCAATGTATAGAATTTTTTTCATTTCAAACCACATTAGTTGAGGACATAAGCATATTAGTTGACCAATATGTCACATTACTTGACTAATATGATAATAAAAAATTGTGCAAATTTTTATGAGTTTTAAGAAGCATTGGTTAACCATACCCATATATTGGTTAACCAATATATTGAAAAACATAGCATTGGTGGACCATTTAACTTGGTTAGTTGACTAATGCACCTAAAAACATATTATAAGACCTTTTCAAGTATTTCAAACTATCAAACTCATTCTTTTAACAAAAATTTGACTCAAATATATTTCAAAATTCTCAAAAAATTTTCAAAGGTTTAAAAGATTTTATGAAAAGTTTAATTTATTTTGATAATATAAAATATTTATGCATTAAATTAAAAAAATATGGCATGATCATTCATGATGAGCCCCTTCAAGTAAGGAGTAAAATAAAGATTTGTTTGTATTTTTAAACCAACAACACTTTAAAGTTCTTTAGTAAATTCTTTTATTTGAATGGATTTGAAAAAATGATTTCCCACTAATTTCTATGGTCTTTATAAAGTTTATTGACTCTAATAATATGTATGACTTGAACAATTTTCATATTGCTACCTTTTACGGTATCAAAATAAATAAACCTTTAGTAATAATTATGTCTTATCTTGTCAAAGTATGGATAAGGAACTCCCTTAATTTCATAAGTAATTTATGCTAAACTAAACATATCAAGGAAATACTCACTCCTTTTGCCTTCAAATATTTCAAATGAAATTAAAATGGAATGTCTCATCATAATCATTAGTAGTGCAGTGTACAATTGTCATAAGAAATGAAATTTTATTTTGGAAGTTAAAATTGAGTTGAATTAAATCAATAAATTGCTTTAAGGAATTATAAGACTTCCTTAGAAGGGATTAGCATATTAATGTAACTAAAGAAATGGATCAACCTAGGAGACTAGAATCACTATCATGAAAAATTACAAATATAAGACAAGAAATGAAGTTCTACACATTTATAAACAAAAAAATCTATTATTTATATACATAAAGACATTAAGGTAAAAAAGAAATGAGAAGAATAATATGGTTAATAACAAATATAAAAATAAAAAAGAGGAAAAAAAGTACTTTCCTAATGCTAATATTGTAGTCTATATATAATTCAAAATTTAATATTTCAATCATTAAAAAAGAATCCTGACATTTCAAAAAAATGTTCAAAAAGAATCTTAACACTTCAAAATATTCAAAAAGAACCCTTTCTACACAATAAAATTTCGAATGCACCTTATGTAAACCATAAAGGATGATAACTAGAGCTATGTAAGAAATAGAAAAAGTTGAAGTTCTTATAATTTTTCAATATGAACTAAATATAAAAGAAAGATGAGTACCTCTTTACTCCATTAAGATTCCAAGTTATTTTCTTCTATCTTTAATTCTATGTATGAAGTTTAAATAAAATGACATATAGATGCTTGTGAGATCAATCATAACAAAGATTACTGCAAGAATAGTATTGCAAAAAGTTGCAGTCAATGTAGCAAAGATGATCAAAAGATAGAGCTAAGTATAAGGTGACTTTCTCTTCTATGTTCATATTCATGTCTCCAAGAAGAACAAAAAGTATAAAAAGAAAGAGAAAGATAGGCAACTATAAAAAGTGCAGTATATATTTCAAGTTTGTGACTAAAGAATTGGATAGGAATATAAAAGGTTAAAGTATCATAATGAAGATCTGGGATTACTAATACTAGGCATAGGTAGCTATCTTCGTAGATCTGAGCTTTGCATAACTATATTTATTCTTTCATATACTAACCAAATTCTAAAATTTATATATTTTCTAGGTTATATTTAAGTATATATGAAAAACAATTATTAATGAAGATTATTTATATTCCTTTTTTTTAGTTATAAGTCATAATATTATAACTTGTTTATTTTATTCTATAGAAAAGCCTTTTGAAAAAATTATTTTGTATGATTCAAACTCATTTTAACTTAAAATTAACGTATCAAAAAACTGTTAGGATTAAAGAATATTTTAGTAAAATAAGCATCATAAGATATAGTGGTGTGATATCGCGAGTGACATGGGACATAGAGTGCAGTGCAATTTTTTCAAGGTTCAGGGGAGTGATTGATAAATTGACTAAATCATAACATGTAATTTATTATATTTTTTTCTAAAATATATAATTATATTCATAATATTTATATTAAAAATAATCTTAGGATAAAAATTTCAAAATTTTGAATAATGAAAATATTCATTTCAAAGAGATATATTTCAATATCCTTACTTTATCATACATATAAATTCATAAATAATCGATTAATAATATTTTTTAGTTAGATTATGAATTAAAGTTATTAATTTAATTGGAGTTATTAATTAATAATTTTTATTTACAATTAATGAGTGAATTAATTAATTGAAGTCAATTTATAGCATAACTTAAATTATGTCATGTTAACGCCACGTCAATTGTCACGTCATGTGGGGTCCACTCAAAATATTTTTCAGAGAGTTCTTTGAAATTAATGTAAAGTACATGGATCTATGATATTTTCTAAAGTACAGTGAGTGTTTGAAAAATTGAAAAATTTTAGGAGGTAAAATGATATTTAACCTATTATAAAAATATAGCAAACAAATCATATACTTAACAAGCATATTACTCTAATATCGTTCAAATTTTCTCTCCCTTTGTATAATGCCAAAAACAACACAACAGTCGCAATATCACGTCATATGCTGATAATCATAAAAAATCAGCAAGAATCAAAATTCAAAAAATTCAAAATTCAAATGTCATTAAACTTATTAACATCATCAAAAAAATCAAAACTTCCCCTAAATCCATGTATTATAAGAAAATCATAAATATAACTCATAAACAACTCCTAAACAACTTTATAATCAATTCATAAACGACTAAAAAATAACTTAAAACAACAAGACTAAAAAACAACTCCCCTTAAATAAAAATTAAAAAACAACTCAAAGCTAATAAGACATAAAAATAGCTCCCCCTAAATAAAGCAAATTAATATGGCATTTCCTCTCTACGTGTTTTTAATCATTAAAAAGATACCTATACAAACACAAATAAGATTCCAATCCCTACACGAAGAAAGTGAGAGATATTATAATCTAATATCTCCAAAGAGGAGAAAATAATACCATATAGAATATGTCAAATGTACCATACAAGATCTAAATTTACAAGAACTATCAAACATCAAATATGAAAGGATCCAAAAATACATCAAAAAGTATATCTAAAATCTTCCTTTATACACATATGTCTGAGCTCACTAAAGTTTCTCACAAAATAACACTCAAGACAAGTCAACTATCTAGAGGTGGAAGTTGAGAATGAATCTCGTGAAGCAACGTAAACATCTCATTAAGGTGATGCAATGTGGTATCTCGAAATGAATCAAGCTCACCTCGGAGTAAAGTGTTATGAGGCTGAACACTAGCTAGAGATGTTAGATCCTGAAGCACTAAAATAGGATCTGGAAGAGACTTAGAAGATATACATCAATTGCTAAGGAGTGAATCCAAGTAGGCATGTCATTATCACCACCATAATGAGTTAGTGGAGGAATCGATTGCTTCTATTGCTAATGTGGTTGAGTCATTTGTCCATTAACAACTTGATACTCCATGTGACTTAGAATTGATTGATCAAAGAAGACTAAAAGTCAAATTCATCTTCAATGTGAAGGATATTGAAATGTTAAAAGATTTGGCTAAGAATGAGGGAATATATGATATTTTAGTTCTTCTTTCTTACTTCAAAAAATGAATCATATTATACAAAATAAAATCATCTATAAGAAATTTCTCATCCATTATCAAGGTAGAGAGAAACTAAAGATCAACTAGTTTTAAAAAAATGAAATGACCACTTAAAGAGAGGAAGTTGTATTTAATGAAAAAGTAATGAAAATGGGGAAGGATATTTAAATCATAGACATCATTGGGTTTGTGAGTGATATCCTCCTCACTAAGTAACTTGAAAATAGTTTTGACTCAGGTTGGCATGGAATAAGGACAATCATTATCTTTAAAGAGGAAATCATAATAGGAAAACTGTTGGGGTCTAGAGATGCCAAGGATCTCATTAATGATATCTCCAATAAGATCAATAGAGACACCTTAAAAATTTGAATATATATGCTATTCTTATCCTATTTGATGCTCTTTAAGGTTACAAAAGAATAATTTCACATTGGTATGACTTATTCTACAGGAATGAGTAAGCAAAGGTTCTCACCCTTTAGCCATGAAGAATTGGATTATATCATATTTCTTAAAATGATCTAAACAAATAAAAGAAATGACTCTCATCTCATAAATTTCTCCAGTGGCATAATCAAGAAATTCATGAGAATCAATATCAATCTACTTATCATCATTCGGAATAAGGGCTTAAGCTTTCCTACTTCTAACGAAGCCATCTCCTCTTATCCTAACCATGGTAAAGCTTTTTAAGATAAAAAGGAAAATTTCAAATCCTAAGAAAGCTTTGAGAATGGAATTATGCATGAGTATCAAAGACTAATAAAAGCACACTTCTATAATCCATGAACTAAATCCAACTACTTCAATCAATTTCCTAAATAGATGTCACTATATGTAGAAAAGTCTATTTGAAAAAATGCATTTAAGTTGAAAAAATGAGTATATATACCTAATTACATTTTTAAGAGGTCAATTATATAAAAGATACTATAATTTATTAAAAATTTGAAAAAGCCATA
Organism: Pinacopodium congolense; assembly: GCA_028565735.1. NCBI lineage: Eukaryota > Viridiplantae > Streptophyta > Magnoliopsida > Malpighiales > Erythroxylaceae > Pinacopodium > Pinacopodium congolense. The sequence goes on from JAOXYD010000136.1 coordinate 20,855,703, forward strand.
AATCTTAAAAGTCTAAATTAAGGAAAATCAAGCTTAGAAAAAATTGGAGTTAACTAGCTGTAATTGAGGGTTCAAATATGTTTACCTTGCTTCCAATTTCATGAAAATGCATTTAATTTCAAGAAAATTTGAAGAATTTTGCATGAAAATTTAAAATCCTATTTTTGAAACCCTTAATATTTGAAAATCCAAAAATGATGCAATCTAAATGAAATTCTATGCAATTGAAACTGTAAATATTATATATGCCCTTTCTAAATACTTTGGTTAATCAAGTGGCATATTTGTTAGTGTATTTTGGTTGTTAGGCTTGTTCACATTGAAGGTGTAAGGGTTATTCCTCCCATAAAGAAAGAGTGTGCTTGTAAAATGGTTGATTTTCCCTCATTAAGAAGATAGTTGTAAAATGATTGGTCTTTACCTATGAAGAAGATGGTTGTAAAAGGATTGGTTTTTATCTTTGAAAATTGAGATAGTAAAATTTCTAAAAATTGGTTAGAGAGTGGACATAAGTGTGAATTGTGCATCAAACCACTATAAATTGGTTTGCTTTTCTCTTTCCTATCTCTTTAATTTAGAAGTTTGTTTTATTTTAAGTTGTATTGTGATATTGATTCAATATATTTTTACATATTCTATATTACAATTAATTTGAATTTTTTAGTTATGTAAAAGACTTAGAAAATTTTGGTGTCACATAATTTAACCCCCCTCTTAGACGTTATATAGAAGACAACATGTAGTATCAGGACTTAATTAGACTTATTTCTTTCAAAATAGTGGGCATAAGATCAGTCATGGCACTTTTGATTATGAAAGCATAGTCTGACCCTCTTACTTTGAAGGTAAAAATTATATATGTTGGAAAATTAGAATAAAACACTTCCTTTTGTCTATACAAGTTGATTTTTAAGGAATTATAGAGAATGGCTCTCACATTTTGACAAAAACAATAGTTGTAGTTAATATGAAGACCAAAGTACCAAAGGATGAAACTGAGTGAAATGAAAGGGATGAGAGACTCATTGCTCCTAATAGTAAAGTTATATATATATATATATATATATATCTTGTTTTGTGCATTAGATATAAGTGTTTTTAATAAAATTTTAATGTGTAAACTGGCTAATTAGATTTGATGTAAATTGGAAAGTACTTATAAAGGTATCAGTCAAGTCAACGAAGTGGATAATGAGCATTTGGAGGAAGAAGTGGTTCACACATGTTTCACAAACACTGATGACGAGATATTCTCTTGCTCAAATTTTTGTAATAATGATGATAAATTACCTTCTTACTCAAATTTTAATGATGATAAAAAAGGTGTTAATGAGTTAACTTATGATAAACTAATTGAATTTTTAGAAGCTATGATTATGAAAAAGAAAAATTTATACTCTAAGAAAATGTTGAAATTTTTTAATGAATGCAAATTAGAAAATGAGAAGTTAAAAAGTGAATTGCATGACATTGTAGAATTTAAGAATGTAGAGAAGGGTAATGAGAAAATTTGGTTAAAAAGAATGCTTTATTAAGAAAGGAGATAGAAACCCTTAAGAATTCCTTGTCAAAATTAACTAAGGTCAACGAAAAGTTAGAATAAATGTTAATGCCCCAAAAGTTTCAAAAGTTTTGAATGATAGATGTGGCTTAAGATATGAATATTGTAGTGAACCATTAGATGCTAAAAGTATTTTTGTTAAGGAAAAGAACTTAGAAGATAAACATATACCTGGGTTCAAGCAAACTACCTTATATTCTAGGTCACAATCTAAAAATAATAATGCATTTATGTATGGTTTAAATTCTAAGCCTAAAGTTCAAAATCACCCAAGTAAGAATATGTATAATTCTTATACAAAGACATAACATTACTTTCACAAAATTAGGCCCTAGTTTAAGCCTAATGACATGATTTGTTCTCACACTATGTATATGTGTGTGTGTGTGTGTGTGTGTGTGTGTGTGTGTGTGTGTGAATGCAATTATAGAAGAATACCTCATATACATTTAAGGCCTTATGTTTATCATATGAGAAGTTTCAATGATGTAAGGCTCAGGAATGCATATGGACATAAATGTAGGGCTCATTAACATCACCATATGATTTATCATTCTTGTGATAAATTTAGACATATAGAAAAATTTTATTTTAATAAGCAAAGATGAGATGGTTAAACCAATCTTCTAGAACATGGAACATATTGATTTTTGTAAGTCAAACATCAAGTAGATATCTAAATGAGGAAGTGACAAGGATATCTCCCTAATACCTAATAAGTTTTACCTAACAAGTTATTGCAAAGGGCATCTTTAACAAATGGAAAATGATATCTCTTATGAACTAATCAAGTAAGTACATTATTAAATCAATTGAAAAGACTAAAATATGGTATGCACTTCATTTGATATTTTAGAAAAGAAAACCTTACTTGCATGTAAGTAGGGGGAGTAGTCTCCTAATTTGAATTAATAATATTTTAATTTTATTAATGATATTTAAATCTCTTATATGCCTTTAGTATCCCAATGCCATTATATAGATTAAAGGAGAGTTATAGTTACCTAATACATAGATAAAGGACAAGAGAATAATGAAACTAAAAGCATTAATTTACATGATGCATTAATAAAAAAGGATAGATTTTGCATGAATATGAGAAAATTGAAAATCTTGTAAAATTGTGTGTAAATATGCCTTTTATTTGTTATTTTTAGAAGAGAAAGTGTAGTGCATTTAGATGTTTTGTATAGTGGGAGAACCTAATGTATTGTATATTTTAGATATCTTATGATCTTTTGTATTTAGAGGTTTGATATTAGATATCCTTTTGTATCTTTGATTTTGAATGGGTTTTTTTTCATACATTTTATGTTATTGACTACTCCTTATTAAATTATCTAATTTATAACCATATCTTATATATTTAATATTAAATGTTAGGTGACATTTGAATTTGAATGATGAAATTTGAATCATGTTTAAATCCCCTTAATGCTTCATCAATCATTTTTATGCTTATTTATACTCTTTTTAATATTAACGAAATGGGTGATAGGAAATGTGATACTAATTGCTTTCTTTTAGGAAGAGTCATTTTTTTAGTTATTTTTACTTGTTTTGTTTATGATACATGAATTTAGACGAAGTGCATGCATCTGGGAGGAGTTTTAAATTTTGATTACTTTTTAGTATTTGAGTTCTTAATGAATTATGATTAAAAGTATAAGATGTTTGATTTTATGATTGTTATTTTTATATTATATAAAAAGGGAGAATATTTGAGTAGTATTAGATCAATATGACTTTTTGAGCATGTGAATTAAAAATAACTTATTTTTAAAATAATCTTTTGATATTCCAGAAAAGAGAAGAAATTGTGTGATATTAGATCAAGGGGAGTAAAATGGTTTGTTTTGTATCTGATTAATGTTTTTCTAATATCACATGATTTTGTTATTATAAAAAAAGGAGAGGTTTTTTAATCTAAGAAGGTTTTAATATATGTTTTAAGGAAGATAAAATACATTTGTTACGAATGATTTACTTATATTCAAAGCTCTTTAAAAAGAGAAGAAGGTGATGTGTAATAATATAAGTTAGAGATAGAGGGATTTAGATATTGAACTAAAAGGATTTGCATCTTGAAGTATATATCAAATGAAAGATGAAGACAAAGAGAAAATAAACTATGAGATAAAGATCAAGTTTGCTAAGTTTGACTAGGTTTATATTTGTAATCTTTGTTATAAATCTTATCTTGGTCTTCCTAATATGTTTAAGAGCTTCAATCATATATATGAATTCATACTTAGAATTTTTTCATAGAAGAATTATAATCAAGAGGAATATGATTTTATTTTGGGGAAATTTTTAAATAATCCTCTTAATGCATTAAAATCTTTTAGAGAACCTTTTTAAAGTGTGTTTTAGTTAAGATCTTTTGAAAAGAAATGAATAGATATGTTTTAAGGAAGTTTGATCATGTTAGAAAGTATTAAAAGTGTTAAGTACCAATTCCTAGAGAGACTGATCGACCAGTGGTAGGATTAGTAGTCAATTAGTAGGCGATTTCTACAAGTACTAGTCGACTAGTGGTATTGATTTATCAACTAATGAATTGTGTTTCTAGTATGATTGGTTGACTAATGGCTTTAAGAAGTCAACCAGTATACATGAAATTTACATATAATGGCTAGTTTCTAATAAGAAAATGTGTATAAATTGTAGTTAATATTTTTCAGTAGTAATAAATGGTTAGTTAGAGGTTTTTGCATTATAAATAGGTACATTTAGAGTTTGTTTGTTCATTATATTGAATCTAGTGAGTTATAATGAATCAAAGGGCTTTTAGTTAAGAAAAGTAGGTGGTTTTTTAGTGTTATTGAAATATTTTGTATGCATTCAATATGAATTGGTTAAGAACTCCTTCTAAAAACTTTGATTAATCAAGTGAGATATTTTTAGTGCATTTTGTTGTTAGACTTGGTCTCTTAAAATTATAAGGATTACTCTTCATTTGTAAAGAAAGAGGGTTCTTGTAAAAGGGATCATCTTTACCTATAAAGAAAATCGTTGTAAAAGAATTATTCATGAAAATATAGTTGTAAAATGGTTAATCTTCATGGTAAAAAAGGTTAAGTTAGTAAAATTTGCAACAAGTGATTAGAGAGTGAATGTAGTTCTGAGTTATGTACTGAATCATTTTAAATCAGTTTTCCTTTCTCTTCCTTTCCTCTTTACTTTATAAATTTATTTTATTTCAATCTATATTATGATATTGATTTAATATATTATTACATATTTCACATTACATTAAGAAGTGAAATTTTAATTTAGGTAAATATTTAGAAAATTTTAATATCAACTAATTCACCTCCCTTAGATACCATATAAGGGCCAACAAACTATTTACTATTAAAAAAAAAGTCTATATGAGTCCTAACTCTAATACCACTTATCAGCTTTATATGGCACTTAAGAAAGAAGTGAATTAGATAACCTCAAAATTTTTTGAAATCTTTGCCCAATTGAAAATTTCACCATAAATGAAATACGAAATATGTAATAAGACATTGAATTAAAATCACAATATAAATTAAATTAAAGTTAATTGTCAAGTAAAAAGATAGAGAAGAGAAAGGCAAATCAAAATTGTAGTGGCTCGGCGTATAGCCCACATCTATGTCCACTTTCTAACCACTTCTTGAAAAATTTACTATATCAATCTTTTTCACAAGTGAAGACCAATCCTTATATAAGTATGTTCTCTCTTCACAATGAAGAGCAATCCTTAAACTTTAGTATTAACAAACCATAATAAAAATACACTATAATTATGTCACTTAATCAACCAAAATGTTTAGAAAAAGGGGCTTATGACTAAAACCAATGCCAAATGCACTAAGATGCATAACCATACACCCTAAGACCACTTCTTTCATTCAAATCAATCATTAAACAACTTTGATTCACTTTGGATTTAATGGGATGCCTTTCAAAACATCTATTTATAGGTGAAAAACTTCCAACTAGCATTTGAAAATGTTATTATGCAATAAATATTATTAAACTCTCATTTTCTCATTTGAAACTAGTCATTCATTTGCGAATTTTCTACCTACTAGGTAACCACTTAGGCCTAGCAATTGAGTAGTCACTGGTTAACCAGTTTAATCACAATGATTGATCAATCTATACTTTAACCGCCTATTGGTCGAATCATTAACTTTAACACTGGTCAATTGGTCTCTCTAGAAACTAGTTTTTAATACTTTTAATGCTTTCTAACACATCCATACTTCCCTAAAGCATATGTAGACTATACTTTTTCATAAACATTAATTCACGCACACTTTAAACTAGTTCCTCAAAAGATTTTAATTCATCAAGATGTTTATTTAAAAACTTCTCAAAACATATTTGTTTAAAAACTTCTCAAAACATATTACTTTTAGTTATGAATCTTATTGTTAAATTAAGGGTTGGTTCTACCTTTGTTCTGATAATAACAAAGTGGTTTCTACTAATGTATTTGTGGAGTTTATTATAAATAAGTTTCAAGAAAATAAGTCTTGAAGTGTGTGGTCAATATTTAAAATGCATGGCTGTGGAGCCCTAAAGTTGAAGAGCATATTTAAAAGTTTATGTTAAAGAAAGATTAAATTGAAGACCATATTGATGACAAAAGAAGCATTGGAGATGAACTTAAAAATTGAAGATAGAAGATCAAGTTCAAGAGTAAAATTTGATAGGTTTTTATATAAGTTACTTTATAAGTCTTCTCTTCATCTTACCACAATATTGAAAGGGCTTAATCATACATATGCATTCATATTTAGTATTTGTATATAATATGCATAATTAAAAGGTATTATATGTGCTTAATGTATGTGAAAATCCTCTTGATGTATAGATAAATGCATATTTGGTATTGAATGAGTATATGTGATGAATGGGTAAGTATGTTGGTAATTTGGTGAAATTGGTATAACTTATGTAAGTCATGGAATAATGTTTTATATAAAGGTTGTGTAAATTGAAGTTGTATGAATTGATTAAGTATGTAGTCATATGAGATAACATGAATGAAATTGATTAGATTAATGTGTTAAGGAAATTTGGTAAATTAGATTAATTGATTGTGTTAAGTTTGTATAATTGTGTAAAATGTGTTAATATATGATTGATATTATTTTTTGTGATAAAATATGTTGAATTAGTTTAAGAAGTGAATGGAATTAGTTTTAGATAGATTGCTTAAGTTTGAACAAAGTTTGAAAGTTGAATTGCCGACTCAAGAGAGATCGGTCGACTTAATGAGCCATAGGTCGACCTAACTACATATCGTTCGACCAAACAGGGTGAATCTACAACAGTAACATGGCAACAAATATTTTTGCAACGATAAAAACAAATAATGTTAAGGAACATTGGGCAACGACTATAAGGCCTTGAAATGAGTACAAATAGTTGTTGTTTGTGTAGTTTTGGCATGTAAGAAAGATAGAAAGCTTTTATACATTAAGATTAAGTATTATTAAGTATTGCTTGTGAGTTTATATATGAAATTGAGTTTTTGAGTGTATTTAATATTTCATTTTCATACACAAGCATTGTATGAGACCTTATACACCTTAGTGAGATAAGACTGGCTATTTTGTGAAGTCTAGTTATGAGAAGGGTAGAAATTGTGAGTGATGTCTTGTCAAGGTTATTCTTGAGCCTTGAGAAAGAAGTGTGTTGAGAGGTTATTCCTTAGCCTTATAAAAATAGAAAAGGGAGTGATAGGCTATTCCTTAGCCTTGATAGGGATAGTGAAAGGTTATCCTTGAACCTTAAAAAAAGATTGTATTGCTAACATTATATTTGTTTTGGTTTCAATAGTGCAAAAAATCTCAATAGTGGTGTTAGGGATGGACATGGACAGCTCCGAACTAGAATAAATCATTTATGTCCTTTTTCCTTTCTCTTTTACTTTTATACATTTATTTTTATTGTTTAATTTATTATTATTATTCAATTCGATAAATTAGAATTGTTATTTAGCTTCCAAATTTAAATAAATTAGTAAAAGATTAAGTTGTATAACTTAGAAGAATTTTTAACACCTAGTTCACCCCTTCTTAGATGCCATATAGGGCTAACACATGTATACAAAAATTTTAAATATGAATGTACATGCATGATTTCGAGCTCTTAAACACTTTATGAAGACTAAAATAAGACTTATAATAAAATTAAAAATCATAACTATTAAAATTATTATCTTAATCCTTAAGCCTTCATTCAAAACATGTTATTCATATATTATCATTATTGCTTTAGTGGCCCCAATTTAAATCCTTTCATCATTTTCTCTATCTTATCTTTTCAATACATCAAAAATAATAAAATCATTAGTAACAAAGTTTTCTTGTTATCATCAAAATTTAGGTGGAACTTCCTTTAATACAATAATTATCATTAAAACTGTGGCTTATAACCTCACGTGTTCTAGCAATCTCTCTCTCTTTTTCATGATGACCAAACTTTTGGTGATATTAGAGAAAATAAATTACATTAAATAATTTCATCTTATTCTAAAGCAATATGTTATGCATGCTCCCCTTAATTCATGCATCATGATATGATTAATTTTTAATATTACCATTCTCTCCTCTCTTTTTTTTGTTATCATAAAAAAGGGTATATGTTATATAAATTTGTAAGCATCAAAAGGGAAAAATAATAATAACTTCCTTCCCCCTTTTCAAAAACTCTATCGTATAGTTAAAAAGTATGTGAAATACATATGAAATCAAATTGAAATTTTCTAATTTTCATTTACTAATTTCAGAGATCAATCTATCTTTCTCCCCGTCAATACATGCAATAATGCTTTCTTCCCAAATTACACATGTCAAGTCAATGTGCTCAAATGTTTTTAATATGAAAGTAAGTATATACCTCTTTTATATACTACCAACGTTTATCCCTTTTCTTCTTTACTTAATTCAATAATTAGTTTTTTTTTGTTACTAAATTCCTTGGTTCATATGGGAGCTTTTATGTTTTTTTTTAAATTCAATTATTGGATGTACCATTATTGAAATCCTTATTTTTTTATTAATGAAGGTGATACCAATTGATTGTATTCATTTGGTGTCATTTAATATTAACCTATAAGGCAAAGAAATCAATATGTTCTAGGTACTTGTAAAAATTTAGGTCATTGGGGGCTAGCCTTAATTCTTTCATATATTTCTGTGGGTTTATATAATAAGTATTGCTTTCAACAAGCAATTATGTCCATAATAACTATAAAAATGACATATCACATGATGAGAATTGAAAGTGTTATTGCCATGTGATAAAGCATTTTAAGAGTACAGTTGATAAATATTTTTAGATTTTGATGGACAATATAATGCTTGCTTTTGGATATGTAGGCTATTAGAAACTCTCATTGTTTAATGAAAAGGCCTAGTATATGAATTGTCGAAAGCCATGTTTTTATGATAAAAATATGGCCTATATTGAATAAGATCATATATCATCCCTTTATTTTTAAAATGAGATCTATAATGATTATAGTCTTCTTTTATGCCATTTTGAAAATATGAAGACCTATATAAATGATAAGGATGTTACATGTTCTTTTAAAATGATCTTATACAATGATTCTACCTATTTATTCATTAAATGATATAGCCGCTAGGTTTAGAATGTGACTCATACATGAATGTATGGAACTTTTATTTCATTTGGGGTCTAAAGGATGATGGATGATCATGTGATTTTTTTTTTTTTGAAGATGTAACATGTTCATGTGATGGTTTAGGCATATGCCCATCATGTAAATCCTTTTCCCTCATAAAAATTATCTTGATATTGGATAATGTACTCCCATAAGTGAAACAAATTTCATGCCTATCATTAAAACTCTTTTGTTCTTTTAGCATGTTATTCAACTTTTAACTAACCATAGTGAATATAAAGACTCTTTGAGATCATTGTTCTCCTTTAGTGATTATCACATTTTGATTTTTCATTCTCAATCATTAATACATCTAAGAGCTTTAAAATCTCTTTATACTTCGAAGATAATTTATTCCTTTTTTAGCTCGTGGCCTCTAGGCATTCAGCTAGCTCATCATATAAAAGGTTATTATTACAATCATTATTATCATTATGAGAATTTGAAAATGAGGGTACCTTATCATTATTGACTATGAAGCGCATACTTACTACAATATTTTTAGATTCCGAACTCTTTAAAATAGTAGTGTCCTCCTAAGTGGATTTAAATAATTTTGTCTTCTTCTTTAAATTTTTTCCCTCTTCTTCTTTAAGGACTTTTTGGATTTCTTTGTAATGAGATTTTTATCATCCTCAACACCTTTACTTTTGTAAGTGTCCTCATAATCAATTTTTTCATCTTTGGAGACTTTAATCACCATACCTCATTTTTTTGGAGCCACATCCTTTTTTTCACAATTCATTCATCTGCATCTCTTAGGTGAGGAGAGATAGCAATAACTATTGCATTGGTAAGATGCTAAAATCTTTTATTCTTATATGGTTGTCATCTTTGCATTCTAAACTTTTGGTAAAGATCTAACAAATTCTCTCACCAATTCAATATTAGTGTAAATCTTACCAAGAACTTTAAGAGAATTAACAATAGAAATGAAGCAAATATATATATTGGAAATTGATCCATCATATTCCATATGAAAAAATCTATATTGATGCAAAAGCATGCGAACTTTATTTTCTTTCTCTAAAGTGGTGCCCTTATCTGAGATTTCAAGTGTATGCAATATCTCGATCGTCTCACATGTTCACACTTTGTTGAATTCAGTCCTACTTAATATGTAAAATAAAATATGTGCAACCTTGTTGTAAAGTTCAATGAGTCTCTTATCATTATCACTCCACTCACTTTCATCTTTTGGTACCTTAGACTTCACTTTACCGATATCTTTTTTTAATGTAAGAATCATTCTTTATTAATCCCCAGAGATCAATTCCTATGGATAAAAGTAAGTGTTTTATCCTAGTTTTACAATGTATGTAATTTTCACGTTTAAAGAAAGTGGGTCTATTAATACGTTGGCTATTTTGATTAAAAATAAAATAAAATAATATCATAATGATCTTACTTTATAAATAAAAAATGAATAAGGCCCACTCTAATATCACTTGTTGGTCCGTGATGGCATCCAAGAGAAATGTGAATTGATTGTCAATAAATTAATAAAACTTTCTACTTAGGAACTGTACCTTAAGGAAATTAATATAATAATGATATGAAAGGTTAATATAATTACAAATCATCCACATAAATAAACACAAAATAAAAGTGTAAGAAAAAGAGTATGTAAACTGATTTTGTAGTGATTCGAAAAATAATCCTTAACCACATCCACTCTCCAAGACTCTCTTAAAAATTAATTGTCCTTTTCTTTTAACTAGGTGATTTATGGGTAAAAATTAATCCTTACAATTTAAAAGTAATCGGTAGCCTTAATTAAATAAATAAAAAAAACTCTAAAAAATTTACATTAAATAGGTTCATGCTTGATCAAATCAATACTCTAGGGTTTAAATCACTCAATATTAATGGATGAATGCATAAAATGCTTTAAAACTCTTTTCAAGTGTTTTCTTATAACTCTCAAATATTCATCTATGCGTACAACAACCATAAAGTCATGTATTTATAGGCCTAATAACCTCAAAATATCATAGATAACATGAACTAGACATTAGACACAAAGAAATAACCATTAGAGATAAAAACTAAATGTTGGAAGCAAAACTAATTAGTAATGGTCAACCATTTTAACATGTTGATCAACCATTATGACACATTTTTTGTTCACTATACCAACTAATATCACACTATAAACTCTCGATATAAGAAATGGAAGATTTTTTGTCATATTATTCAACCACTTTATATATTAGTCATTTAATATGTTGCACTGATCGACCAATATATCTACCAAAATAACTTTCTTCAACTTTGTTGAGACATTAGTCAACCACAATATTATATTAATTTACCAATATCCTTTAAAACCTCACATTAGTCAACCAACATCCTTTAAAACCTTGCATTGGTCAATTATTAAGTTAGATTGGTCAGCCAGTGAACTTGAAAAGTATTTTCCAAAATTTTCCTATTTTTTAAAATTTTCCCAGTGTTTTGATAACAATTTAAATTAAACACTTTGTAAAATATTTTAAAATTTATTTTAATGTATCAAGAGGATTTTCTTTAAACTCTTCCCAAATTTCACCTTGATTATGATAATATATATGTAATATACCCTAAATGCAAATAATCATACAATGATTGATTCCTTAATTCATTAAAATGGCCAACCCAAGGTTACAAGAAATATTATAGTGATTTGTTTGAACTTTATGTTCTTAATTCATCCTTGTTATTAGAAAATCACTTGAATTGCATATGTGCTCTACTTTGTTCATTGTCTTTTTCTTTTGATTTCTCAGTTAATCCTTTGCAATTTATCCTTTCTTTAAACTTGATTTTTCACATAATAACTTAGTAGTACCACCAATGATAAAAATATTACTAGTACTATGTTTTGTTATCATCAAAATTATAAGTTAAAACCTTGGTCCAATATGGACAATAGCTATTTTATGAGTGATATATACACGTACAGGAAGTAGAATTATAAGAATTAATAGATGTACTTTGAATTGATATTATATGAAGATTTTATCTTCATGTATTGTGTACTCTTTTCATGTGTCTTTATAATATATTAGATAAGATGCTCATTTTATATATAACTTATGACTTTTAGTATTGATGATATCCTATGTTTTGCCTGATTACATATATTAGTTGCTTTACAATCACCCTTTTTTTTGTAAACAACAATATTATCATCATTAAATCCCATATCGAATTCAATTTTAAGAAGTGGAAACATGATATAAAAGTTGTTATGGAAATAATAGACATCAATATGGCCATGGTTAAAGGAAAACCTTTCATTCTCATAATTGTTAATAGAGAAACTAAAAAGACTGCTTATATGGCTTTTAAAAAGGTCAATTAAGATGTGCTATTTGAACATTAAAAGCTTCACACCTGACCATATATTAAGTGATATAACAAAAAGTTTTCTCAACAATGTTTCTCAAAGGTGTAATGTTTCTTTCAAATGCTGAAATTGAAACTATTTTGAAAGAATTATATTTGATGAGATACACTGGGATTGGTAGAGTGAGAAAATATATCATTAGAATAGTTCATTTACAAAAATAAACTCAAAGCCTTAAATATAGTCATTCTTGATGCTTGCATTGTTTAGAAGCTTTAAACACATTTCTTTCAAAGTTTAGTATTCTTGTTAATACCTACATATCACAAGATGAAATTTAAGACATTTATTCTCTCACTACTCATTTTATAGTAAAATAAGAAAAACTAAATAACACAACACAAGCAACCTTAATAACCATGAAACCAAAACCATAAAAATATAAGTTAAAGCTTTTAAAAAATTATCCATTTAAGGAACTAGGTGAAATGAGTGGAGTGATGGATGCTTCTTTTATAAGAAAAAAGTTAATAAAAAAACATGATCATATGAAGTACAAGGCCCAAAATAAAAATAGGAACAATTTTGTAATTCATTATCTTTTTTCATTCATAAATCTAATGTTGGCATAGCCACGTCAAGTTCTTGGTGGTTAGATAATGGAACTTCTAATCATGTTACCTCAACAATGCAGGAATTCATATAGGCAGCTAACTAAGGATGCATTAAAATTGATGATAAGAAACAACAAAGAAGTGAACTTATTTTGTATAAATCTTGATCTTGATATTGTTTAAATCTTTATATTGGATTTTCACTTCTTTTAAATAACATGTTCTATATACTGTCCTTTATATTGAATTTGATCTCCATATCAATTGTAGATAAAAATCTTATAGTTTTGTAATAAAAAACCCCCCATTCTAGAATTATCTTTTAACTTAAAATATATTGGTACATATTTGTTGTCATACAGTTTAAATAGAATGTGTTTGACTCCAAATTATTTCTCTTCTTCTTTGTATGTTGCTAGAAAGATTGATAGTAAAAGAACTTTTATAAAGGATAAATCATTCATTTTATATTATAAAATGGTAGATCATATCTCTAAAGAAAAAGATGAAAGATTAATAAAGGAGAACATTATTTCGACTCTTAATTTTAGTGAACCTGAGACATGTATTAATTATTGTAAAAGGAAGTTGACCGAAATAATGAAAAAAAGGTCTACTAAAAGTCTTGATTTTTTTAAAAAGAGTATTCATATAAATAATTGTGATCCTTATTCACCTTTTATTCATGATTTCAGATATTTTTTAATTATTGAAATTTTACTAATATGGATATCTATTATTAACTAAAGAAAAGTTTAAAATTTTAAACATATGTATGATATTTAACACTAAAGGTAAAATTAAATGAGAAAATCAATTAAAATTGTTAGTTTTGAATATGAAGTTGAGTACAGAAAACATAGGTTTTTAAATAAGAAAAAAAAAGCTTGTTCGCCAAATACTTAGAAACTTATGGAATAGTAATTCAATTTACTATATTAAGTAATCTTGAACAAAATAGTTTAACCCAAAAGTGAATTGCACATTAAAGGATATGATGAGGAACATGACCTTTTGCAATATCATTAGGGTAAGGCCATTATGATAACTTTTTACACTATGAACAAAGTCACAAGAAAATTGATGTCTAAAGCATCTTTAATTTGTGGAAAGTTTAGAAACCAAGTCTCACTTATTTTTTTATTCTTATGAAAATAAAATATTATCTTTCTCCTTATTACTATTTTATAAGTTATCCAGACTATTCTAAGGCTTACAAGTTCTACTATAAAGAAGGAAAATATAGAATTATAGAGTCATAAACAACTAAGCTTTTGAAATATGATATGCCTAATGAGGGTAGTCATTCTCACATCTTAAAGGATACCAAAGTACATACAACTATTGTTTTATATCCTTCACCTATGTAATTAGGATTAGTGGATTTGACCATGCTTAGGATTAAGTAATTTAAAAGGCTGGTTCACTTAAAAGACTTGGTCACATGTAGAAAGTAAACTATATAACTTTCAAAATAGCATTATGCTGCTTGACTTATTCTATGTGGAAGGAAAGAAACTCTAGGATCTTTAAAAAACTTCCCTACATCCTTCAATACTGTCATAGAAAGTTTTGTAGTGGATAAGAAGCATTCTTCTAGCCAGACTTGAAAACTTCAACCTTATCACTAAGATTGCAAAATGCTTTCAACATTTAATCTTTTTAGTGGCCTAGGAGCTCATTAATCTAATGGGAACAGACTATAGAAGTGCCTAAAAAATTTTTGCCTTTCAGCTATGTTGCCATGTTTATGCCTTGTTTTGTTAACAATTAGTTATGTTTTACCTTTATAGTTTTCTTGGTGCTTGTCATTATTTTCTATTTTTGCAAAGTTTGGCCTATTTTAGACCTTACTACTTGTTATAGTCTCTTGACTTCAATAATTTTTTCTTCTTATTTCCCAAAAAAAAATTGTGATTAATGAATTATTTACCTTATACCATGAACAAATAAATACACAAAGTGAGGTTCCTATGATAGGGGATCATGTTAAATAGGTTTAATTAAGATCTACCAGGGTGAAAAGGCTTCTAATATCATCTAATTATATTGTTTATTTTAGTGAGAATGACTATGATATTGGAGATATTATTAATCCAGTTACTTTTTCATATGTTATTTTTAGTCTTCATATAGATTTAAGGTGAGATGATGTAAGAGATGAAATGCAATCTATAAATCATAATTATGTATGAAAACTTATCAATTCACCTCAATATAAACAATAAAAGAGTTTATATGACCAAAAAGGATTCCTAAGGTAAGGTTAAGTGGTTTAAAGTTATTTGTCAAAAGTTTCATTTAAAGGGAAGCAATATACTTTAGTATCACTTATTATCCAAAATCTCCTAAAGAAGCATTTAGAATGATTGTAGTAATAGTAGCTCATAAGAATATGGACTTTAACATATAGTGAGGGGAAACATATTTTTATATTGTAGTTTAGTGTAAAGTTTATAAAAATGAGATTCACAAACAAAATATGATATAGTATAAATTAATTAGGTTCCATTGCTTTTTGTCATATTTTATTTTTTCATTTATGTTAGTAAGGTTATTAGCTATGCGTAATTATTTATCTTATTATTAGTATTATTATGTAACTTATAAAAATTTAGTACAAGATTTAATTTATATTATATTGAACTAATGAATATAACATTAGTTATTGATAAAATATAGCATCAGTGATTATTAACAAAATCATCGAATATTATGTCATTGATATATTTCTAACAAAAGCGTGATGTGGGCTTAAATTACTTCGAAAAGACCCTCCTTTTTAATTAGGCGTGAATCCCAAATGCCAACTTGTATGACAATTGTTTTAAGGTTGGTTATAGATGTTAATTTACAAATTTTAAGGATATTCAATAGATAAGATCAATCAAGATATGGTAGCCTACATATGGAATTATAGTTATAGTCAAGGACTAACTAAGTTTTTTAGTTGAATTGGGTTTGAACTCTACAAGGATAGTTGGAGCTAAACTCTACTCCTTGAAATATCACTTATAAATGAGAGTCATATCAAGGCAAGTTCTCACAACTACTATCATTAAGTTCAATTAGAGATTTCTCCTCATACTTTCCTTCATTAATTGTCACTAAGTTGAGTGTTTAATTGTCTTTATCTAGAATGCCATTGAAACTTTGAATAGATATTTTTGCAAGCATGCAGACCTAAGATTAGCTCTATAAGCCTACACCAAATACAATCTAAATCTATATTAAAATGAATTAATATTTGTTATTAAGTACTTATAAAAATATAGGTTCAATATTAAAATAAAATAACCATATTTATTAGTATTATTAAGTAATAAATAAGAACTCAATTAATGACTTAATTTCTTATTTATGTTCAACTAATAATATATTATTAAATATTAATAAATATGATGAATTAATATATTATTAATAATAAATTAATTATTATATTATATATTTTTAATATAAATAATGATATGAAAATATAATAATTAAACTTTTTTATAGTTTGTTATAATTAAATTTTTATTTACAGAGAAGGATGTCTTAAACATTACTTTTAAAGAAACACAAGGGATTGATAATAATTCAGCTTGGTTGACATAAATTATTCATGTAATTTGTTAATTCCCAAACACTCTGATATAGTATGGTTGCTTACGAGAAAAGTTTGTTACATGTATCTTTTCTTTTATAGTTAAATTTTTATTTCTATTAGAATTTTAATTTTAATAAAGAAAGATGTCTTAGACAGCACATCCTAATGAACCACAAATCCATTACTACCTATTTAAATGGAAAAATTAATGAAAGGGGGTACTTATCTTTCTAGGGTAACATAAAATTTCTAAAAATTTTAAAACATAAGATTTTTTTAAATTAAAAAAGTAAAGAATTCCTGCCTTTAACCTTTTTTGTAACCAATGTAGGTGAACTGCATTACAATAATCATTTTTCATTCTGTTCCTTTTCATCTTAAAAGTAATAAAACATATAAAGTAATTTATCTTTCAACAAGATCAAATTCTTAATAACTTTACCCGAATTAAAATAGAGAAATATATTTCAAAAGGCAAAAGTAGTATATTCTTTGATTTGCTTTCAGGTCGTTTTCCATTTTGTATGGCCTGGAAAGCAAAACCCAACTAATCTGTACCTAGAAAGCAAAGAGGGTAAGGGGTTAGTGTCTAAGAGCATCGACAACGTGGCCTCCATTTATTTGCTTACTTGTTAGCCTTGGCTCGCTGCAAAATCAGCAAGCAGTAACATTCATGTCTGTCTCCGAGAGAGTTATTGGAAAACCACCTTCTACAATGAGTGCTACAAATCATAGGCAACAGCTCCTCCTAGTCATTTTGTTTGGCATGCTGAGATTCACAAACTTATCTAACAATGAATGCAGAGGCGATAACTTAACGAGGTCTTCCTCAAATTCCTAAAAACTCCACCCTCCTTGTGCCCAAGATTTTTTTCTCATTGAATATATGTAAGGAAGTTCAAAAAACATGAGCAATGATTCTCCAAAGGTAGACTACAACTGTCTCTTAATCATTTTGAATAGTGACTCAGTCTTCTTTGTTGGCTGTTAGCCTCAATAGTTTGACCACTAAACGTTGACAATGTCGTGTACTAATAGGAAATATAGGAAGGTGTATCCCATGCTTCTCCAATCCTGTTTCTAATAGGAATGCTCGTGCAATCATTTACTTACAAAGCAGAATATTATAATCTTCTTCTTCAACTCAACCACAAGACTCCAGAGTTTCTAATGATTCCTATCAATATTTTATACTACACGTTATTCTGGTCCTAGGCTTTGGTTGTTCGTGACCTGGGAAAGCTGTAAGTAGCATCTTAACCAAAATTGGAATAAGTCTGGGAGGTGTAAGTGGGAAGTTGCCTGCTAGTATTTTATGTACTTGTATTCTGACAGTGTCACAAGTCACAACCGTGTCGAAAAGAACTTATCAGACTTTCAATTTGTTTTCATTTCATTTTCTATTAGTTAGAAACAGTCTCTTCACTTTTGTTTGTGTTACGCAACCCATGTCCAATTACCAGAAAGAAGTTCGATTTATTTCTTAAGCTTCTGTAAAGTGTCGAAGACATAAGTTCATCCTTAAGAAAGAAGCTGTCCTCTACTCCCTTTCAGGTTGAATTATAGCCTTGAGAATGGAGATAATAAATATAAAAAAAATCGGATTGAATTTACATTCATTCTATGTAATTTATCCGAGTATATCAAGTTTACCTGTCATCATTTTTGTCTATTTTAACTAATTTGAAGATAACATTATTTTATTTATATATATTGCACCTTAGGAACCAACTTTAGTTAGTTAATAAAAAAAAAGATAATTTTCAAGTCTTAAGTGAAGTTGTATTGTCTACAAACTATTAGAATAAAATTCTTAATACTATCTTAATGTAATACCTTACCTAAATTTAATTATATTCATCTTTTCTTCACACAACAATTGATAATTTATTTAAATGAGAGTTAAAATGTCCAATTTTTTAATCAATGTTAAAACTTTAAATAAACTTTTAAAATTTTAAGAATTAAATTATATTTTATTTCTAATTTGAAGGATTTATTTTGATCCATTTCTCTAGTCATTTTATAAACTTTTTTTTTCTCTTTTGATCTAATAATATACATGCTACTATCCCTAGCAAACACCATTGAGATATTCTAATGCCTCCATTCTCATGAACGATAAATAATCAATGAATCGAAAAGATCCAAATCTTAAAATGAAGTCTAAAAGGTTAGTTGAACAGAGTTGCTGGGTTTGATCAAATGTCATTCTGGCCATCAACTATGGGACAATATCCAATTCCTTTCACCCTCTCAATTTTGTCTCTCAACTTTTTCCCACTTATTCCATAATACGTCTTCTCAACCACCAACTCAAGCCCCACATTTGTTCAACCTCTCCAATATATATTTTTTTCATATTGCAAAATGGTTGCTTACTCTTCACTGTTCTTCTATTTCTAGATGAGGCCTTTTGTAATATTATTTATTTAATGGAAAATTAATCTAACTTGACACCACTCAACTTTTCTTGTTATAACTCATTGTTATATGCATTCTAATATTCTAATGCTGAAAATAATTATTAAAATGATAAATAACCAAAATTCAATTTCAATCACGTTGTCATAAATCTAGAAATTGACGTCATCAATATCCAAAAATCATGGCTTAAACTTAATTCTAAAAGGTTATATGCGGCGAAGGATTAGTAGGTCCCCCGCACCAACTCTGCCAAGAATTCACCAACCCCCAACCGGTTAGCAGCCGGTCCAACTACCCTATTAATGCGGTTCGAACCGGACATCCATTTCCAATATATAGCTCTTCCAATCACCCTCGGCGAATTCAGGACTTACAAACTAAAGCACAAGAACATAAGAACAAGGAAACAGTCAGGAAACTAGAAGAAAAACCGCTGAAATGGCTAACAATGGCGAAGAACAGCAAACTCAGGTCAGCAGGCACCAGGAGGTTGGTCACAAGAGTCTGTTACAAAGCGATGCTCTTTACCAGGTATTCAAAAACAGGAAACGTTATATAAAAATGATAAAATTATAAGTTTAGCTTTCTATTTTCTTTTCTTGATTTATGTTAACTTTTGTTTTTGGTTTCTGGGATTCTGGTTTTGTAGTACATTCTTGAGACCAGTGTTTATCCAAGAGAGCCTGAATCCATGAAGGAACTGAGGGAGTTGACAGCCAAGCATCCTTGGTATGTTTCAGATGGTTGTTTAATTGATAAAGTTTTGTTCTTTCTCGCTATTTTGTTTTTTTTCTTGGTAAGGTTCATAGTTTGATATAGAAAACTGGGATGTAATATACCAGGAACATCATGACTACATCAGCCGATGAAGGGCAATTCTTGAACATGATTTTGAAACTTATAAATGCCAAGCATACCATGGAAATTGGTGTATACACTGGCTATTCTCTTCTTGCCACTGCTCTTGCTCTTCCTGAAGATGGAAAGGTACTCTCTTTTTATAAACCAAGCACATCGTTAATTAATAATCAGAAGAAAACGGGATAAAAGTGTGTTATGTAACGATTGATGCAGATCCTTGCCATGGATATTAACAGAGAGAACTATGAGCTAGGTCTGCCTGTAATCCAAAAAGCTGGCGTTGCCCACAAGATTGATTTTAGAGAGGGCCCCGCTCTACCAGTTCTTGATCAGATGATTGAAGATGTAAGGATTTGCTGTTGTTTTTGGACAAAAGACTAAATGCATTTGCTTTTGTCTTTGAGATCATACCGATAATGCAATACAAAATTGAGTCATATCCTTGTATCATATACCTCCCAACTTCAAGACTTATTTTTTGTTCACTGTGGTGAATTACAGGGTAAGTGCCATGGGAGCTTTGACTTCATCTTTGTGGACGCTGATAAGGACAATTATCTGAACTATCACAAGAGGCTCATCGAGCTTGTGAAAGTTGGAGGACTGATCGGGTACGACAACACCCTGTGGAATGGATCCGTGGTGGCACCCCCTGATGCACCTCTGAGGAAGTATGTCAGGTACTACAGGGACTTTGTTTTGGAGCTCAATAAGGCCCTTGCTGTTGACCCTAGGATCGAGATTTGCATGCTTCCTGTTGGAGATGGAATCACTCTATGCCGTCGGATCAGCTGAATTGGGGGACACGTCAAGAATTGACACGTAAAATGTACCTGTACTCTGGAATGGATGCCATATTTAATTACCGTTATTCTTTTTCATTGAGATTTCCAAGGCCTTTGCTCTTTCAGCCGAAGAAATGCATAAGTGGTGGGTTTTTAAGTATTTAAAATTTATAAAAAAGAAACCAACCCCCCAGCAATACCATTGCAATCTTATGCTCATGGCTGCCATTTTGATACTGATGAGAGTGCTTGAGAACCATAATATAAAAAACAATATAAGCATAACGCGTTGCAAAGTCGTGTTCTATAGTTTAATAATGCCGCACAGCTTTCTTATTGGTACATAACATCCAAAAAAAGGTTGGCAGGTCCTTGCAAAAGTTGCGACTTTTTGAAGTAAAAGCAAGGGAAAGTAAATGGTTGTCGCAGCAAAAAGGAAACGAATCTAAGCTGGTGAAGTAACTAGGGATTAGTTTACTCGATAACTTGCAGCATTGTAATAGGTACAAATATATTTCCTTTGTTTAAATAATAAAGGTAAACGTTCTACTCGCCTGCGACAAAGTTTGTGGAAGCTGAGATGGAGAGATTGATTTAATTTAAGTCCAGATATTTTAAGAAGATGGAGCACAACTTACGTGAAATGGGTGGTTCGCGCAAACCAACCAACCCCAAGAAAGACTTTAGGAGCAACCACTATGGAGGTTGGGCGCTTAAAAACATATGGCAAATTATCAACAAAAAAAAAATTCAAAATTTCGTCAATTTTGTAAAGTAATAATAATATGTTTAAAATTTTAATTTATTATAAAAATAATTTAACATTAACAGCACTATTAAAGTTTTATTAACGAGTATCATGTCATTATTTTATTTTTAATTAATATTTTAAAATATTTTATTTAAATTTAATTTAAAATTTTATAAAAATTACCTAAAAACTCTAATTCCTCAACTAACCACCAAAGAACTTGTTTTGTGACATTTATTTACAATTTACAATTTTTATATTTGAAATATCAAGAACAGTTTATTTCAATTCTATAATTTAAATTTTATAAAATTTACATAATTAATCTAAATTTTAACAAAAATATTTGAAAATTATAAATAAATTATACAAATTTAAAAGACATATTTATTTATTTCAAGATTATTTTTACTAGCTATTTTTTTGTGTTAGTCCTTTTTTATGTGTTTTTTAATATTTTACTATATTATTATAATAATATATAATATGTAATATAATATTATAATAAAAAAGTCACTTTGTCATTTTATACTTTGTCGTTCTATTTTTAATATAATATAATATATAATTATAATATTATATTATATTATACTACAGTGCCATATGTTATAGTAATTCTTTGTTGACTGTATAGTTGTTATATTTACGTCCTAAAAGCTTTCAGTTAAAATAAAGAATTATAATTTGGTAGGTTTATTTACCTTATTTACAAGTGGTTTTTCTTGTTACCCTAAACAATACAAAACGTTATTTTTTCTAATTATTTCACAACTCTCTTTTCCATCTAATTATAATAACATAATATATTATTATAATACAATATAATATTAAGAGTCATTTAGTGGTTTTACTCCAAAGCTGATTTGCCTTTTTCCTGTCCTGTTTTAACTTTTTTTTAGGACCTGCGATTCCGTTGTCGCTCTAATATATATATATATATATACACATATGTTACTTTCTTGAATTTGATTCTACCACTTGATTGTATTTTCTTTTTATTTTTGACATTAGACAAAATATTTTATTTGTTGAAATTAAGTGTTTCAGATATATTAAGTTTCAAATATGTGTTTCGTACATATTTAATAAGGTAAATTATTAAAAAAAATCAGAAACTTTAACGAAATTTGTAATTCTAATCGAAATAAAAAAAATTTAGTGATAAGTACAAGAACTTTCAAAAAGTTGAAAATTTTCTTGTTGTTTGAACTTTCGTTAACATAGTTGATATGGCATTCATATTAGCACAAGGTAGAACCCAAATAAAATACATGGAAAGCATACTTAAAGGGTAAATAAAAAAAATCATAACTTTCCTCAATTTTACAATAATAACTAAAATTTTCAATTTATTACAAATTTAGCCAACTCTTAGCCTTCTTATTATCCGGGATGATGAGACCAACATGTTAATAGCAAAAGATGACATGTCATTTATACGTGATATGTTATATAGATTTTTATTTTTATTTTTATTTATTTTTATTTTAAATTATTTTTTATTTTTTATTTTTTCCACTCTTTTCACTTTCTCCTTTTACTTTTTCCTTGTCCAAATTTGATCCCTAATTTTGTCTTTATTTGTGTATTTAATTAATATATTTTATATTTCTAATCTTATTGAAAAAGTTTAATTAGTTGTTAAATAAATTCAATAAAACATTTCAACTTTTGCACCACCTTCTTCAGCATTTTTTTAATGTTGTATAATATTTACTAATATTGTAAAATAGTAAAGACTTAAATTAATATAAAATAAATTGATATTTTCAATTTTAACACTAGAATAGAAATACAAAGGTAAATTATTTAGAATATCTTAAATTGTTAGCAAAATATTAAATATATAAATATAAATATAAATATTTTTATTGATTTTTTGAAAAATTAAAATTTTGGACTCTACATATATATTAGTAAATGATAAAATTTAATTGTTATTATTATTATTATTATTATAAAATTTTAACTTTAAGATTTGTGTACATTTTAAAAATAATTTACTAAAATGTTATAAAATTTAGAAAATATCAAACAAGAGAATTAGTTTTAAAATTTTTAAAAATTTTGAAGTATGAAAAAACATAAAAATTGTAAGACAGGTTCATATATTATTAAATATTGTAGGATTAAAAAAAAACATGTTTTAAGGAGGATGATAAAGACTATTTGATAACTATTAAAATTTATTATTAATAATATTATACTTTAATGCATAAATATACATTTTTGTAAAGTAATAATATATAAAATAAATATTGGAATATATTCAACAAATTGGTAAAAAATTATAATATTTAAAATTATATAATTGAAATACAATACCTTCTTTATTTATTTAAGTTCCTTTTTCTTAACAGGCATGAGAAAATTAGTTGAAAAGAGAAGTTGCATAAATAAAAATATTTGTTAGATTGAATCTATTTAACAACTAATTAAATTTGTTCAACAAATTTAGAAAGAAATACAAAATATATTAACCAAATACACAAATAAAGACAGAGTTAAGGATCAAACCTGGACAAGAGAAGAGTAAAAGGAGTAAGTGAAAAGAGAGGCAAAAAATAATTACAATAAATTAAAAATTATTATTTAAAATAAAATAAAAAAATCTATTTGGCATATCACGTGTAAATGACGTATCACCTTTTGCTCTTGGCGTGTGGCGGCTAGCTAAATTTGCAACAAATTGAAAGTTCTAGCTATTATTGCAAAAGTGAACAAAGTTATGATTTTTTTTTTGTAATTTACCGTTTAACTGAGTTGGTGGCATCAGCATCAATGGGTCTCGTCATCTGCTGACATGGATGCCACGTCAATTCCATTAATGGAAATCCAAACGACGGGACATTTTTATAACTTTTTTAAATTTCTTATATTTTATTATCAAAATTTTTTGTTATAGCTATAATTATAAATTTCATTAAAGTTCATAATTTTTTTATAATTTTCCCATTAACATATTATGTTATGGGCTCTTCTACTCACTAATTACCGCATTAACACTTGAGTTATGGACTTTTTTATTCACTAATTAATTTTATATAGGTAAACATGAGACATATATTATCTTGTCTAACCTCTTTTATTTACAGATAAATTCTACCCTTTATTTTTTATTTTTTAGTAATATAGAATTTTGTTAGGCCATCTTATCAAATTTTATATTGTTAAAAAATAAAAAGAAGGGGGATAAAGTTCATTTATAAATAAAGAAAGTTGATAACATATAACTCATATAAGACATTATCCAATGTTTATAATAAAAAATACTCACTTTTAATTTTCATTCTTTTAGTATACAAATTTTATAAAAATCTTTTGAAACTTTTTATATCAATGTTAGTATTGGTCAGTACCGATAAACCAATTCCAATTTTCGGTGTGATGAAAACAACAGGAAAAGAAGGGACATGTAGTTACATGTGGTTTGTTTGCTTTTGTTCCCGGATTTCCTTGTTTCTTTGTTTGAGGAACATCAGTACATTGCTTGCTAGAGTCACAGCCTGAATTATTGGCATTGAAGGGTCATTGTAGGGCGGGTAGCCAGACAACAGCGTAGTCACTGTTACGTGTTGTCTCCAGAGGTTTGTTGTCTGTTTCCTGCTGACAAGCTAATTACGTAGAACGTTGGTCTACGTATGTTCCATGGATGTCCTTGTTAAGGTTGATGACCCATCACCTTGAAACGATGTCGTATATATCAGAAGCCTATAACATAAAAACGATGAATTTTCGGCATTAAAGAGAGATTAATTTCAACTATATGTTTCTTTTCTGTTAGATCACACGTGATCTCAATATTTTAACTATGATGACTATTGATAATTACTGTAGCATAATGAAATACAAGGCGTGCAAAAACCTATATCATCACAAATGATGGATGATGAAAATTTAACTTTGTTTTTATTTTTGTATTTTTATATTAATTTTGTATTTTTATTGTATCTCGATTTTTATATTTTAAAATAAAAATTAAAAAAATAAGCAGGCCCTAAGTTGTCGTTTTAAAAAGAAAAAGAAGATGACAATTATATGAAGTACCTCACCACCTCGACAACTTGGTTGCAGTACTTGAATCCTGAAGCTACCAATTACACATGATGAAATGACAGTGATAGCTAGAGAAGCAGAAAAGGCAGTAAACGAAACACAGAAAGAGAGCAAGTACATATTTTGATTGAGGATTCTGATTAAAATATCAACCAAGAATCATAAAGTGAATTGTTCGAGTTCACTAAATGGTTACATATTTACCAAAATTTCATGCATAGAATTATTGGAATCTAAAAGAAGTCCAAAGGTTAAATTTACCATACTCAAAGCAGTTTATAAATTTCGAAGATGACACTTATACATGAAACTGAGATATAGCTGATAGATGATTCTCCATGCTCACCATAGATCTCATCCAAGGGAATAGCATCAATATCCTTTTCGGGAAAGACAGCACGAGTAAAAGCATATATTTGTTCATTTTACCAGGAAAATTTTCCTATAAATGGTACAAAAGCCCCAATATACAATTCGATTGATAAAATATTGAAATGCAAGTTTACTGGAAGAACTCCTTAGCAGAATCTTTTAAAGAATGTACAATAGTGAAGACAAAAAGAGAGAACAGATATACAAACTAGTAGTTAATTATATGTCACAGAAGCCATGAAAAAAAATACTGGTATTATGGCCTCGATCGATCACCAGTCGTCTAATTAACAGGCCGTGGGTTGGTGTGTGAAGGGATCATAGAAATGAGGTCTTGGCCTGACGGTAAGAGTGTTTGCAGAAGAACCATCACCGCCACTGCCGCCGTTGCCGCCAATCCTCTGACAAGAAGGGCACATGGTGAGTGTGGCTGTCGGCAGTTGCATATGCAGAGGGCCAACAAGTTTCAACGATTTGAGCTCTTGCAGTTCCTTTTGTAGCCTCTTGTTCTCTTCTGTCAACGTTTCACAACGCTTCTTAAGTGTCTCGCAGTCTACTTCAGTTTGCTTCATCTTAGTCCTGCAGAAAGGAGGAGGAAAAGTTTGATGGTTAGAACCTTCTTCTTCAATGATATGTTAAGTGCAGAAGATGTTAGTTTCTACTAACAAACAAATTATACAAGGTTATTTATGAACCTGGCTCTCCTGTTCTGGAACCAAACTTCCACTTGTCGTGGCCTCAGATTCAGCTGCTCTGCCAAAGCGTGCTTTTGCTTCTGATAATTGTATAAACAGGAAGACGAAGTCAGATATGTAACTCTAATAAAAAATATATATATATATATATATATATGTGCTATTCAATATTTGCAGGGTTATGGATAAACGAGAGAGGTAATCACAGGATTTAATGTGTTGTATTCTTTGAAGTTGTCCTCTAAAGTTGCTGATTGTTCTTTGGTAAGTCTAAGTTTCTTTCTGGGACTAGCTTCTTCATAATCATCATCCCAAACCCTTGAAGAGACTCTCTCTGCATCTACTTCTTCTCCACAGCCAGGCGCTCTTTCCTTCTTGGTACTGGAGTTGGAAAATGAAGATACTGGACTGAGGGAAAAAGCCTGCCTATGCATATCCTGATCGATCTTCAAAGCTGACTGGGACGTCTCTTCTGGGAGGCCTAAAGTAAGACATGGAATCAAGTGATCGTATTTCAATGAAGGCTTCTTCTTCTTCTTTTGTTGCATATGGTCAAATTGAGAACAAATTTCTTGATCGATATTGTATCCAAGGCCTAGACCAAGGCTTGAATTGCGGAC
Source organism: Pinacopodium congolense (assembly GCA_028565735.1). NCBI lineage: Eukaryota > Viridiplantae > Streptophyta > Magnoliopsida > Malpighiales > Erythroxylaceae > Pinacopodium > Pinacopodium congolense. The sequence continues at coordinate 20,883,043 of JAOXYD010000136.1, forward strand.
CCCATGAAGATTTCCAAAGAGCATGCTGTAAGACAGACACCCCCAATTGATGAAGAAAATTGCTCCGGCATATGTAGAAGTCTTCCTGAAACTATGGAGGTAGGCAGCTTCTTATCGAGAGAAACGAAAAGGGTTTCAACAGCTTTGGGAGTGAAGATGTTGGGACTAAGTAATTAGTGAAAAGAAATGGGTATTATATATAAACGAATCTAGTTTTGTGGTTTGCTCATCTCTTCGCCCATTATCCTCATAGGTTGACCATAGGTCATGTAACTCTCTATCTTTTCAAGTGTACAATGTATAGAGTGGACATATTCGATGCGTCTTGTTCAATTCTTCTCGGCCTTCACTTTTTTAAAAATCCATCTTCAAGTAAATAACGTCCTCAGTTCACAATCCAAGAAACTCTAAAATCTATACAGGCAGGAGGCAGTAAAATACTGTTTTACTTGTGCCGACTCATAAAACTTTATGACGATCTTTATATGGGCAGGAGGTAGAATACTATTTTACTTGTGCCGACTCATAAAACTTTATGATCTTTCGCTTTGCATTCGCGTATTTCTCTCAAAAACCTTAGTCTAGTCTTAACAGTTGGTCACCGACTCTAATGTCGTAAACCACCAACTCGATAGAGATAAGTAGAGAACTTGATAATATAAACAAAAATTAATTTGTGAAATCAATATTATAAATACTATATCACATCAGTTAATATTGAATATGTACTGATTAATTTTTTAAAATTATAAAATAATTTTTAAATTTTATAAAATCTATAAAAATAGTTCATCTATATATTGTGCTGTATAAAATTTAACTTTATTTTCATTATATCTAAAAATACAATAATTATGATATAATAACAATATTAATATAATTTAATATAAAAATGTCCAATTCATTTATAATAATATAAATATAAAATTAAAAACAACTTTACTTATATTACATTATCTTGTATAATTTTAAATTTTATTAATTAAGTAATTTTATTTTAATTAT
>JAOXYD010000136.1:20888587-20914746 GCA_028565735.1 Pinacopodium congolense
TAGGAATTCCTTTTCTATTTTACTCTCAATTTACCTATTTGATCTATAGATAACTTGGAATAAAATATATTAAACACAAAAAGCCTAAAATTAAGTTCATTAATCCTAGGAATCATTACACAAGATCCTATAGTTGGTCTACACTTAAGCTCAAGTATGTTACTTAATTGATTCTTTCATAAATCAAACTCTAGTGGTCATGGAATCCAACTACCTAAGGCCATAATCTAGGTGGTCTATCTAGATTAGGCATAATAAATATTTAATCAAGTAAAAATCCATCCAAAAACTTCTGCCTAGTCCAATCTTAGCCCTAAGCTCAGCCAAAATCAAACTACTAACACATATTAATCAAAAGAACACAAGCCATTGTCAAAGCATAGGTTTCCATTGATTCAATCACAAAATAGAGTCAATACAAGTTGAAAAATGAAAAATACAGATAACCAACAGATAGATGATCACTCCCTGATACTTTTGACACAAATTCCCCACTTGAAAGCTAAAAAAAAAGAAGAAAAATATTCTATAGAAAATTACAAGAACAACCAAAAATAGCAAAAACCTAACTAGGTGATGTGAATAGTGATGTGTGGCCCCTGAAAGCTGCTAGCATGACGAAAATAAGACTATTTATAGTCTCTACAGGTGGCTATAGGTTTTTGAGTCTGATCCTTAATCGTTTCATTGTAATTTGGCACTAAATTTAATAAAAAGTTGTGTACAGTGACCAATACGACAAGTTGGTTGGACCCATACGACGCCCTGGGAGACCTCCGTATTAGTCCAGCATACAAAGAAATACAGTAGATTAAGAAGATTAATATAATGGGTTAGGCTTCCCTATACGACGAGTTGCTAGACCATCGTATACGTCTATGAAATTCACCTCTTTAGCTCTAAATCATTCCAATTTAGTGAAAAACTCTTCTAGCTTGCTCCCAATTCAACATGTACCTGAATTTAACAAAAATAACTCCTAATTGGTGCACTTCATACATTAAATAGGCAAAAATATAGCAAATTATGCATTCAAAATCAATGTAAATCATCAATTAACAACATCCCCACACTTGAATTGTTGTTTGTTCTCAAGCAACTCACTTAGGCATTTAAAGAGCATCTTTTAAAGATGATTAAAGGTTAACCAAGCAACTCAAAATGATCTATGCAATCAATTATAATCAATATCATCTAATTTAAGGTTGATAGTGGATTAACTTATATGGTCATTATACATACCGAATTCAATGCCTCAAATATAATACTAAATATCAATAAAGTCACTAAGATCATTATGCAAACCTGTCATAGATTGAACATTTAGATCAAATTCTTAGTTTACTCATTCAACTATGAAAGATCCTCCAAAAATACCATACATCTAATCATTCACATTGAATCATAATTCTACTTGATTTACCTCATGCCTTCCTCAAACATCAACCCAATTCACAAAAAAGGAACACAAATAAGCAAAAATGCATTCAAGCACTATTAAGTAATGGCTTGGTTGGGAGGTCACTTAGTCTTGTAAAACGAAGTGAACACCTTGTCTTGAACACCCCAAGTTATTCAACCAGGCCACCTCATACCAACTAGTTACTAACACCAATCATAAACTTAAAACTTTTTTAGGTACAAACCTAACGAAGTGAATTATTACTCATTTATTCTCTCACTCTTTTTTCTTTTTCTCTCTTTTTTTATACATTATACAAATAAAACATCATAAAGATCATCAAGCATCCCTTTTCCAAAGTTATGATATAAACCAAATGTCCCCGATCCTCAATATTCACAACTAGTTATATAGACTTTCAAATTTACTCACATATCAAATTCATCATGCATATATATTAAGTTCTATTCCAAATTCACATGCAAATCCATTGGAACTTCTTTCAACTTAGGGTTATTTAAAAGGTTTCAATTCCACTATATATTTATAAACACAATTCAGAAAAGCCATGATCAAACAAGAATTAGTCCATACTAATCATATTACTCACATACATCAAATCAAGATATAATAGTTAACATTTAATCAACCTTAGCATGATTTTCACTAGCATATCCAAGTTAGCTACAAAAGGACTTGCAAAGATCCAAGTATATCTCACTCAATATGATAATTCCAAGTCAACTACAAAAGGACTTGCAAAGATCAAAGTGTGTCTCTCTCAATATGATAATTATCTCATCCCCCCACTACTTAAAATGAACATTGTCCATAATGTTCAAGTAATCAAAAGAAATGAAATATGGTAGGGAAAGAGAAGGAAAAGCTTCCCTAAAAAGGATCATTCAAGAACTCTTAGCAACCAACCACATCGAACCTATAAAAGAACTAAAAAAAACTAGCATCAAACTATAAAGAATCACAATTTAAATGACTTTAAAGAAAAAAAAAAGCTACAATCATGCCGAAAGCATGCTATATGGTCAAGGAAGAGAAGGTGAGGTATTGCGAAGTAAGAATCACTCCTCAAAGTTATCCACTAACCTAGGCAAATATAATTTAGCTCTCTATTTATTTATTGTGAAGGAGTTTTAATTGTCTCTCTTTACCTCAAGAATCCTAAACGAAAAGACTTGTAACACTTCGAATAGACCATACCATCAAGACTTAAGCTTTTCTGGAAAAAGACGAAGATGGGAGTTATAGATCAATACCTTGTCACCTACTTGAAAGTCTCGGTGGAGGAGCATTTTTTTCATTCCACTTCTTCACATGCTCTTTATACAACTTCAAATTATGATAAGCATCCAAACAAAACTCCTCGAGCTCATGAAGAGACATAAATCTCTTGACACCTGTAGAAGAGAAATCAAAGTCAAGAAATTTTGTAACCTAATATGCACGATACTCTAACTCAATAAGAAGAAGACAAAGTTTTCCATACACTATCTTGAATGATGATATGTCTATGGGTGTCTTAAATGTAGTCTTATATGCTCGAAGTGCATATCTATCTTTAAAAACCAATCCAGCCTAGAAGCATTGATAGTTTTCTCTCATTAATTCCTTATTTGAGACTTTAACTTGCCCACTAAGGTAGTATGGCGTGACAACCTTATAAGCCAATAAAGAATCAAAAAGTTTATTATAAAAATATGACAACCTATCATTAATAATGGCCCTAAGTGTGCCAAAACAGGTGAAAATATTCTTTTATAAAAATTTAACAACACATCTAACCTCATTTGTGGAAAATGCCATTGCTTTCACCCATTTGCTAATATAGTCAACAACAACCAAAATGTATTGATTAAAGTAAAAATTAGGGAATGGCCCCATGAAGTCTATACTCCCCACATCAAAAACCTCACGGATAAGAATATTAGTCAATGGCATGTCATGTTTCCTAATAATGTTCCCGACCTTTTGACATCTGTCACATGATTTAACAAATGCATATGTATCCCTAAACAAGGTAGGCTAATATAAACTACACTCTAAGACTTTATGAGCTATCCTAGATGAACCATAATGTCCTTCATACTCTCTAGAATAATAATGATGTAAAATAGAGGACATTTCCTCTTTATGAATGTAACGTCTAATTATGCCATCCATACAAATCTTATTAAGCAAAGGTTCATCACACAGATAATGTTTTACCTTAGTTAAGAACTTCTTCCTTTGAGAATAAGAAAAGTCAGGGGAAAAGATATTACCAGTAAGGTAGTTAACGTAATTTGTAAACCATGAAGTGGCTCTCATAGCCATCAGATGCTTGTCAGGGAAAGTCTCCTCGATGTCCTGATGTGTTATGCTCTCCATAGTAGCTTCATCTAGCCTTGATAGTGATTAGCTACAAAGTTTTTTGCCCCTTCTTATCCGTCAATTTAATGTCAAATTCCTGCTAAATTAGGACCCAATGAATTAGTCTTGGTTTGGCATTATGTTTTATCATCAAGTGCTTTAAAGCTACAAGATCAGTATGAATAATGATTTTAGATAAAACCAAATATGATCTAAACTTATCAAAAGCAAACATAACCGCCAACATCTCTTTTTTATGGTGGTATAGTGGTGTTGTGTGCTACACAAAGTCCTTCTTGCATAATAAATGAGGTGAAAGATCTTACCTTATCTTTGGCTAAAGACAACTCCAACTGTAAAATCACTTGCATCATATATTAGTTTAAAAGGAACAGACCAGTCAAGAGAAACAAGTATAGGTGCATTCATAAGTGTATCCTTTAACAGTTGAAAAGATGTCATATGCTTATCATTAAAATCAAACACAACATCTTTCTCAAGCAACTCAGTCAAAGGTTTAGAAATCTTAGAAAAATTCTTAATAAAATGATATTAAAAACCAGCATGACTTAAAAAACTCCTAATAGATTTAACATTGTTAGGTGAAAGAAGTTTCTTAGTAATATCAATTTTAGCTGGATCTACCTCAAAACCCTTTGCTAGATATCTTAATACCTAAAACAATGCATTCCTGAACTTTGAAATGACATTTTCCCAATTAAGATCGAAATGGGTCTCTTCACATATGATTAAGGCTTTCTCCAAGTTCTCTAAAAATGCATAAACAAAGTAACAAATACAGAGAATTTGTCCATAAAGGTCTCAATGTAAGATTCAAGTATGTCAGAAAAGATAGCCATCATGCATCTTTCAAATGTAGCTAGAGCATTGCACAAACCAAATGGTATGTGTCTATATGCAAATGTACCATAAGGATATGTAAAAAAAAAATTCTTGATCTTCTAGAGCTACCAAAATCTGTAAATATCCACTATTTCCATCTAAGGCATAATAAAAACCATGTCCAACTAATTTCTCAATCATTTGATCAATAAAAGGTAAAAGAAAATTATCTTTTTGGGTGGCGTCATTCAATTTCCTATAATCTATGCACACTCTCCACACATTTACTTTCTTAGTGACTATTAGATTTTTTTTTTCATTTTCTATCACAGTGGTACCTCCCTTCTTTGACACCATCTAAATAGGACTTACCTAACCAGAATCAAAGATAGGATACATAATAACTACATCTAGAAGCTTCACTACCTCATCTTTCACGATATCCTTTATGTGTGAGTTGAGTCATCTCAGGGGTTGTGATAGGAATGAATTTTATTATATTTTATATGTTATTTCATTTGAAATTCATTCCTTTTTTTGTGTTAAATTACTAATTTTGTATTCCTATTAATTTTTTATGCAGATTTAATAATGGGATACAAATTTTGGATTAAAGTATGAGGAATTGGAAGCAATTAGAGCATAAATTTAAAGCTACAATGTCTTGGAATGAAGCTTAAATTCCATGAAGAGAAGCTTTTAATTAAGGAGTTCTCCTAGGAAAAAAAATATTTTGGCAACAACAAAAGCATAAGGAGCAAGGAGTCGTTCCAATATTAACACTTGTCCCACTTACCAAACATAAAAGACAAAAATGTGTAGCTTTCCAGGGAGTAATAAAAGCTTGAAAAGGATGAAAGCTTAAATAAAAAGCAACGTGAAAAAGCTTAAGAAAATTGCATGGAGTGGATGTCTTAAGCATGGTGGAGGAGTCAATAACTTCATGGACCATAGGAGGTGGCGGAATCAATGTTTTAAGGAATGTTTGGACAAATGGCGCTTTACCAATCTTTGGAGAGTGAAGACAAAAACAAATTAAGCTTTAAAGGAGCATAAAAAAACATTTTTGGTGAAAGCTTTTCCAAGAGCAACAAATCACGTTTTGGAGAGGAGTTTTTGCAAGAGTGGAACACATGTCTTTTTCTTATGAAATAAGAGCTTAAGAAAGTTTTCAAAAGAAGACCAAAAAAAAAGAAGAAGAAGAAGAAGAAGGACGTGTCTTACTCTTAAGACATGAAAACAAAAGTTTTTAAAACATTAAAAAGAAAGAAGCAAAAACATGATTGGAGAGGAGGGGCACTCCATTAAACCACTAAACTGAGCCATATATATACAACTTTAACATGTAGAGAAGCGGGTAGCTCCATTTTTGGTCTTGTTTTTACTTTAAGAGCCAATTCTTCCTCCTTTCTTCCTCCATTCTTAGTTTCTTATTTTTCTTTGTTTAGTTCTTAGTTTATTTTCATCTTTTTGCTTGAATTTTTCATTTCTTGTATTTTTGTTCTCTTCATTTCTTGTTTTAGTCTTTAAATATTAGTTCTTTGGTGTATTTTATTTAAATATTTGTGTTAAACCTTAGTTATTGTTCTTTGTTAATAGAATGCTTTATTCTTGATAATTTGAGATTTGTTCTTAAATTTCTAGTTTTGGGTTTTTTATTTTCTTGTGTTTTATTTATTTATTCAATCTTTATTTTATTATGTTATTAGTTTATTTAATTATTTTTTAAATTATTTTAGTAATGATTAGCTAGTTTAGTCTTGAGTTGGAAGTTAATGATGGAATTTTGGATGAATAATTGTGAGAATTAACTAGGAATTGAATGAGCTTTGTGATATAGGTTAGGACTGAATTAGGATTCCGCATAAATGTCATGAATGAGTTTTCTATCATATTGGACCTATCTAAATTTGGAGGAACTGAGGGTTTAAAAACTTGTTCGAGCCTATAGGCTAGTATCTTAGACCAATTGTAACTTATCTGTTTCGAGGATCAATTATAAGTCCAGAATCCCAAATTTATCTTTCTCCCAGCTTTCGTATTTGTTATTCGTTTCTTGTTCATTTGTCTCTATTTCATTAATTGTCTTTAGTGTTTAGTTTTAATGTCTTTAATTCCAAGGGTTTTCTTTCTTTCTTTTTTTTCCTTTTAGGCAACATTAGAATAGCCTTAGCATATCCTACCTCTCTATGGGATCGACCTTGACTTGCCTTAACTACTTAGTTAGGTTAGTTAGGAAATTTTTATTATTTGGGAGTTTGAGACAACTTAATAGGATGCACCATTGCTTTACTTTCATCCTTTATAAAAATATAGTGTGTGCAAAAAGAGGGACTAATACCTTTTATATCCACAATGGTCCACCTAATAGTCTTCTTGTGGTCCCTAAGTACCCGTAATAACCGCTCCTCTATGGCACTTGACAAACAAGAAGAAACAATAATTGGTAAGTGCTCAAGTGGGTTCAGATACCTATATTTCAAATGACCATGCAAATGTTTAAGGTCAGTGGAGGGAGGCTCTTTAATCGATGGCCTGGGTAATGGATAGGTTAGTCTTTAGAGTGGCTCAAATGATCTGTACTACTCTAACTCAGCTCCATTATCTTCTAGCTCCTCTTGAAACTCCTTGCCTAAATCTTCGAGCACTCTTCGTACTTCCTCCTCCAATAAACCTGCACAAATAACAGAAGAACGATCAGTATGAGAAGAATATATAGTAATAAAATTGCACAAGTTAAGAGTAGAAGGATGCTTTATAGCATCGAACACATCAAACACTATTTCTTCATCTTGAAGTCTCAAGATGAGCTTTCCAAGTTGTACATCGATGATGGTCCATGTGGTGGCCATAAAAGGTCTCCCAAGAATGATGGGGACGTCTCTGTCTTTCTCTATGTCAAGGACTAAGAAATCTACCAGAAAGATGAACTTCTTGACTTTTACCAACACATCCTTTATGAATCCCCTTGGAAAGGTAATGGGCCTATCTACCAACTGAAGCAAATTTATGGTGGGTTTGAGTTTCGCTAATCCAAGCTCTCTGAAAATAGAAAGAGTCATCAAGTTAATGCTTGTACCTAATTCCATTAATGCCCTATCTATATGCAAATCACCAATGGTGTAAAGAATAGTAAAAATTCCTAAACCCTTAAGCTATGGTGGTGGCTTCTTTAACAATATGGCTGAAAACTCCTTATTAAGCTTCACAGTAGCATACTCTTCAAGCCTCCTTTTGTTAGACAAAATTTTCTTCAAGAACTTAGTAGAAGAAGACATGTTCTATAGCCTCAGCAAAGGTAATGATAATGTGCAATTTCTTAAATATCTCAAGGAATCTACCAAACTACTTATCTAATTGTATAACCTTTAACCTTTGAGGATATGGAATATGAGGTCTTATCGGATTAATAATGGGATCAGTAAATAACCTGGCATAATCCTCTTTTATAATTTGTGTTTCCTTGTCCTCCTTACTTGTTGCTTGACTCTCTTCATCTCCACTCTTATCAACTTATTCATCCTTCTATTTTTCCTTAACTTCCTCAAACTATCTACTACTCCTTAATAAAGTTGCCTTTGCATGCTCTCTCAGGTTGGCCTCAGTGGTGCCAAGTAATGAACCTGGGGGCCTCTCCATTAACAAACTCGCAATATGACTTATCTGATTCTCTAAATTTCTGATAGATGATTCCTGATTTTGCATCCTAACCTTAATATTAGAGATGTATTTTGTAAGTAGCTCTTTGAGGTTGGATTTATCTGGGAACACAAGATTAGGAGCCTTGAAACTAGGAGGCGACTGTCTCTGAATATTAAATGACTGTGGTTGTGCCATCTGATTATTCCTTCAAGAGAAACTAAGGTGATTCCTTCACCTTGAGTTGTAGGTGTTAGAATATAGATCCCTCTCTATCTATTGTAATTGCCTACATAATGGACCTCTTTTTACTCCTGAGTAAAGGGGTTCTTAAGTTGACACTCAAAAGATGAATGGAAAATTTCACCACAATGTTCGCACATGGCACAACTCCTAATATATGAACTTGCTCCTCCTTTCATACAGTATATTAAATTATCCAACTTCTTTGTAAAAACCTCCATATAAGATAATAAGGCAATTGTATTATCCATTATATGAGCACCTACAAGTCGTTTGAAATGCCTTTTTATATGTTATTGAAAAATGCTTGTGGCCATCTCAGCAATCTGTAGGCTTGATATGGTACCTTCCTCATCAAGCTACCTCTTGTTACTGCATCTATGGTATTATTAGTCGATAGAGTTACTCCTGTATAGAAAATATTGACTTTCTGCTATGTGGAGAACCCATAACTAGGGCACTGTGCCAATATACTTCTAAACCTCTCCCACACCTCATATAAGCTTTCATTCTCGTACTGGGTGAAGGAGGTGATCTCATTCTTTATTTTGACAACCTTGGAAGGAGGAAGAAACTTAGTAAGAAACAATCTCATCAACTCATCCCATGTAGTGATTGACCCTAACTGCAAAGTGACCAACCATACTCTCGTCTTATCCCTTAGAGAAAATGGGAATAATATTAACTGTACTACATCATCAGACACCTCATTCTACCTAAATAAGTCACTGATATCCAGAAAAGTTTCCAAATGAGTGTTTGGATCCTCTAAAGGTAGTCATTTGACCTGAGATGCTTTGACCATAGAAGTAATATTATAAGGAATTTTGAAGTCCACCGCTGTGACTCTTAGCCTTACAATGGGAAGGATGGATCTATTATTATGTCCTATAATTAAATCCATCATGGTCAGCTCCCCTCTCTCTTCAAGATGCTATATAATCTCTTCTTCATATTGCTCTATATCTACAAACTGTGCTTCACTCTCAAGTTGCTCTCCTGTAACCTCTTCTTCAACCTTGCTAGGTTGAGCCAATCTAGTTTCCCTTCTTAACCTGCAAGCAGTTTTCTCAATCTCAGTATCAAGTGGTAAACTCTCGAGCTTTTAACCATGAGTGTACATAAATAAAAGAATACAAACTCAAAGAAAGAAATAACAAAGCTAAGAACTAAAAATAAAGCACTCTAAAACAAAGCGATCAAGCAAACAATGAAAATAAACAAATAAATAAAAAAAAGAACTAAATCTGAGACAATCAATACCTTCTAACTTAATATCTCACAATTAGAAATTTCTGGGAACAGCACAAAAAACTTGTTGCGGTATAAACAAAACAATATAAATCAAAATCTAAGCTATACCAATTGGAGGCAAGCGTACCTCGTCAACAAGTAGTATAAAATGGAGTATACAAATATCGTACCCAAGAGATTTTAAGATGCAAGAAAAATTAACTTAAATAATGCAAAACTACTCAGAAACCTAAGATTTGATTGATTCGAAAATGAAGTAAACGAGTGAAATGGGTAGATATGCAATATGCAAATTATGAACTAAACGCAATTAAACTAGACTAAATGACTAAAACTGGCTAAAGTGTCGGGTTTCAATTTCATAATAGTGGATTGAATTAAGATCTACTTCACAAAATTAAGTCATACCCAATGTTCATAGGAATTCTTTTTTCTCTTTTACTTTAAATTTACCTATTTGATCCATAGATAACTTGGAATAAAAGATATTAAACACAAGAAGCCTAAAATTAAGTTCGTTAATTCTAGGATCCTCACACAAGGTCCTAAAATTGGTTTACGCTTAGGCTCAAGTATGTTACTTAACTAATTATTCCAGAAATCAAACCCTAATGCTCATGGAATCCAACTACTTAAGGTTATAATCAAGGTGGTCTCACCCCTAACCTCAACCAAAATCAAACTACTCACACATGTTAATCAAAAGAACATAAGCCATGGTTAAAGCATATGTTTCCATTGATTTAATCACAAAATAGAGTCAACGCAAGTTAAAAAAATGAAAAATATAGATAACCAACAAATAGATGATTATTCCCTGATAGTTTCTACACAGATTCGCCACTTAAACCTCCAAAAAACTAAAATTCAAGTGAAAATGACAAGAATAGGCAAAAATAGCAAAAGCCTAACTAAATGATGTGAATGGTAAAGTGTGGCTTCCAAAAGATGCTATAATGACCAAAATAAGACTATTTCTAGTCTTTGCAGGTGGCCCTAGGGTTTTGAGTATGATCTTTCTTTGTTTCATTATAGAATTTAATGAAATATTGCGTACAGTGACCAAGACGGCGAGCTGGTTAGACCAATATGGCACCTTGGGAGACCCCCATATTAGTCTAACACACAAAGGAATATAGCAGACTGGAAAGACCAATGTGGTGGGTTAGGCTTCCCTATACAGTGGATTGTTAGACTGCTGTATAGGTCTTTGGAATTCACCCCTTTTGGTCCACTCCACTTTAATTTAGTCTAAAACTCCTCCAACTTGCTCCCAATTCATCATATACCTAAATTTAATAAAAATAACTCCCAATTGGTGCAATTCATACATTAAATGGGCAAAAACAAAGCAAATTATGCATCCAAAATCAATGTCAATCACCCATTAACAACACGATTTCATAATGTTTTGCTCGAATATTAGATGATTGAAAATTTAAGTCATATTACCAGTATTATCATAAAGACGTTGATGATGGACTCAGCTACTGCAAACATGTCTCAAGTTAATTTTGCAAGACTATTTGTGGAAGTAGAGTTTTAAGGATTGTGGCCCAACTATTTTAGGGTTTCAGTCTACAACAACGATGGCTCAGTTACACGTAAGGAAGTTTAAGTCTACTGCGAATGGAAGTAAGAGTTACTGACACAAAAAATGGAGTGCAAATCAACAAGGTGCAAAATTTAGACAAGATTCAACCATAACATGTTGTAGGTCACTCTGGGCTTAGGGAGGACCCTTTAGATCACCCAATTGACCAGATAATAGCTACTAGCCCTGAGCCAACAAAGGAGAATCACGATTGAAAAAAGTTAAACAACTGATACCTCCTACTGAAGATCCCCAATCACAGAGCCATGGAAGGGGACCACTATAGTCAGGCAAGGTATTGATTAAGTCACTGGTTAGATAATGACTACTCAAGAGGCCATTAAGGAACCCTTTATGGACTGCTAAGAAGTGGATTACCAAGAAGTTGCTAAAGGCTTAGGTCTAGACGATCCTGGTATTGCCCATAAATCCCCTGATTCTGAATTAGTTAAGATTACATAGGATGTGTGTTTATCAAACCTTGCCTTAAGTAATCCTGTAAGGCCCTCCTCGTTTGCACAGGAGAATAAAAAAGCTAGGAGAAACTTTTGAAATTAGGGTTGTTTTTTGTCCATCCTTTTTTTTAAAGCATTAGTTTTTTGGAATATTACCAATTTTAATAATCAAAGGAAATTGTTAGGTCTTAATATTTTTCTTCAATTAGTTGGTTATTATTAACGTTTATCTAGTTATTCCTTACCCATCTAACCCCTGCACCCAGGATTAAGCTAGCTTGGCATAAGAAGGATATCCTTACACACAATTTCATTCTTTGTCTACATCTTCAAATGAAGCTAACAAATTGTGATAAATTGCTCTTCCCAAACTACCTAAATTCATGTGCCCTTAGATTATGCAAATAATGAAAGCATAATCGATCTCCTCTTTGATTGCAAGTACTCTACTGTCCCATTAGGTGTCTTTTCTCAATTTAATAAAGTGATCAGGCTCTTTTGTCTTCTTTTTAAGCTATCCTTGACTAGGTTCAAAAACTTGCTGACCTTATAAATTTTTTTGCCTGACTTCTTATGCTTATCCTTCCCCCTTATTTCCATACACTCCGGAAAGAATGTAACTTTACTATCATTTTCCTATGCAAAACATCAAAGGCACCCTCACTGAAGCAAACTCTCACTTTACCAAAATATTCAATGCAAACACAGATGAGTGATTCCTGTTTTTACTGTGTTTTCTAGCTTACTAACTATTGTTTTGTAGGATTTATTTAAATATCATTAGGGGTAATGCTAGAAAGGAGGAAGGCTAAAGGAAAAAAAAAAAAGGCTAACAAGAGAAAGGAAATGGACTAACTGGATCAGTAATGGGGCTAGGAGGAATGCATATTAAGATTTTTGCACAACAGACTAGTCTGAATCCTAGTAGCAAAGCACTAAAAGAAGAAGTTGCCACGGATCAGCTGAGAAGGAAGCCACAGATTAGAAGCAAAAGGAACGGGCTAGCAACAGATATTGAACTTGAATTAGAGTTCCCTTACATGACTCACTATAATAAATGAAGACGGATAACTAGAAGGTTAGTTCTAATGTAGAGGATTGGCACAGCGATGGCAGTAAGTGATCAGAATGTCTCGCATGAGTCCAACATCCCAGATGATTCCACTAACGAAGTAATTGAGAACTTCTAGTTTCAGAAATTGATACAACTAGGTCTACGAAAACATGTTTCCAATCTACGGTCACCAAAAAACCCCTCCTAGATTCTTAATATCATGTCATTTCATCAAGCACATCCTTGCTAGGGACAATAGTAGAGCCTCTCCCTCCCATAGACTATGTACAGGGCAAACTTGGGAAACCAAAGCAAGTTGGTAAAAGGAAGGCTAGTGATTTTAAGGAAACTGTCCAAGGCCCTTCAAGGAAAGGCAAACCCAACTTGGCTTTAAAGTAGAAGAGTCAAGTAGCCATGGTGCAACTTTGGTTTTTGGGTATCCTGTTCATGTCTTAATAAATTTAACCGAAGAGGTTGTGTAACTAAAAGGTGCTTTTTGTCTTGCACTATATAAAGGGCTTTTATTTTGCAAATCCCATTCCCTTTTGGCATTATTTGTGTAGATAGCACCAGGTTCGGTATCCAAACCATCTCCTACTGCCTTTGTTTCCTAGTTTCCTCTTCTTTGTGCAGCTTTCCTTTGCATATATGATATATTTAGCTGACTTATTTGAAAAAAAAAAGATAGGAATGAAGACACTGGTTTTAAATTAATTTCCCCATGGTCATTCCATTCAAACATGAAAGCATTTACCTAGAATTATATGATGCTCAAGAAATTACTATGCAATAAGCAAGACCGCAGTAGCTCAACTAGTAGTTTATAATTTACAAGACAATCTTCATCACTGTTCGGTATGAAAAAATGAAGGCAACACTGAGAAAGGGAAACAACTTTGATATAATGGCTTATAAATTAAACCAATAATCATTTGAAGGAGAGGGAATTATCAAGCCAACAACGAAACTATTAAGTTTGGACAACAGCTTATTAATAAGCTTGCAATTACAATTATTGTCTTTCTCTGTGGCATTGAAATCATACAACTGCTAACTTTCGCATAATTATTCATTCATTCCCATCAATTATGTCGTGGGCATCTTATTATTTAAAAACCCAATACATACCACTATACAGTAAATGTTGTCCACGTTTAAGATATGATGTAGCCAATGGACTTTGATTAATCACTTAGAACCGCATTGTCATATGGACTCCATTGTTTGGGATTTTATTGAACCTTAATTTCACATTATGTGTTTTGTCGCAAATATTGGTGTAGATCTACTCATACTTAGAGAAAGATATGTAAACAACCTCCATGAATTCTATTGTTATAAAAACTATAATCAATCCGAAATTTGGTTAGAGAGACCACACGTGAATCAATGTCACTTGTTAAGGTCATAGTTTAAGTGTAGAACCACTTTATCCACATATGAACAACAATTCTATCCCCATCCTTCTAAAATGGAGGTGAAGAATACACAATTAGAAGATGAACTGACAAAACTGCGCTACCTTTGGTCAACTTACTGACCTTAAGGCTGAAGGTCACTTTTTCACAGCAAACTCCTAATATTAAGACAAAAATTGACATGACTATACATTAAAATTTTCTTTTTTGCTAGTCCTCAAAAAATAAGCCACACTTACATTGTTAGGGTGGCAATTAACTTATTGGATGCCACTCCTATGTCAGTCGCCCTAGTCCTGTGAATTTTACTTCTGCATCATTAAAATGTGGTCACTAATTGAATTATGTTCACTACCCATAACTTGAGCACACAAGTACTTACGAATCTCCTTTGAATGTGCCTTCTGCAAGACCAAAAACCGCTACCCTTAATTGTCACGTGTGATCACACCATAATTTCACATCTTAAAGCCCACTCCCCCTCCTATAACTCTAGTGCACAACACATATAAACTCCACAATCATCACTGCAAAAATCTAAATTTTTTTTACATATATCTCAAAGTGAGTTACCTTAAACTATATGTATCAAGATTTAGGTTGTAGCAATTCACAACCCCTTGCACAATCTTCGCAAGATATCATCAACCAAGATTGTATTAAAGAAAATATTGATTACTTGTTTTGATGGTATGAAAAATCATTTGGACATGAAATAGGAAACGTGTGTCACGGTACACTAACATTTTGATAAAAGGCTATTGAGAACTTTAACTTGATAAAAGATGTTTAATTATGTAGCCATCCCAGAAATATTTTGATAAAAGGCTATTGAGAAATTCTGCACAAAGATTAGAAACATTAATCTCACCACATCTTTGCACATTTGCTCTCTGAGTTGCACATGAATATGATTCAAATCAAATATATATATGGCAACACGATCAAATTCAATGATCAATTCAATGCAGATGGCCCCCTACTGGTCATCCGTTAACATGAGAATCAACACTTGCACAATCATACACTAAATTGGAAATTTGGGCAATGAACCCCATGCTCTAATGCTACAGAAAAGTACCACGATCATTAAATCACATTCAAACATACCTTAGAAGCCAATATTATGTGAATTCCAAGCGCAGCATCCTTAACAAGTTGCTTACAATATTTTTTGAATCACAACAAACATCTCCTTTTCAAACAAGCGCACACAAAAGTTCTCACAGGTAACTTTTATAGTGTGAATATGATGGGTAAACATTGCACTTTTAGTATCTGTTAAGTACATAAACCAGAATATATAATTTTAGCCATTTTTGAGGTGTCATAATTTCATATGGAAAACACCCAGTCCATTATAAAATTTTTTGAAATGCATGTAGCTGAGGCTTAAGTAATCGGATTGAAGCAAACCCACCAACAAATTGCAAAAGCATTTATCAAATAACATCAACCAGCAAATTATGAATAAATTTATTGACAATAGTTCATTATCACTATAAAAAAATTACTATAATATTTCATTACCATGTTATTAACGCAAGATCTACACTTGAAACACGATAAGATATCTAATAATCGTAGGCTAAAGTGAGGATTAATAATAGCATCTTCATCTCTACACTGAAATACCAATGTAAGTGCAAGAATATTTACCATATCAATTGTAAACACATACAGTACAAGGTATTATTTCAGTATCAATTCCCTTATAAACAACGCAAATTTTGGGTATTACAATTTACTTCCCCTTAGGTGACTCAACAGTTGGAGGTATTGCAAAACAATCGATCCATCCTTGGTCATTGAAACTAGTTCTCCAGTCGTTATGCCACCTAGTGCCTACATGTTATAGTACATGTTACACTCATAAAATAATATACCATAATTACTTTTCATTAAATGACTAAACCTTGAAAATACCTGCCTTTTTAATGTTTGTAACATGTCGCTTTGTTGCTAGAGGTAAAAAATTCTTACCACTTTCAGTTGCAATTGGTAAAACATTCTTACCATGTGCAATCTCCCTCTCATGCGTAGAATTCACTCTCTTTTCCCTGGGTTTGACTGTTCTTGCATTTACATTCATTCTATGTGAACTACTTTCCACACCTTGACAAACCATGTCTCCACCTGGCGCCAAACCTATAACTATCTCTCTCTGTTGTTTAACCTATGCCTCAACACGGGTTCCAATTACCACCTCATCCTTGCATGTCAAATTTAGCACCCCTTTTACAATCTCACCCATCTCATCTAGAACGACCAAATCCATGCACTCAACCGTTGATGATGCAACATTTCTCGACTTCATTGACTCTTCCCACAAACTTTACAGTATGCTCATACCGAACACATCATTACAAGTGCATCTCCGATCATGTTGTGGTTCCGACTTTGAATGTTCAATGCCCTACGTATTCCGCTTACCTTTACATTTTTGGTGCATCTGGCAATTTCGCAGATGCACTATAGACCTAGTCTTTGGTTTCTTCAATGGACAATGCCTTCAACCCATTACGATTTCACGATTGACCATGGACTCTGATGTCCAAGTCAGGCATAAATCAGTCGGTCTACTATGTTTCATAACCTGAAATACAATGCACAATGGATGTAATAACAAGAAATCAAATACCCTTACTCACATCAACAATGCCAGTACATACCTCTAATAAGACAAAACAAACGCTCCTCCTTACCTCTCAACCGGGATTCTTTCGTGTCCTTATAATTGTTACCCTATCTTTTGTGGAGGACCACTCTCCGTCCACTCTAATCATTATACATATCAATAAAGACACCAACCTATTCAAGGGTTGAAATTAAAATCACCAAAACACAATCGAAACTAATATAAACAAAATAAGATCTATTCCCCCCATTGGCAGAGCCTTCCCTTATTCTCCAAATTCACTACAAATTCGATTCTTTCCCTTTAAATAATTTTTATCACTATCCATCCCAAACACAATCATCTTTCTTTACCCGATAACACAATTACCCTTCCATCCTACATCTAACTTACTTTACCTCATTTTTCCAATTACAACAAAGATGACATGGTGGCTCAGGTTACCACTGGCACTAAATCCCAAGCCACCCACTCGGGTCCTTAAAGGAGAATGGTTGGAACTATTGATGCATTTTAGACACACGTGTAACATCTACCTTAAAGGTCTATTATTCTGGATGCTCATTAATTAAGATAAGTCGATACTTCTAGACACCAATTCATTTAATCAAGTGAAAATCGTGTTAAAAAGTATTTAAAAAATAAAAAACCACAACTTAGAAGGAGGTCAGATCTGGTTGATCTTATAAACATAAACATAATAGTGACAAAGAGTCCAGCTCCCATTTTCAGTGGAGAAGTTCTGACTTGTTCATTGGAATGCCAAATGTTAATTGAGAAAGCAAATCATTCTCATTAAGTGGCATTGACCCGAAAGAAAATGTTCAAAGTGGCAAAGTTCTTCCAAATCAAATACACATCCCTTCATAAAACCAGATATGGCTGCTCATCCCTAAAAAGAAAAGTAACAATAACAATCAATGATCCAATAGATGTATACGGAGAAAATGAGGAATTGCTAACATAATAATATATGAGTGTTCCCTGAACATTGGGCCTTTTGGAATAACAGTAGCAACTTGCCATCCCCTGCAATGAGTTCTTTTATCTAAGTAATGCTACCAATGATGGCGAGTGGCTTCCAGGCATCTGCCACAAAAGGAAGGTCATAAAAAGCAGAGTAACCAATCATATAATTTACCTCAAAATCTGACACTTGATGACAAAGGTATAAGTACCCATCAACCAAATTGAAAGAAATAGAGAGGTAAACATATAAAAGAACAAACGTTCAAGTATGGGCATATGTTGCAACAAACTGAAATCTTGACAAACATATGACTTATGTCTACCCCGTAATGTCTACATGAATATTCACTATTAGAATTAGAATTTAGTAGTGAGATATTCAGAATGTCCAACCAGTGACAGGTAGCAGTACAGTAATAGAAATGTTTCACATATAAATAAAGTATTGGAAAAATGATTAATCAAAACCGTTCAAACTGCAACACTCACAACTGGGTACCAAAGCACTATACGCACAAATATACCACTAATGCATTTAGGCTTATATAGTCCTCAAATAACCAGATAGCTAACTTACAGATGCTTTAACCGGCAAGTTCAAGCAATCAAATTAGGAACCATAAAACATGATCCAACTCCGGATAGCTGAATAAAGAACAAATGTGCAACGACCAACAGCAGGATCGTGAGGTAAACAAAACCCAGTTCAATTCCAACGCCTTATTGCCTAAAGGAAAAACAAGAAGTTAAATGGGTTATCGAAAAAGAGGTGTGAAAACGAGAAACTACCCTCCTTTTCCTTATTATCTTATCTTTCGTAGACAGCCGCTCTCTGTCAATGGCTTGTAAATGTTCAAATCAATAACGAAGCAGTCGGTCCAGGGCATCTGCTGAATATCATCAAAACACAATCGAAGCTCCCCCTTCTGCATAGTCTTTCGATATTTCCCATCTTCATTGCAAATTCCAATGTTGCCCTTAAACTACCCTTCTTTACCTTAAAATACAATAACCTTTCTGTCCAATTTACTATAACTCAATACTTAATTTTTTCAATTACAAAAAAGATGACATGACAGTCTGTGTGTCCTTAAACCATTAGTAAGAACAACTTCCTAAGAAATTTTCAGGATATGTATAATTAGTTTATTCGTGATTTTTAATTATAATTTTTATGTTTTTATCTTAATTTTTTAATATTTATTTATTTATTTATTTTACTATTTTTATTTTTATATTATTATATTATTTTTTAATTTTAATGTTTAAAAATAATAAAATAAAATAAAATAAAAATTCAATTAAACAAAATTTACATTTAAAAATGTCTCCATCAGCTATTTCAACCATTTTTAAATAATTGAAATTTAGAATTTGTTTATTTTTATTTTTATTAATATAAAAATTTTAAAAATAATATATTATAAAATATAAATATATAAAAATACAAAAATTATAATTAAAAATCATAATTAACAACTCATTCACGGTACGATTGGTTTGCTGGTTTATTTTCTCCGAAACCCTTCCAAAAAAACGTAGCTGTGTTAGCCATCATCAGATCGAGGGAAGTTGTCGCTGCCTCTGCCCCCTACACCGAAATCGCGACCCAGCTCCGCCGCTTCACCGCTTGAAAACTATTGTTTCTGGGTCAATCCAACATACCGTCTACCTCTCAACATCGACGACGATTTGGTCCCTTTGTTTTGGTAGCTTCTTTTTCGCGTTTCTCTAATTCCCTGAGATTGGGGTGATCACTCGATACAGGTGGTGGAACACGTCCAACCTGTTAAAAACATTCTTAATTGTAACCCGATCATCGATTTCTGGGATCCTAAAAGTTTGCTTTTGAATGGAGAATTTGGCTGTTGTTATGGAGAATTTTCTTTATGGCCATCATCATCAGTCCTTTTCTTCTGCTTCTGTTTCTTAGAGACATGTTAGCCAGAGGTTTTCTCTCTCTCCAAGTTTGGATCTTTCCTCTCTCTTTTTTGCTGAATTGTTATTTTTTTTATTTGGATTCACTTAGTTGTGCTTATGAAGAAACGATTAAATGATATGGGTATTTCTTGGTTACTTGTTTTGCGTTTGCTCTCTCTTGTCCGCTGGAGAATTGCTAAATATAAAAATAAAAAATTAGAACCAACCTAAAACGAGTAACTTTTGAAAATTTTAAATAAAAAAAAAAGCAACTATGCTACCCTTTCATGAAAATTGTGTCATACATCAAAGTACTGGTTGTGTCATAAATGAAAGTACTGGAAAATTAACAATACTTACCGGAGGTCCACCAGTAGCACACTAGCACGTAGTCAAAGTACTAAAGGAGCCGCGGAACATTTACTATGGGAACCCAAAATAATTTATGGCTAAAGAACTTGTCAGATGGTCGAAGTTCGTAGTTCACACGTGTACCAAACATAAGCATGAGAAATCATCACGATTACATCGCTTCTTAAAACATATCACGACACAATCTTTCTTCCCATGGATTCATTGGATATTACCGACGACGACGACCCGGTCACCCCCGGCGGCCGGTTATTCCTCCGGCCGGAAATGGAAACGATAATCCACTGTGCAATTGGGATCAAAAATCGTTTTGACGTGGACACCGTAAAGTCATTAGTCAGTAACTCTCTCATGGTGAAGCACCCTAGATTCTGTAGTCTACTGGTTCGTGACAGAAACGGAGTCGAGCACTGGAGAAGAACTGAGATTGATATCGACCGGCACATCATTATCGTCGATCCCACCACCAAAGAAATCACCACTGATGACGGCGACCACCGGGATAACAACGATAACGCAGAGAGAATAATTAATGAATACTTAGCAGATTTATCAGTTAGTACTCCACTTAGTGAAGATAAGCCCTTGTGGGAACTCCACGTATTGTTGAAGCAAAACTGCGTCATTTTCAGGATTCATCACGCTCTCGGTGATGGGATTTCGTTGATGTCGATGTTTCTGGCTAACTGCAGGAAGGCGGAGGACCCCACGGCGATGCCTACGATGGTGACTGGTGGCCGGAGGGGAAGAGGGAGTGGGAATGGTTGGATGAGGGTTTTCTTGAGTTTTGTGAAAATGATATGGTTCAGTTTTGTCTTTTGTTTGGACTTCTCGTTGAGGGGCTTGTGGGTTCGGGACGGGAAGACGGTGATTAGCGGCGGCTCTGGGGTTGAGCTTTGGCCCAGAAAGGTGGCCACTGCTAAGCTTTTGGTTGAAGACATGAAAGTCGTGAAAAGGGGAGTCGCTAACGCGGTAAGTTTTTGAAACACAGTTTAGATTAGGACAGATTGATAGTTATTTTCGGTAGAGTAATATAGAATCGGTTGCAGTCTTACCTGGATCATGTAGTGTGTGCTTCTCTTTTTCAATTTGATTTGGTAAACTACTTCTATGGGGACAAATGCCATATGGGGACAAATGTCATATGTCCTGGTGTTTAGTGATGGGGTAAGTTTTGTTCTCGGCTGTCTTTATTACAATATTCCTCATCGCCTGCAAGCATTCTCTTCAGTCTACTGGAAAATTTTAGTGCAAAGGAGTAGACTCTACTAGTTCATATCAAGCAAAATAACGAAAAAGAGTCTATTTCATCCAACTACTGGCGTATAAACATGTTCATCTTTTTTAGACACTCAATCGTGTATTTAACATACAGGAATGTCTTTTCAATAGCAAGTTGGTTTTGTTTTTACTGTGTCAGGATCATGTTGCATAACAAAATCTGATATTGTTCTTCTTTTGTGTACATTAAAAGTGCATAAATTATCCTTCATTCCTATGATTCAAATGTGATTAAATTCAGCTTGTCTGACTTTTTGACATAATATTGCAGACCATTAATGATGTTCTTTTTGGGGTGATATCTTCTGGGCTCTCAAGATACTTGGATCACCGATCTCCTAATGGTATATTTTCATAATTCCGAAATCTAAATTTCCATTTTCAATCTCTCCTAATGTGAAGTCTCTGTTTTTCTTCTTTTTTTTTTCAGCTCTGCAAGATGGGCATCGATTAACTGGAGTGGCGATGGTCAATTTAAGAGAACAACTAGGTTTGCAGGTTGGTAGCATGCAGTTAATTGGTTTTTCAGTATCATGCAAATGTATAGATAGATAACAACAACGTGGTCAGAGCAGGACATGTCTGAATTGATGAAAAACAATTCAAGATCACGGTGGGGGAACAGATTTGGAATGCTTCAGCTACCTGTATATTACCACAAAGGTGGTGTTGATCCACTGCACTACTTGAAGAGAGCTAAGAAGATGATAGACAGGAAGAAATCCAGCATAGAGGCCCATTTTTCCTACGCTGTTGGGTCCCTAATAATGTCCTTGTTCAGACCAAAGGTGAAATTTGTTACACATTACAGGAAACAGAAGTATTTGGTTCTTGGCAATGTCTTTTATAGAAAACTGGAGACTAATATGGACTGATTCTTGCAGGCAGCTTCATGTCTTAATTACCGTATAATTTGTAATACCTCGTTTACAATCTCGAACTTGGTGGGACCAAAAGAGGAGATCACTGTAGGAGACAACCCGATTACATTCTTAAGGGTCAATACATCTGCCATACCCCATGTAAAGACTCTTACAAACTCTTTCCGTATGATTTTGCAATCTATGAATTAACACAAAACTGTTTTGTTATGCGTTGGCGGTGGATGAAATAGGCTCTCACAATGCACATGGTGAGTTATGCTGAAAGAGCTGACATGCAAATCCTGGTGGCTAAGGACATTATACCCGATCCTGAATTTCTTGCTAAATGCTTTGAAGGCGCCTTGCTAGATATGAAGGAAGCTGCTACTCTTTCTGTATAATAACACTGGGATAGAATATGCACGCAATTCGATTACATATACCAGAAAGGCTGAAGAATATTACCCAACGTCAAAAGTTTTTTTTTCCCCCTTGTTTTTTGGTCTTGAAAGCCCCATTTGGATCAAAACGCCCAGACGACTCTTTCCTTGCTGTCCTTTTTTAGGTCATTGATAATTTTCTTCTTAGTACTTAGCAGAAAATTCCAATCCTATATGGATGTAGCAATTGATGTCCCTATCTTCTTTTCTGCATCAGACTTGACCGCATGACCAGTAGTCATAGCTAGATTTTTATGTCTATTTGTTAGTTAACATACTGTTTTGTTCTTATACATAATTTATTATTTAATAGAGAGTGTAAATACCCTTATTTATCCATCAGATTAAATAAAACATTAATATTTTTAGGTTTTTGTCTATTTTCCCTGTTTTATTTTTAATCTGAATTTAATTGG
This sequence comes from Pinacopodium congolense, assembly GCA_028565735.1. NCBI lineage: Eukaryota > Viridiplantae > Streptophyta > Magnoliopsida > Malpighiales > Erythroxylaceae > Pinacopodium > Pinacopodium congolense. The sequence goes on from JAOXYD010000136.1 coordinate 20,911,756, forward strand.
TGATTTCCATTTGGAGGAGCATCTAAGTGACGAAAATTGATAGATTGTAGCAAGGAGTGAACATCTTTGTGCTATAATTTTGTTATACGTTCATTTTGACTCATTTTACATATATTATTCAATGAACATGCATTGTTTGATTTATTCTTTTTGTCAATTAATTAATATGTGTGAGTAATATTCTTTGGTTGAGGTGAGGAAAGTCTTTAAGTTAGGAATAGATTAGATTAATGATAATTTGCATTGATTGAGTATTTACTTCTTCCAATTTGGCTTGATCATCTAGGTGGGAACATTAGGTTTTTAATTATCAAAAAATCAATTGTGTAACATACTTGAATCTAAGAGTAGACCAAGCCTAATAGTCTTATGTGAGAATTCCTAAACATAACAAACTTAGATTTAGGCTTCTTCAATTTTATGTCATTTATTCCAAGTTATTTGCGAACCAAATAGATAATTTGAGTTTAAAAGAGAAAAGATATTTCTAAGATCATTAGTAATATCTTAGTTGCATGAAGCTAATTCATATCACTGCATGTTTAGATGATGAACTTACTGAAATTCAAAACCTTAACTAGTTATTACTTTTAGAAGTCTTAATCATTAAACATTATCAAGTTGCATTTTTTATCGATTTAGTTTTTGTTAGTTTTTAAATTTCTATTCGCATTAATCAAACCCTGATTCTTTGAGTAAATTACACATTGCTTACATTGATATTATCATATTTTGGTCTCTTAGGTATACTACTTAGTTTACTCCATTTCATACTACTTGTTAACAAGTTATGCTTGCCTTTAGCTTGGTCTAAGTTAGAATTGAATTTATATTGCTTTTGTTTACACCACAACAATTTTTTACACCGTTTCTAGAGACATATTTATGAGTTATTGGGTTTAGACGCATTGATTTTTTCATATTTAGTTCTTATTTCATTTTTTATTTTCTTTCTTTTATTGAATATTTGATCGCTTTGTTTTGAAGTTTTTAATTTTCTATTTTTAGTGCCTTATTTGCTTTCCTTTAATTCGATTTTTCTTATTTATGCACACTCAAGATCAAAATCCCAAGAGCTTACCACTTGATAATGAGATGGGAAAAACTACTTATAAGTTCAAAGAAGCTCGATTGGCTAAAAATACAAAGATAGAAGGATTTAAAGAAAAGCAACTTGTGGGGTGAAGCATATTTTTCAGAGATGGAGCATCAAGAGCAAGAGATTATATAGAATCTTGAAGAGTGAAGGGAATTAACCGTGATAGATTTGACCATGGGGCATAATAATCGACCCACTCCTAGCATTGCGAGGACTAGTCTACTAGTAGCTAATTTCGAGATTCCCCTTAATATCATAGCTATGGTGAAGGTATCCTAATTTGGAGTATTAACTTTAAAGGATTTGAACACTCACTTGGAGATGTTTCTAGACATTTGTGATTTATTCAAGCAAAATGGTGTTTCAAAAGACACAGTGAAGTTGAGATTGTGTCCCTTTTTCTCTGAGGGACAAGGATAGAGCATGGTTGGCTACATTGCAGTCAGGATCTATTACAAGGAATTAGTTAATGAAGTTATTCTTGGCCAAGTTTTTCCCACATGCTAAGCTCGTCAAGATGAATATAGAAATCACCTATTTCCTCCAGTTCAATAATGAGAGTTTGTATGTGGGAGTAGTCTAGAGATATATTAGCATGGTGTCCTAGTTATGGATTCTCTACATGGTATTAGTTTAACACTTTCTATATATAAATGACACCATCAACCATAAGCACCATAGATGCATCAGTAAGAGGTAGCTTAATGGGAAAAACACCATAGCAGGCCTATAAGTTAATTGATGAAATGGACATAAGTAACTTTTAGTACCATACAAAGAGGCATCCTAGAAGCCTTACAGGTGCTCATGTAGTGCATAATTCAATTGCTTTATCAAATCATATGGAGGTTCTTACAAAGAAGTTTGATAATCTATTGCACGATGTCAAGGGAGGACTAAGCTTATCAATGAGGAGTTATGCTATGTGTGAGTATTATGGTGAAGATTTCCATCCTTCCTCAGAATGTCAGATTGGGAACCCTTTTCACAAGAGCAAAAAGAAGCCTATTATCTTTGGGACCATTTTTTATATTAGGCAGAGAAGGGATTCATTTTCTAATACCTACAACTCTAGGTAGAGTAATCACCATAATTTCTCTTAGAAAAATGATCTGATGGCACAACCATAACCATCTAATGCTAAAAAACTGACTCCTTTAGGTTTTAAGGCTTCAACTTCCATATTACCAAAGAAATCCAACCTTGAAGAACTACTTATGAAGTACATCTTGAACATCGAGCTTAGGATGCAAAACTAAGAAGCTTCTATCAAAAATTTGGAAAATTCAAATGAGTCAGATTGTGAGTTTATCAAAGGAGAGGCCTTCGGGTTCATTAACTAGCACTACATAAGCTAATCTGAGAGACTATACAAATGCAATCTCATTGTGAAGTGGTAAATAATTGAAGGGAGTTAAGTAGAAACAAAAGGAAGATAAAGAGGAGAAGAATGATGAGAAAGAGAGTCAAGAATAAAGGAAAAAGGAAAAGGAAGAACCCGCTACAAAGGAGGATCATCCCTGGTTATTTATTAACCCCATTACAAATATAGTAAGACCTCAGATCTCTTATCCTAAAAGTATTAAAGGTAAATAATTACATAAGTAGTTTGTTCAATTCCTTGAAATTTTCAAGAAGTTGCATATGAACATTCCATTGTTGAAGGAAATTCTTTCTAACAAGAGGAGGCTTGAGGAGTATGCAATAGTGAAGCTAAATGAGGAGTGTTTAGCCATCTTACTAAAAAAGTTGGCATAAAAGATTAAGGATTCATGGAGTTTTATTATTCTATGCACTATTGGTGGTTCCTAAAAAGCACGGGGTAGAACTGTCTTCGTTATATCTAGAGTTTGCATATCAACCAAAATGTCAAAACATATATAAATTTCAAA
>JAOXYD010000136.1:20914846-20943812 GCA_028565735.1 Pinacopodium congolense
TTTTTTATCTTAAATTTTCAGATTTGGATTAGTTTTTAGAATAATTATTTAACCCCCCCCACCCACTTTAGTGCCTTGAGGACTTATAATTGGTATTAGAGTAAGGCTTTGGTGTTTGTTTAATTTCTAAAAAAATAATATAGAATGACACTTTTAAATGATTTTTTCTTTCAAGAGAGATTTGATATGCATCACCTACTGTTGGTATGTAGATTCTCGCATGATATTCTTAGACCCCATCAAATTTAAAAAATATGTTAACTCTAAAACTGCATCTAATGCATCACCAAAGTCACTTGCACCAAATTTGGTGTTCAGTTGAGCTTATCTTATTCTTTTTTTTTTATGAACTTTTCATGGCTTGTTATAGGCCTTGAAATTGGGTGTGCCACTGTATAACATGATTCTCTAAGTCATCAAATTAATTCCACACCTCTTCTAGTTCTAATTTTGCTCCAAATCACTTCCAAACTTGGTATTTTGACTTTTTATTTATGTCCTAAAGTCAAATCGGCACATAAACTTAAAAGGAACAAAAATTAGACATTCTAAACACAAAAAATAAAGATGAAATGACATTGAAACTAAAGTAAAAATATCATAAAATAAATCCTTATCAAAATAACTATGTATCATTGTAGTCTTCAAGGCTTACATAGAATAAAATGCCTGCAATTATGGTAAATTTGCAAGTTTCCAATAAGAGGCATAAATGTTTTTTCTTAACGTAAAGATTCAAAACAATGCTTAAAAGCCACAAATTAGATAAATTTAGATGGTTTATACATATACACCTCATATAAAATTTCATGTAATGGACCCATTAGTATCCTAGGCACAAGATCACATCTCACTCACATTTTAGGCCAAAATACTATCAAAGAAGAATATTTAGGTATGATTTGTTTAGAAATTCTTTTAGGATAAACTTTATGCTAAATGTGAATTCTATGGAAACTTTGGATATTAAAAAATGTTTTGTTTTGACAAAATTGCAAGTTATTTTAGTACACAAAAGTATATAGGTAATGGAAATGTAACTAATACTTAAGGACTCAAGATGACAGGGGTGCTAAAATTTCATTAAATTTGTTTTGTATGATTATCAAGATTATCTCCAAAGACCAAAAGAAGAATAAATTCACTAAGATACATTATTAAATTAATGAAAGGAAGAGAAGTTATAATTGGTGATACATGAAAATGGAGGTACACCTTTACATTGATAGTGTGATGAACTTGTATGATTATAGATGTTTTGTAATGATAGTTGATGCTTTGGATATTTTAAAGTTATGATGAATTATTGGATGTCTTGAGAACATTTTGTAGAATGATAGAATAAATACATATTATTTTTTTAATTTTCCTCTTGATGATATGAATGATGGATGATTTCTTTAATGAAATGTGTTAGGTATAAATACTTAGTGTCTTTTATCAACATGAAATATCTTTGATATTTGATGAATTAGAAGATGAAAAATTTTTAGATTCATGAATAATTGAAATTGGAATGGTTTTATAACAAATTATGAGTTATGTGTTATGTAACATTATCTTGATCATATCTTCGTGAATGTTCTTGGTGTCATTGTTTGATTACTTTAATACCATGACACTTTTTTTATTAGAAGTTATAAGTTTATTTGAATTCCCTTAAGTTATGTTTCGACATTACAAGTTGTAAGAAAGTGTATGAATATTATTCTTATAGAAAGAAATTTTTATAAGGGAATGTATGTAGAAGCATTATGGAATATGTAAATGCTACTTGAATAATGTGCTAATCATACATGACTAAGAAAATCTAAATTGTGTATATTTTCAGTATATTAATGTTGATATGATTATCTTTAAATCATAATCATGCTTAGGAATGCCTAAATATTTCTTTTAAGTTTCTTGATGCCTTTGGATAATTTGAGTGATGATTGAAAGCTTCATAAATGATATGCCATTCCTTCATAACTAAATATTGCATTAGAAATTATATAAGGGATCATAAAAAATTTTGATGTTTATATAAAGGATCATTGATATTTTATTAGAAATTCGCATTTTCATATTTTTAAATGAAAGAAAAATTATTATTTTCATTGAGAGGGAGTTTTGAAGTTTTTTTCGATGGCCCTATTTACAAAATTTTTTACTATAGAAAAAATTTGAATATGTTATGATCATTTTCATATCTAATTTAATGCATTTCTTAGGTTGACAACTTTTCTTAAATCACCTAAGGTATGAATGGTTCATGATATGAAATTGAAATTTTATATAATTCATGTTGATATCTTGAGCATGTCGTTAGAACTTCTAGATGATTATATGGATTGAAAAATTTCATTGTCTTTAAACTTGAAGTCTGTGATATTGTTTAAAAATTGAAGAATATACTAAATTGTTGATATTTCTTGACTAATCTTGAAATTGGTTGAATTGATTTTATTCTTTGATTTTATAAAAGAGATTAAGATGTTTAATAAGGCATTTTGATGATTACTAGATATCATTTTCTTTTTCAATCATTTGTATGTAATAAATGATGCATTTAGTAATGAACTTTTAAATTCTATAAAGATATAATGGTAATTCCTAATTCTCAATGATCTACGAACTTGCACATGATTCTTGATATTTCATAATTTGGATATTCATAAATTTGCATATGTTTTTAAAATACGAGTTCAGGAATTTGATGCCTTCGAACTTAAAAATATGTGTGGTGTTAGACTATGTTCTAGTTAGAGGGCATTTGAATGTCTTAAAATGCATGAATTTCACAAAAAAGTTACCATATTGCTAGTATTTGAGTTTTTGAAATAAACGTTGAAGCATTGATAACATTTGATTATCTAATTGTATTTACTATGGCATTCATAAAATTATTACTTTGGTAATATTTTATGTTCATGTATTGTTGTGCCTTTGAGAAATTTGATTCTTAAAAGTTTTTAAGAATGTTTAGAGGGAACATAAATGTTTGAGGCTTTGAAATTGAGGTTGATTTTTGTTGCTTATAATTTGATTGTTCAGTAATCTATGTCTTGTTTCAATAAACGGATTTAGGTAAGGACTTATGATCATGTTATTTGACTTTTAGATTGCTTATGATTTGGTCTTTGAAATGCCCTTTCATTTTTAAAAGTTTTTTTCTTAATCTTTGTAATTGTGGGAATTGTTTTTAAATTTTTTTAAAATTTTAGAAAGTGACAATGTATAAATTCGAGAATGATCTTCAACCAATTTAAGGAAGTTGCATTAAGTTTATGTTTCATATTAAATGATTATTACATTAGATTTGTTATGACTCTTAATACTTCTTATGTTATGTTATATGATCGTCCCTTTGACTGTGATTCTCTGAAGATAGATATTACTCCTTATGCTTTGTCCTAGAAATTTCTATGACTTACGTTATGGCCATGACCTAGGGTGTGGAAATTACTGACTTGAAACTTTTCTTCATCTTTCTAATTCCATAACCTATCCAACTCCATATATGCATAAAATGATCAAAAAGACTTACAAAAATATAAATTTTTAATAAAATCATCATAAGCAATATCATATTCAAAATTTAACCAAATAAGTATATGATTCTCATGAAAAGTACTTTAAAACCTAAGGTTATAGCTATGAAAATATCCCTAAATTATGTATAAAATAAGTGCTATTAGTAAGCAAATGTTCCCACCATTGATCATAAAAGAATTGGACTAAACCATATTGCTTATAAAATTCTAAGCAAGAGGGGGTAATGAGATAATTTTCATGCAATAATATAATAACTTAGTCACAAAATTGAAGCGATTTGATGTTAAAATACTTCTCCCTATGTGAAATTTGTGATCTTTTACTCCTAGATGAACTACTAACATGGGTTATTACCATTATGGAAGACAATGAGAAGCCTAATGGAAGCTCTAAGAATAGTAATAGACTTAATACCCTTGGAAAGCTCTATGGATGTGAGTCTGCACGGTTATCAAAAAGGTTATGGTCAATAACATAACCTATGTATGAAAATAATTTATATGATATAATAGTCAACTGTTTAAATCCTAAATTAATTCTAACCTTCAATATACACCCATATCAAGAAAAATCAAAGTGAAAACTTGTATGCCTAAAGCTATGAACATTATTGAAAATTATGTAGCTTATCAAGTTGAAACTTTGAAATGGTAAATTTTGCTCCTAATTGTATTTTTAAAAAATCAATTTTGTAAAAAAAAAAACTTAACACACCTAACTTCTCAAGTCTTAAAATAGGAAAAACAAAATTTTGGTGAAATTAGTTTTAATTAAGTATTCTTAAATCTCTAATTGACTTATAATTCCATTTTTACATGATAAAATTTATAAAATAATTCCAAAATTTTCAAACTTTTTAAAAAGATTCAAACTTCAATGACCTAAATTTGGGAAAAAAAGAAATTTGACAAAATCAATTTCAATTTAGTGTGCAAAAAGCTTTAATTAACTTCCAATTGCATTCTTATAGGATCAATTTTATTAAAAAAAAACCTACAATTTATTAAAAATTTGAAGAAGCCCCAATTTTTAAAGTCTTAAAATGGAAAAAAAAACTAATTTTTGTAAGATTAGTTTCAATTGAGTATTCAGGAACCTCCAATTAGCTTACATTTATATCTTTTTAGGATCAATTTTTATAAAATAAAACTTCATTAATTGAAATTTTGAAAAGGCCCTACGTTTTAGAAGCCTAAATTAAGGAAAACAAGAATTTGACAAACATATTCAATTTAAGTTTCAAATAGTTTAATTTTACTTCCAATTTAATCAAAATAATTTTAATTTTGAAAATTTTCAAAGGATTGTAACTAAAATGAAAAAACATCAAGTCTAGAACCCTAACCTTTAAAACTTTGAAATTCAATGAACCTAAATGCAATTAGATGTAATTAAGCTTCTAAGATACTTAATAATGGTGATTTGGATCTTTATTTATCTTTAATTGAATAAAAAATCAAAAGAAACGAAAATACCAAAATATGAAAAATTATAGTTTTACATTATTGCAAATGCTGGCTAAATTGAGGTGATTTTTGTGAGGTATCTTGATTTAGATGAGAAGGGGAGGCTGAAAACACAGTCATTACCAATAGACACTTTACTAGAGAAAATTTACCAAAGGACTAGAGATGGTTGTGGACTAGAAATGTTAGTGTTTAGGGGATTTTATGGAAAATATTGTGTATTAGGTAGATAGAATCAAAATGTAGTAGGCAACTAAGTGCTAAAGGAGGGTTATTTCTTTAGGAGAGTAGACTTAGCCCCTAAAGGAAATTTTTAAGTGTGGAGTGGATGAATAATTGTGAAATGAAGACTTGACAAAAGAAATATGTTTTTAAAAGTGGAAAGATTAGTCAATTGGTGCCAAATATTAGTCGTCGATACACCACTTGATCGATTAAAGCATGGGTCAGCTAGCTATGCTATGCACTAGTTAACCATGTGCTAAAAGTGCACAATTTTGTCATGTACATTCCATATGAAAAAAAAAATCAAATGTTAAAACATATTAAAGACCCAAAAAAAGACTTCAAAAAAATTACACTAAATTATTCATAAAAAAAATATTAAAGTTATTTAAATCATAAAATATCACTTAAAAATATTAAGTATTAATTAATTTAATATATAAGAATTTATCATCTTTTTTTATAATGCCAATTATTTATTTATTTATTTGCCTGCTTGGTTCAATAATGTCTCTTAGTGCTTATTCTTTTGTTCTTTAGGATACTTTTAACATTTTTTGCCCTATAAAATAAATTCTTACTAATTTTTGGTACCCACATAAACTTGGGTCCTTATGGGTTATTTGCCTTTCTCCAAACACTTGACATACTCACAATAGGTGGAAGAAAAGGGAGTATGAGTCCTATATGTATATCTATATACATACCGATGTCATGATTCATTAAAGGTCCTTATATAATACTTTTGCCTAGGTTGATAATATTGCATCCTAGCATTGTATCTACCTTGTGACATTCTCCGATGTCTTGTGTCAGAACTATACATTTATGCATAACACATCTTCCTAGGTTGAGTCTTACTTGTGGATGCTTTTTGTTCATATAGCCTAGTTATAGATTCATCTTTTAGGTTTTTTTTTTCCTTTTACAGAAGTGTTTTTATTAATGTATGGTGCATTTTCACTAGTACAGCAAAGTCCATGCTATCATTTGCAATCTTTTGTTATTTTTAACATTGACTAAATTTTTTCAATTCCTTTAGTAAATTTAGATAATGATTCTTCAAGGGACTCTACTTCTCTATTTAATAAGGCATTTTCATTTACTAACTTTGTGCATATTATCGTTAACTTTTATTCTTATCTACATTCTTTGATTCTAATTCATGTATATGTTTCTCACTTGTAATTTGTGTTATTCTAATAATTTCAAGGTTTCTTTATGCTTAGAGCACAACTTCTTATATCTCTTAGTTAACCATTCTAAATATTCTACTATCTCATGGTAGGTGAAATATACATCACATTCATCATCATTATAAGAATTAGAGTAAGATGGTACCTCATCACTTACCATGAAGCACATGTTTGCTTAAACCTAAATTGTCCATAATTTTAAGGATGAAAACAAACATAAACCTAAATTCTCCTTAATCTGCCCCCCAACTATACTTAAACCTAAATTGTCCTTAATTTTAAGGATGAAAACAAACAAAGTGTGTAAAAGAGGGAAGGAGAGCAAAACTCCCCTAAAAATTGCAATCCACTTATAGGCATGGTTGGAGAACATTTATTCCATTCTATATGATTTAAAAACTTTGGAGAAAGGGAATCCAAATTTATTCCGTCCACTGTTGGTCGTAAAACAAACTACAAGTTTTATACTCAAAACCACTAGTATACGAGTCATACTTGTAGTAAAGAACGGATATCGATCCCACAAGGATTAAATTTAGACACACTATCAATTTGGTTTACACTTTGTTCAAGAAATTGATTTAAACAAATGAATAATTAAATGCAAAAAACTAGAAAGCAAAAGCTATCAACACAGCCAATCGCCAACACTGCAAACCAAAATTCAAAAAAAAAAATCAAGATTCAAGAATAGGACTTGTTACTATCCATATTTGTTCCCCTTTGGTTAATTTATCTAATTTATATTTGACACAAGATTTCCTAATATTTTAGCTATCCTCTCCTAAGGTGAAACTAAATGTCACTAGTTAAATAAATGTATGATTAACTTAGGGATCTCTCGACATGCAAAGCCTTTCCTAAACATTCAATTAGATATGAAGCTATCCTATAGGCAATATATCAATTTATCAAAATCTATTCCTAATAAATTAATAACTTGTTATTTACAGGTCTATCAAATGCAAACTCTCATTGAACATCTACCACAAATTGCCCAAATCACTCTCTCGATTTGTAATAGAGTTCGCGCTTAATAAACAACACAAATAATCCTAAAAATAAATAAACAACCAAAGGTTCCCAAATAATTCAAATAAAAAATACTAAAAATATTTTAGCCACTCATAATAAAAATAAGTTCAATCATGTCTATATTTTCTAAATTGTAAAAGAAAAGCAAAATAAAATAAAATAAATCTACAAAGAAAATATAAAACATGATGAACTTTGAAGTTTTTGTGCATGAAGATGAAGTTTGTGCGCTTGGATGACTCTTTTTCTCTCCACTGAATCCTTCTCTTTGTGTGGCTTCGACTGCTGAATTAATTAAAATTCAGGGTGTTGCCATTGTTGATTGTCTCCTGTTCTCTCCTTGTCTAAACCTCTGCTATTTTTCTAAGGCTGATGTCTTATGCCCTTTATGCCAACACTACTTTAATTAGGTCTGTCGTGGTTTCTCTCTAATAGTTAATGCCAAATAATAGAGCCCAGTAGTCCAAAGATCTCTCGTCAGCAGCCCAATGGCTTTCTCTAATGGCATATGGGATACAGGCTTTCTCACTTGGCATACAAGTTCTCACCCATGGAGTGAGTTTTGTAATTAAGCTCTCACCAGGAAGTGGAATCGCCATCTAGAAAAAACAAGCATTAAACCTTGAAATTAATGCCTTGATTCGTGTGTTTTTCATGAATTAAAGCTTAGTTAACTCTTCCTCTTCACTCTTCACTCTTTACTCATGTTTCTTTTTTCTTTTGTTTTTCACTTCCTTCCAACTTTAATTTTCAACTTCAGTATACCCTACACAATAAATAAATAAATACACTAATAAAATTTAATTCTAAACCAAAATGAACAGTTAAATAATAAAACATAAAACATAAATAAAAATAGCTAAATGATCAAAACTTACTCCAAACTAATACTAAAAACAAAAAAAATAATAATTAAGATTATAATAAACAAGAACACACAAAATAAATCTTAAAACATAATAATATTAACCTATTATGCAAGAAACACATGCCAAATGCTTAGAAAAATACATACTAATGCACAATTATCAACTTCCCCACACTTAAACCTTTGCTTGTCCTCAAGTAAAATCAAATACAACCAATCAATTCTATCACTTCATTGTCATAAAGATCAAAGCATGCAATCCCTCAAACTTTAGCCAACTCAAGTATCAAGTTAATACATATATCATGACTAATTTTCATTAGTACGCATAAGCAAACTCAACTCAAGAAACCATTGCTCAAAGATAAGTACAAATGCAAAATGAATGTTCCTCATGGTTTTACTCATTTCTCTCAAGTGTATACGGGTAAGTGTTTCACTCAAGCTCGCTATAGGAAACCACACAATCATAGGCTTACTAGTACACCAATTCTTCTCAACAATGATTACATGCTAAAAATAGATCATAAGGACTTTGCTTTGGGTTGTAATGGGGCTAGGGTTAAGGTGGATTAAAAGGGTTTATCACAAGCATTCATAAAGTATCAAGTGCACAAAGGGATGAAAAAGATAAAATTTTGAGATATAAAAATGAAATGTGCTTAAAGAGTAGCAGTATCACTAAACTTATCTCAGAAAAAAAATTTAGCTCAAAATCCCAACTAATGCACCACTTATACTCTACTGAGCATGTGAATGGATTAGCTAATGGGGTTTTGTTTTTTAAAATGTGGTTTTTTCAAGAAAAAAAGGGGTCAAGGCTGAATGGGGCTAGCAATGGATAATAAACGGTAGGTTATTTAAGCTAAGGGTTAACATAAAAAGGGCCTTAATCATCTCTATTAAGCATGCATCCTGTAGATTTAAACTGGTTCAAAATAAGTTCTAAAGGTAATAACCTAAGGAAGCATCACACATACAAAGAACTGAAATGACTATAGATGAAGTCATATAGGCTCAGTCCTCATATTGGCTCAAATGAAAATTCATTATGCATCTTTACACTACCTCATTGCTCAAGTATCAAGTTTTGAGTAAGCTTATGCAACCAAATCCTTTTCATCATTCAACATGGTTCACTCTTTACTCAAGTAGCCTAATCTGAGTTCAAGCATGTATTCAAAGTCATTACAACTAGTATGATAGAATATCATGGCAATATAAACCAAAATGATTCAAGTGTTGATCCATTTCTTACACAAAACAAGAACCTAATATACCTAAAACATTCATCATATGTAACAAAATGCAAACAATGCAATAACAAATGCAATACATCCTAATTGACATGCAAAAATGCAAACACAAATGCAACAAATAGAAAGACTACCTTTCCACACTTAAACAAGACATTATGCTCAATATGGAAAGTACAACATCAAAACTCGATAAACATATCAAAAACAAAACATAAAAGGACTAATGGTTAGAATGGCTTATGGTGATGTTTATTAATCCAAGGTGTAAGGAATCTTCTTTCGCTCTTCCTTTGGTCCTCCAACAAGCTACGATGCACAATAAACCTTAAAGATTTACACAATCATCAAGACACCTAACATTAAGAGATCAAAATAGGAAACAACTAAAGATTTAAAAAAAACTAAAAAACGAAGCAAACACAAAACCACACAAAGCAGAACTAAAAAAGACAAGAAAATTAAAAACAAACATGCTAATTAAATGTCATCATCTTGACCCTTAGAATAACAGAACTATCCATTTTCAAATGGATGTTTGATCCTAACAGGAAGCATACTCAAACTCCGTAAGGAGCTTACAGCAACTTCCATCGAAGTAGGCTCACAATCAGAAGGATGCTCCAAAGCTTTAGGGGAGTGGAATCGAATTGCTTCATCATTGAACTCCAACATCCACTCTCCTTGCTTAACATTGTCTTTCTCCCAAAATGGTCTCTGTAGTGTTGTAGGCAATAAATGTAGAGGTTCATCATACCAATCGACACCTTCAAGCTTCAGCTTGCTTGGCTACAGCTCGTTCTCTAAGTTAGTGCTATGTAACTCTTCCTCTTCTTCTTCCTTCTCTTCCACTTTATCTTAGCTCTCCTCCTTTGAGCATTCATCCTTCTCCATGAGATCATTTTCTTCCTTTCCTATGATAACTGTGATGGCCTATAATTGCTCCATTAGATTTGCTTTAGTATTGATTGATAGGCTACCTATATTGTTAGAAAACAAAGTATTAGCAAGTTGACCTACCTATACCTACAAGTTGTGATTGGATGAAGTGTGGTTCTTCATAAGTTGATTGAATTTTGCCTCCATCCTATTCAAATACTCTTTCTGCCTTCTTTGAACTTCCTCCTAGCTTGAGAATTTGGAACTCAATATATCGACGAACTTGTCCATTTTGCTTTCCAAAGACTCAAGTCGGTCTTATTGAAAATCAAAGGGTCTTTGGGGACTCTATTGGTAACCTGCATTGTTAGTATTCTATAAAAAAATAAGGATGGTTTTGCCACCCCAAATTATAATCATTGGAATAAGAGTTGTTTCCTCTTGATTGCTCAAATCCCCATGACTCCAAAAAGTAATCATTTATTTCATGATTGTCCTATCCATATAATTCACAATGAGACTGCACAGGTCTAATAAAAGAAGAAGATGTGTCTTGTAAGTTACTTAACTGCTCCCTAAGGGCTGAAAGTTTTGCTTGAAGAGTTGTCATCATGTCAAATAGAATCATCGCCTCTTGTTCTTTGAATCCTTGCATTACTAAGTTCGTTGGACCATATCATGCTCCTTGTGTTCATACACCTAAAAATACATAAGGAAACATATCAATACTCTCAAATCAAAGTCCCCCAAACTAAAAAAGATATTAAACAAAAAAATCCCCAGAAACGGGGCAAAAAACTTGTTAAATGATTATTTGTGAAACAAACTACTAGTTTTACCCTCAAAATCGCAAGTATATGGGTCGTACTTGTAGTAAATAATGAATATCGATCCCACGAGGATTGAATTTAGACACCCTATCAATTTGGCCTACAATATTTTCAAAAACTATATTTAAATAAATAAATAAATAAAATACAAACAAATAGGAAGCAAAAGCGATCAACATGGCCAATTGTCAACACTGCAAACAAAAATTAACAAAAAAATCAAGATTCAAGAATAGGACTTGTTGTTATCTATATTTATGCCCCTTTGATTAATTGATCTAATTTATACTTGGCCCAAGATTTCCTAATATTTTAGCTACCATCCTTAAGCTACAACTAAATGTCACTACTTAAATAAATTTAGGATTAACTTTGGGATCTCTCGACATGCAAACCTTTCCTAAACATTCAAATTGACAAGAAGCTATCCTATAGGTAATATATCAATTTATCGAAATCTATTCCTAATAGATTAATAACTTGTTGTCTATAGGTCTATCAAATTTCAACTCTCATTGTAGATCTAACACAAATTACCCAACTCACTCTCGTTTTAGGGTTTACGCTCAATAATCAACACAAATATTCATAAATTTAAATCAACAACCAAAGGTTCGTAAATAATTCATACAACAAATCCTAAAAATATTTTAGCTACTTATAATAAAAATAAGTTCAATCATGTCCATATTCTCTAAATTGTAAAATAAAAGTAAAATAAAAATAAAAATAAATTCAAAAATAAAATATCGAACTTGATGAACTCTTAAAGTTTTTGTGTGTGAAGATGAAATTTGTGTGCTTCGCTATCTATTTTTCTCTCCACTGAATCCTTCTCTTTGTGTGGTTCTGACTGTTGTTAATTAAAATTTTGTGTGTTGCCGCTATTGCTAGTCTCCTATTCTCTCTTCATTTGAACCTTTGTTATTTTTCTAGGGCTGCTGTCTTGTGTTTTTTATGCCGCTACTAATTTAATTATTTTGTTCTTTTTTGTTATACCCTAGGTCTGTCGTGGTTTCTCACCAGCAATCCATGAAAAATAATTGTGGCTAGCAGTCCAAAGATCTCACGTCAGCAATCAAATGGCTTTCTCCAACAGCATACGGGATACGGGCTTTCTCACTTGCCATACGGGTTCTGACCTATAGAGTTAGCTTTGTAATTAACCAAGAAGTGAAATTAACTCTAGCAACTTAGCTCTCAGTGGGAAGTGGATTTAACTCTCGCCATCGAGCATAAACAAGCATTAAACCTTGAAATTCATGCCTCAATTTGTATGTTTTTCCTAGTTTTGCAGGAATTAAAGCTTAGTTAATTCTTCACTCTTCACTCTTCACTTTTCATTCATGCTTCTATTTTTTTTTTTTTCACTTCCTTCTAACTTTAATTTTCAACTTCAATAAACCCTACACAATAAATAAATACACCAATAAAATTTAATTCGAACCCAAAATAAATAATTAAATAAAAAACATAAGTTAAAACACTTAAATGATCAAAACTTACTCCAAACTAATAACAAACACAAAAAAACAATAATTAAGATTATACTAAACAAAAACACACAAGATAAATCTTAAAACACAATAATATTAAGCTATTATGCAAGAAACACATGCCAAATGCTTAGAAAAATACATACTAAAGCACAAGTATCATCCACCCAACTTATAATCAACAAGATACAACATCAAGCTTGAATTTGACTAAATAACATCGAGAAATATGAAAAGAAAACACTCAAACACAACTTAAAGATCAAAATTGCATCAAAAAATCATATAAACGTATAAAAACCTAACTAAGAACATAACATGCTAAATTTAAGGTTACTAGCTTGACTAATCCTCCAGTTGAACATTATCAAAAAAGAAAAAGGAAAAAGAATACTTCCCTTTTGGAGCAAATTCTCCAAGATATAACTTGCCATGATGCCCATTACCCTTGAATGTTGTTCCTTTGGAGTTTTCCAACCTGAGAGTCCCATGCATGTAAACTTGAAAGCTTTAAATGGTCCTCTCTACTAAGTCTTAAGTTCATTCGAAACAACTTTAACCTTGCTTTAATCCTCCTCTTTCTTAACTTAACTACCCTCTCCTCTTGTCTTAAAGTCAATTTGTTAGGAATAATAATGGGTAGTATTCTTTTCCCTCACTCAAGAAGGCATATCTTAAGTGTTAAAGTAAATATTTCAACTTGAGTATGGGTCGTTTCACAAAAGAGAATAGAATAAAGGCCTTCATTCTCACTGAATGTTCTTGTTTAGACTTTTCACTTAACTCCTCCTCCTTTTCAGCTTCTTTGTCATCTTTCACTTCCACTTCTTTTCACCATTCTTTTCTTGCTTCTTAACAAACTCATAAATAAATTCTATCTTCATACAAGAACTTCCCTCCTTTGGATTCTTCAATGCTATGCTCATGCTAAAGTCCACCTCCTCATCTCCAATTCAAAACACTACTTTCCATTAATGGATGTTTACTAAAGCTTAATGGTCTTCCAACGATCAATGGATAGTTCTTATTTTCTTTAAAATCCAACCACTCAAAATTCACTAGAATGATGAATTTGTCCACCTTGAGTGGCACATCTTTATTGATTGATCTGCCAACTAGATATGTATGGATGTTGGCTTCATATCTTCGAGCCCTAATTTCTTGAAAATGGATAATAGCATAAGATTAATGCTTACACATAAGTCACATAAACATTTAGAAAAATTCAATATTACCAACTATACGAAGAATAGTAAAACTCCCTAAATTTTTCAATTTTTAGGGCATGTGACTAGTAATAATGGAGTAATAAATTATCATCAATGAGACCATTTGATTGTCCTTGTTAGTTAGAACATCTTTGAGGAATTTTGCATACATGTGTATATTCTTTAAAGCCTTTAAAAAGGATTTACTGACTAAAATATCACTAGAATATACCAAAGATCCCATCACCATAACTCCATTTTTATTTAAATTCCAAAGTAAATGAGCTTCTAGATTTTAATCTGCAACTTCTTTAACATCTAAAAAAATTTGGCAAATTGAGCATCCACTTGATTCATACTTAATCTTTCTAGGACGGGAATCTTAAGGACATATGGTTTTGGTAGCACATATGACTTATCCTCCTCCTCCTCTAATCTCCCTTAGCTCTCTTCCTTGAGATTTTATACCTTTTTTTCAGATGAATCATTTAATTCTTTCCCATTTATAAGTGTAATGTCCTTCAATTATGCTATTGGATTTAGCTCCATATTACTTAAGAGATTCCCCATAATTCTTATACATAATGCATTCGCTAGCTATTCAACTTGAACCTGCAAGTTTTTGGTGCATAAGGCATTGTTCTTCATTATATGATTTTTTTTTCATCCCCTTCTTACCCTAATTTTGGCTTGTGAGCTTGAAATATAATACATCCATTAGATTGTCTATCTTTAATTCTAACACTCCAATCCTATCCTGCTAAAAACTTATGGCCTTGCACTCTTATAAGACTTCCTATATAGTTAGTCCAAGAAAAAATTGGGTGGTTCTTTCACACAAGATTATATGTATTAGAATATGGATTGTTGCTATTCATGAAAAAGCAATTACATCAAAAAGTAATTAGATTTCACATGAATTTTTTGCCTAAACTTCTAACATCCATGCTGCATCAACTTTACTGGATTTAAAAAAGTGGCCTACAAGCTGCACAATTGCTTAGCAAGGGTTGTTATTTAAGCTTTCAAGGCTATCACTAAATCCATATCTATTGATTGTGGTTGGTCACATACAAAATTAGCTCAAATTAATCTATCTTTCATGTACAATTTAACAATTTAATTTGATACCAACATTCAGCAAGCGTACCAGTCGAATCAAGTAATAAAGTGGAGTATATTTAAGTTTCGGAGTATCGATCCCACAAGGAAGTTTATAGAATGTAAGTACTAGGTCAATCGGATTACAATTATCTAGAGAACACTTATCTTTATGATTTAAGAAATAAATAACTAAAATCTACTCTAAAAGATCCTAGAAATATTTCAATCTATTGTAACAGAGTCGCATGCTGCTTTTCATAAATTATTCAGTTAAGCTTTAGTAGTTGATGATTTAATCGATGGAGTAGTGATGCTTAATCTAGGGTCTTCTCTAATTCAAGGCAGTGCCATGGGTAAGACACTAACTTATCTCTATTGGTCCTATCCTGGGGTTTGGTTATGCCTCAGACTTAGGTAATAGGCTTAAAGATTAGGAAGTCTAGTCCTAAATTATCATAATCTAAGACTAGCACCCTCATTATCAACCAATCTTTGGTTAATTCATTGATTTAAACCACATTGTTTATTGACTTTTCTAATAACCTAGGTAGAGACTATCAGATCCTAGATTATCTAAAGGCAATATCCTAAGTGATCAGTTTAGGACAAGCATTAAGCTTTCAAATAAAAAAAGATTAATTAACTAATCATACATTAATCACAAATTAACACAATTAATCATCCATAAACACATTCAGCATGATAAGTTAACTGAAATTCAATATTAAGCACAACAATTAATCAAAGCATATGATAAATATAACTTAAGCAACAATACTTTTATTAATTAAAATAAAACTATAATACATAAGATCAAAGTTTAGAAATCACCAAAGATAGATCTGACATGATTAACTAACTCTAATCTACGTGATTATAGCTTATGGACTCACAAAAACAACCTGGAAACTGAATTAAAAAAGATTGAAACTAAAAACAACCTAAAACCTACTTTAATCTGAAAACTAACTAAAACTAAGGTGTTTACAACTGAAATTTTAGATAAGTCTTATATGATAGAAAACTTACTCCTAACCACACGATAACCTAGAATAAACTCTTTATATTTAGTAATGTGATAGCATTAAGAAACTGGGGAATAGCTAACCTAAGCCATAATCACACAAGCTTGGACCATGTAACTCGGAGAATTGGAATCCTATATTAATTGATTAATTTTACTTACAAAATCAATTAAGCTATTGCCACTTAAGAATATGACTAATGAAAATTACATATCAAAAGCTATATCCTATCAATTGAACTAGAAATTAAATCTAGGATAGCCAATGCTATAAATAAATACCTAATTCATGGCATTAATTCAAAACCTTATAGCTTGTTACCTAAGTCTATATATAGTAAGAGTAGAAGATCTACGAATAAAATTTTATAGATAGTGTTTTATGAGACAACCTCATTATAGTCTAATAAACTATTCAGCTTACTCTAATAGGATAATATTTTCTCGTTAAACATAATATTTATCTTATTATAGATCATTAATTATTTTACCTTAGTCCAATTAATTATTTTTACTTAATCTAATTAATATTATCCAAATTAAATGGCGGAACAATTAAATAAACTTTGAACTATTAAAATTATTCCAACAACTAATACCATCATTTATTACTTCCAAAAATAAATCATTATTAATTTCAAACTTATGTTAGATTGGCACCTATTTTTAATTAAGGCTAGCAATAGATCGAGTTGATTAATCAAAACATTTGATGGATGACACATACACCCGTGAGGGGTTTATTGTCATTGATCATGTATTAACCACCAAGGGTAGTTAATATTTGTAATGAACTATATAAGGTGTTAAAAATTCAAAATGATGATAAGAGAATCATACAAAATACAAAAACTCTTTGCAAAAAATATTTTCTACATTTTCTAATCGGTAGAATTCAAGATATCAATCCAAGTACATGATTGTTGTTGATTATACATATGTCATGATCCTGTTTAATATAATCTATATGATTACGTTTGATTTATATTATTTTTTCCTATAACATTATTCTTTATAAAGATCGATAACTATTCTAATTATAGTTGAGCTTCATAAAAGGTTGTCAAGTGTAACAAAAGAAGATGAGAATAGCTCAAAGTCTCATTTATAAGTAACTGTTCTGTGTTAACTATGGGTTTAGTTGATTAAGATCACTACAATTAAGCAGACTTGATGCCCTATAAAGCATGGATAATAACATTCTAATGTATCTAGGGATATGATTATTTAAGATGATTTGACAGATTAATCAGGATTTTATAGTTTAGTTTGCTTAGAACATGCCTACGATTATTTATGATGATTAGGTTTGTATCATTAATTCATTATCCTTATAAGCATCGAAGAATAAACATTAACTTCTCCAATATCTATGTATGAACTACTACTGTTAAAAAAAACCTTAATTACTCATAATTATCTGTGCATTTGTATAAACTAAAATAAACAAAAGTAATATGGAAATTTACCTATTTTGCTATGCATTTCTTATGAACAAGTTATTGGACTGTATAAACAAGTTTCTAAACGACTTGAATAAACTTGTCACTCTGTGAATTAGCATTTAAAACTAATGCAAAACATATTTCTACACCTTTCTTGATACTAAAATCTCTTAACGGAAAACTGTATTAAAAAATCTTGTTTAACTAATTACAGAAGATTTAAAGTTATTTATAAGTAATTTTATTAAATATCCCTTTCTCAAACTTAATAAATATATGACCCGCAATAAATGAGATTCATTTTCTTTACTGGACTTTAATCCACTTAATTAAATCTATAATTGGTCTTTCTTCATTATCTTTAATTCAAATTAAATTTAATTATCTTAACCTTAAATTTTAGTTGTTAGTGATTAATGAATGCTTAACCTTAAAAAAGAATTACTAACAATTACTACTACTATTCCATTTGTTCCTTGATAAGGGGCCTTTTAATGATGATTGATATGTCAGGTGGAGAGAACCTTATGAGTCTTCCTCAAGTAGAGCTCATTGTTAACTAAAAAGAAACTTATTGAATAAAGATTTTGATTAGTTATGTCATGACCATCTAGACTCCTCTCTTTTCTTTCTTCTTTGACAATCATTTATGGGTTTTAAAAACTATTACTTTCTTTTTCCTACTTGATCAAGATTTGCAACTAGTGTGATTGGTGAGTTTAGGTGTATTTATCTATTTTTGTACTCTTTTTTCACAATTGTTATATATTTAATGTGTGGTTGTTTTGTGTGGTTAATGTAGTTGTTTGATCTCCTAAATTTTCTGGTTTTAATGTGATTATTCTCTTCATATTTTGTAAGATGTGTTGCCATCTTCTTTAATTAGTATGAGAGAGTAGTTTCTATGGAATCTATTAAAATTACTGTATAGGAGAGTAATCATCATAATACAAAGGAGAAAACGTCATGATAAGGGAGAGTATTTATTGCAATCAATTCCTACTTGACCTTGTTTCTTTTTCATGTCTAAGCTTCTTCTTTCATAAGTGACCATGTGAGGTAGTTGCCTTGATATGCATTCATATTTTTTCAAAGCTGATAGTATCCTTCCTCATCAGATCCCTTCCTCATCAAATTTGCTCTCTGCCTAAGGCCTAAGCTTTGAGAAATACTAGAGATTTAACTCCAAGTTGTGAGAGAAACTGAACATTTTTTATTATCTATATATGTCAATCAAAAATGACTTAAAATTCTTATATGTACAGAACCTATCCTTTTAATATAAGTAGAAAACTAAAGCAAGAACTAAAAATACAAACCAAACTATATAACTTAAGTGAATAAATAATATATTTAAACAACTTTGTCGTTTCACACTCCCCCTCAAGATGAGCGTATATATTAATTAAGCTCATATTGTTCAATAAAATACTAAATTGACCAGGGTTTAAAGCCTTAGTAAAGACATCTACAATCTATTCAGTAGACTTTACATAAGCAGGTTTGATGATATTGCCAACTATCTTCTCACGGATAAAGTGACAATGCAGCTCTATATATTTCGTTCTCTCATGAAACACAAGATTGTTGGCAATGTAGATGACTACCAAGTTGTCACAAAATAGCTTTACTTTAGTTTAGTGTTCAACACCAAAATCTTTAAGTAAACTTAATAGCCAAATAACTTCACAAGTAGATGCAGCCATTGCCTTATATTTAACCTCTATAGAACTTCTTGAAACCACAATATACTTTTTGGATTTCCAACTGATAATAGAATTGCCAAGAAATGTACAATAACCTGTAATAAGCATCCGAGTATCCACACAACCTGCCTAATTGCTATTTACATACATTTTAAATTGAAGAACAGAATCTGCAGTAAGAAAAATGCCTTGTCCTAGTGTAGATTTCAAATACCTTAACACTTTATATGTAGCACTAAGGTGTATAGCAGCGGATTTATCTATGAACTGTGGTAAAATATGTACTGCATAATAAATGTTAGGTCTTGTAAGAGTTAAATAAAGCAATTTACTGACCAATTGCAGATAATGAGTAAGATCCTACAGAATATCTACATCTGTTCTTCCCAACTTATGATTAACGTCAATTGGAATACTACCAAGTTTTGCTCCAAGTACACCATATTCTTGCAAAATATCCAAAGTGTATTTTCGTTGTGAAACTGAAATACCTTTGGCAGTTCTTTCTATTTCAAGGCAATTAAAAGCCTGAGTTTTGCAATACCCCTTAGCTTAAATTTAGACCCAAGCATTGTCTTCAAATCTGTCACTAATTGTTCACTGGAGCCTGCAATAGCAATGTCATCTACATACACCAGAATTGCAATAAATCCAAGATCAAATTTTCTAGTAAACAAAGAATAGTCAACCTTGGATTAGACAAAACCAAGCTCAAGTAAAGTGTCAGTCAACTTGATGTTCCACTGCCTTGAAGCCTGTTTCAGACCATATAAGGACTTGTGTAGCCTACAAACTAGTTACCTCAAATTATATTCTAAATCTTGTTTGAAGTCTTATTCAATTTTTGGATAGTTAAGAATTGATTTAGACATTTATTTGTAATTTTAGAACTTAAATTCGTTCGGTCTGACGAGATTTGAATTATAATCATTCAATATAATATTTTAGTACTCAAATCATTTTGTATTGCTTAAAAATCATCATAAAATTTTTTTCTTAAAGTCTTAAGAGGGCACTAGAATTTTATTTCATTTTTTAAGTACTCAACATATTGATTGAAGCTTTAAGATGACAAATTACTCAAAGCTGTCTCTAACGGCTCTTTGTTTCCTTTTTGGGATTGAACATTTTTTTTTAACTTCCAAACAGCTAAGGCTGCCATTTAAAAGTCTCAAAACCCTTCCTAATCCTATATACAACATTTTAAAAAAAATTTAGTATTTTTGGAAGCCCTAAAAATAAGATTGAAAGACAAAAAAGATCAAACCTCAAGGCTACCTCCTTCTTCACTGCTTGCCTCATTTCTTCACTATTTTTGTTTAATTTCGTCCCTTTCCATCTTAATCTATTTTTGTTTGTATGAATTTATTTTTAAATTAGATTAAGTGTTTGAAAGTTTGTTTGATCATAGTTTCATATTTTAGGGCATTTATTTTGATAGATTAGAGCTTGAACTCACTCATATCACAAAACTATTTCTATTTGTTTTATTCTGATTTAATATTAATTCTTGCTATCTTCATCTACTTATAAAATTGTGAAATTATTTTTTCTATTTAATTAAGTGTCCTAAAGTGTGCTTAATTTTATTTTGAATTTTTGGAAGATTATTTCATATTTTTAAGCTTGTTTTCCCAAATACACCAAAATTGTCTCAAATTTCTCTATTCTTATTTTAAACTTGATTTTTGCTGTCTTAATCTACTTATAAAATTGTGAAATAATTTTTTATATTTACTTAAGAGTCCTTGAATTTTCTCAAATTTTGTTTCAAATTTTTGGAAGAATATTTCATATATTTTAAGCTTATTTTTCCAGATACACTAAAATTGAATTTGATTTTTTTGTTCTTATTCTAATCTCAAATTTGTCTGTTTAAATTAGTTTTTGGGTGTTCAAATTTGTTGTGTTTATTTTATTTAAGGTTTGTTTGATTTTTGAGTACTTATATTGTCTGTTTAGGTTTCAAATTCACAGGTTACTCAAAATTGTTTAAATTTACATGCACTAGTTTCATTAATATATTTAGACATTCAAATATAAATTGATTGCTTCTAAATTGCTATTTGCTATTTGTTTAAGTCCTCAAGAGTATTATTGACTATTTTGGTGAATTTTCAGGTGCTTATTTAATTATTTTGAAGTAATTATATTCATATCTATTAAAGTTGTCCATAATTACTTCAATTGATTTTTCAGATTGTCATTCATTATTCATACATGTTTTTAGTGTATTAAATTTGTCATATTAAGTTTTTTTAAGCGTTCAAAAGTGTTATTGATC
Source organism: Pinacopodium congolense (assembly GCA_028565735.1). Taxonomy (NCBI): domain Eukaryota; kingdom Viridiplantae; phylum Streptophyta; class Magnoliopsida; order Malpighiales; family Erythroxylaceae; genus Pinacopodium; species Pinacopodium congolense. The sequence goes on from JAOXYD010000136.1 coordinate 20,936,406, forward strand.
ATTCATATTATTTGTGAAAGCAATTAAAGCCCTTAATTTAATTGTGCTTTAAGTGAAACACATCTTTAAGTGTATTTGGTTACTTGTAAAGGGGATTATTGTTTTTTTGTATTGGTTAAGTGTGTCAAGGCTCCTCTTTGCCATATATAAATTGATCAAAAGGTCTCTCTTCACTTTAAACAAAAAGATTGTATCTTGTAAAGGCTTCTCTTTGCCTTAAAAAGATTTGGGTTATAAAGGTATCTCTTTACCTTAAAAAGATTTGTTTTGTAAGGGTTACTCTTCAACCTAAAAGAAGATTATATTAGGTTTTGAGTTGTTATTAAAAAAAAGTATCCAATAAGTAGTTAGAGAAAAGACAATCTATCTCTGAGGTAGGTAAACTTCTATAAAACCTTGTGTCTTTCTCTTCCCTTTTCTCTTTTACTATTACTTGTTGTGTGGTTTGACTATTAGTTTATTTGATATCAAATTAGTATTCACATTTGCATAGCATATTAGATTTTTTTGCTTATGGGCAAGTTTAATTAGTTGAAGAAAATTTTAATAACTTAATTCACCCTCCTCTTAAATGCCTTTAGGGCTTACAACTTTATCCCCCAATACTTTGGCGATAACATTTAGAACTACCACCATATGGTTTTTTGGCAATCCCTTAAATGGTTACAAGTTTTTATGCCTTTCTTTAGGTCTTTTTCAATACTTATGATCAAGAAATGTGTTATTATTATTATTATCTTATTAATCATTCTTCCACTACATATACAATAATTTATATAACAACAATTTTGTTCATTCATGACCATCATGCTTTCAAGATATGGATATAACAATGCTTTTGCTACTTTAATAAAATATATGCCTAAAAATCAAATTGAATTCATTGAGAGGTCATTGTTGTATAGAATTTCCCAAGCCAATTTTCAACACTGACTGAGATGTTATAAACTTCTATTACCATTTATGCCTTCACATTGGGAGTTTTTATTTTTATTGAAGTCTTGCTCACTTTTAACTCTAACTTCCTCATAATTTGTTCCACCATAAAAGAATGGTTGCCATTATATCCATCATTATTATGAGTATTTTCACATTGAATTGTGTGCCTATGTACATTAATCATTCAAAGGGACTAGTCTCGGTACTCACCATATTAAGTAAGAAGATCATATTGGATCTGGCTTCTAAAAATTTATGTTTGGCTTCTCTTTATACTATTAAAGCATTTGATTTCTCTTTTCATAGATAATCTAAAAACAAGGACAAATGATGGCCACTGTAAAAAAACTAGCCCTTATTTTCTTCTAAAAGCTTTCTTACCTTAACTGGGTTGTCTGAATCACTTAGATTTTCCCTCGTGATCTTGCTCCTTTCGGTGGTTTTTCTTCTTTTACCCCTTGTATTTCTCTTTTTGGTTGCTAGCTTTTGAATTTTGAAAAGAGAATAAGGAAGCCTTGATCTCTTTGAGACTCAAAAATTAATTAAAGCATCAATAACCTTAATTACACTCATAACATCTTTCATATTTACTAATGAAACTTCATTTGTTCCTATGATTGTATCATGCATATGAATTTGAAGAACTTATCCTCATCTGGCATATTCTTAATATCCAACAATAAGGAACTAAAATGGTTAACATAGCCTCTTACTAAATTATCTTACTTTAACTGCTTTAAGGCATCTCGAGCAAGCCAAAAAGCATTGTTTAAAAGGTATTGATCTTTTATTTATTCTTTATCTTCTTTACATGTTAATGGAAATATGACCTACACTAATTTCATTGGAGGTCTTCATTATTCATTGTAGTTTAGCATCATCACTAAGGTACATTAAGGTGACATTAACTTCTTTAGCGTCAAATACTTTACTAGCTTGAAAGTACTACTTTTTATCTTAAAAAATATTCTCAAACTCATTAGCATTCCAAATACCCTCGAAAACATTACACTCACGCACCTTTAATAAAGTGTTTTTTTAATCCAACTAGCATCTTGACTAGCAATGACGCATTTGAGAATTGTTATTTTGAACCTATTCCTCTCATGTTTTTATCAAGTTTGCATTTGATCTTTTAAGATTTAGAATTGCTTCTCCAACAACATAAAGATGGATATGAAGTGGCTTCCTCTTCACCTATAATCAAAGATCTGATAAGCGTTTTCACTTGAGTAACACACTTATTTAGATCGTTGCCTCTTGTTATTTAATCAATAACAACACTTTGAAACTAATTGTTACAAAGATTTCATAAGGAAATCCAAGTTCACACCAATAATGGACTAAAGTCTCTATAAAACAATTAAACCTGCTCGATTTAACTTAGTTTTACTGAATCCTTCTTATTGGAAAGTGTTTCACACAAGTGTTTGAGCAAACAATGAGTTCACTTTAACTAAAGAAAATGAATAGTAGCAAAGAGAGAAAATTTGCTCAAGCTAAACAACAAAAAGCCAACTTTTATTAACTACTTACAATAGTTACAAAGGTACAAATGTTCTAATACTTTTTGTTTGAAGTCTTAGTTCAAATGATTTATTTATAGGAAAAACAACTTAAAAGTGAAGATATAAGAAAACGAGAAGCTATGCCATTAAGCCACTAACATCATAGATGGTTAGCATTCGCAACCATTTTAGGCACCACTTTAGGGGCTAGTTGACACACAAACCACTTCTTCAAATAATTAAGTGAAAAAAGCATGTGATAAATGGAGATACCAACCTTTTTCTAACTTTTCCATGTTTTTTATCACCCCACTTCCTTCATTTTTTGTGTAACTAACTTTGCCATATCACCCATGATCTCCATTAAAGGATGGTGGTTAGTCAAGTTTCGATCCAATCTGCACATGATCCAATTGATGCATGTCCATGATCTAGTTCATTCGGCCATGATCTGCTTCTTTGAACACAATTAGCCCTTAGTTCAGATAAGAATGCTCATGAAAATTCTCTCACCGTAACTAAGCTAATCAATGCACCAACTGTCCATAATAGTCAATTGAAAATATGTTTGACTCAATAAGTTACTATCATTTATTATGGTATGTCTCCTTTATACCTAATTGTGTTAGTCTTTACAAAATATACTATTAATTAGTAAAAAATTCATGTACGTATTAAGAGGCTAACACTTAAGGACCTCTTATTATTTATAAAATAATACAATTTTGAACAAGTTCAGTTTTTGATAGATTTGTAGCTGAAATTACACGATAGTTTGCTTATTGAGAGATGGATTAGTGCAATATAATTAATAGTTTTAAGATCCTAATGACAAATTTTTTTCAAGATATTCAAACTTTCTGTCAAGAATTTTGAAAGTTGACCTTTCATTTAAAAGAATTGAAACAATATTTTTCTTTCATCCTCAATTTACTGTCACAAACCAAGATTTCTCTCATGAGCCTTTATCTTGACAGCTTATGCTTGATAGTTTTCTTTTCATAGTCTGCAAGTTTTTACTATTATTTTTTTATTATCTTATTGAATATATATTTTATACTATTTCAAATTCTATGAATTTTCCACTACTTTAAATTTTCAACAGAAAGTTAATATTTTTTTCTTTAAATGAATATACATAATGAGAAGGAAATTGTCATTGCCACGGATGTAAAAGATACGGAAATTCTTTTTTTTTTCTCAATGTGCTTTAAAAAAATTATTGAATGCAATAAAAAGGACAAATTAAAAAAAAAGGTAAAGAAAATGGAACGGTTGCAGTTGCTTGGCTTCGGGCGTGAGTTGTGTTGTTGCCTTATCCTCTACTTTGCAAACAGTTGTTAAACAGAACAGTACGTGGGTTGTTACTGGTTACAGTCTGGTAGAAAGAACTGAAGATATGGTGGCTATAGGAGGGATGCACAGAGCCCCTCCTACTATCACTGTCCCTCGTAACCACGTCAGAGCTAGAGTTCGATGTTTTTCCAATACTGGTAAATCACCGTTACCGATAATCTCCTCTTTTAATTTCAAGTTGGTCAACTTTTTCTTCCTTCTATTTTCATTGCTAGGATAAGCATGTGTTTTGGACAACGAAATTGAGATGAACCGTGTCTGAACAGTATTTGGATTCTTGTTTGCTCCAGGAACTTACGCATGTTTAAAGAGGAGCTGGCTATTTCGTGAGAGATAATGCAAATTATTTAGATGTGAAATGGCTTTTAAAATTCCAAATATACGTGTGTAAAGGATTTGCCCAAGCTCATGCTTCTGTCATTGTGAATTTGTGAAATTTTCTTTTTTGAAATTGTTGAGAATACTCATTTATTAATCATTCAACTGAAATACAGCCCACGTTTCATTCACCAAGGATGTGGCTGCTGCTCAACCTCCTCAACATCTTCCATGCTTGCTGAAAATGCTTGAAACTAGAGGTAGGCAACCCTTGGACTAGACTGGAAACGTTATATTTAAGCAATGCATCTCTTCAAGTTTTTGATGTTATATTGACAGTCTTAACAATTATAGTGGAGAGCGAAGTTCTGCTTCTTTCATATTTCTCTCTTTTGCTTTATACGACGCAGTGTCTGAAGCTTCATCTTTCTCAAGTTTGCTTGACGAAGTATACTGTTTAGGCTACATTCAATGCTAAAAGAGTGTTGAGACCTGAAGGCTCCCAATTTCCGGCCATGTTTAGTTTTGATTTTATTTTTTATTTTGGTTTTTTGTTTTTTTAAACACAAAAATCAATAAAAAAAACAACACTAATACAGCACATAAATCAATAAAAAAACACAATAACCAATACAAAAATACAACAACCACAACAAAAAACAACAATCCACAACCCAACTAAACATCCCCGTTTTACAATAATTTTACATATTTTGAAGATTTACAATTCAAGAAATGGTTCTAAACATTTCAGAAATGTGATAACTTTTCAGCCTGTCCTTACCAATCTGTTTGTAATTGCACGTTGAATTAAATAGCCCCAAACTCTGCATCTCCGCTGCATTCTATGTTGTGTTTAATTCAATATTACCCACCTAAATCAATATTAAGGCCTGGTTCCATTTTTTGCTTGGTAGCAGGTGAAACCATCATTTCTCCTGGATCTAAGCAAGGAATGATCCCACTAGTTATTCCTCTAGCACAAAATTTGTCAGGTTCAACATATATTTCCATGTATCTAATGATTCTGATGATCTATGAGCAATCACTCACAGACCATGTCATAATATATTAGACAGCTTATCTGGGAACTCTCTATTTACCCTCGTATTTTGACCTAAATAGGTTTTGTAACTGCATTGCTGCGGTGGCCAACTGCCCCAGCTGGGTGAGATATTTAGTACTATGGTATAAATATGTATGTTTATACCAACCTTATGCCTCAGACTTATCTTAATTTGTTTATCTGAGTGTGACCCTTGCAATTCACGCAGAATGGAGATGCCAGTTGTGGAAGTTAGCAAGCGTGGCATATGGCTTTTAGCCAATAATGTAATTCTCTGAACTCAAAACATGATACACATGCATAATAGACCTCCAAACATGTAAATAAAACTATGCAGTTAATTTGGTACTGAAGATGTCATAAGCTCTCCAAAAACGTTTTGCATGGCTTATGTTTTGCAGCTCGTGCAATACAGGTAGACCAATATATTCATAGAATTCTGGTAGAAGAGGATGCAAGGAATTTCAATGAAAGTAATAGTGAACTTTACCATGCTTCTTCAGAAGTTGGCAAGAAACTTTACACCAAGGGCGATTTTGCTGAATCTCAGATTGCTAACCTTGATGTCTATCTACTAAAGAAGGTAAAGAGGGAGATGATTCCTTAAGTGGGTCAGAAAAGAAAAACATTGAACTACTTGACTTATAATCACATGTCAATTTTCCTGCTAAGGTTGGATTTTTCCCAGATATTATAGAACATAAAGTTCTGCGCCATTTTGAGGAAGGTGATCATGTACGTCTTCTTCTGCAATTGTTTTGAAATGTCTGTGCTCACCCTTCCAACTCTGCCTTGTTCTTAATGAAATCTTTATACACTTATGCAATGAAGGTTTCAGCAATGATTACTGGAGAATTCTACACCAAAAAGGATTTATTTCCAGGATTTGGACGGCCTTTTGTGTTATATGCTGAAATTTTACAGAAGTTTGTAAAAGTCTTGTCCGAGTACTTCCATATGACCTGAGCCAATTGCACTTTCCTTCTCTTAAAGAGAATGTCTTGAATTGCTTTTTATAGAGTTGGACGTGCTTCAGAAGCTAAAGATGCTGCAAGGGTAGCTCTGAAATCGCCATGGTGGACTTTGGGTTGTGCTTACCATGTAGGTCACCATTCTCAGTTTGCGTTGTTCTTCTAAAAATCTGCATGTCGCTTATACTTCTTTTCCCTCACTTCTCTTATACTGGGTGGCAATCTTGGTTATAAGGATGTTGCTAGCATTGCTCAATGGGAGGATGAGCAAATTGAATACATCAAGGAGAAGATAACTGAAGAGGGTAGACAAGAAGACTTGAAGAAAGGAAAGGCAGCAGCTCAGGTGCCTGTTGAATTCTTCTTTTCTTATAAATTGGATGCTGAAATTTATTAATCTCTTATGTTTACCAAATTATATCTGGTAAATCTATCATGATTCAAAATTTCAAAATTACTACTTCCTCCTGCAGATAGCATTGGATGAAGCTGCTTTCTTGTTGGATTTGGCATCTGTTGAAGAGAACTGGGATGATGCTGTGGAACGCATTGCTGACTGTTACATGGAGGCGGGACTTGACGATCTTGCTAGATTTGTCTTATACAGAGACTAATAGGAACTATGGTGATGAATACATGCCATTGTCGTTCCTTGTATGTTCGTTCATTTGTTTCCAAACTTGCCTTTAAAGACAAAAGCAGTTGGGACATCAGTCCTGACCATCCAAGGTAAAGTTTGTAAGCGTTATATGTACAATAACATGCAAAGGTTCCTTAAGTTTTCCTATTTTACTTGATGTGCTGACTAAGGATTTCTTTATTCAGAACAAGTATTTCCTTCCTGCAATGACAAATTGGAGCAAACTGACTAGCTATCATTACTTAAATATGGTTTTTGCCTTAATTCTTACTGAACAACGCTCATTTTCTGGTGCTCATGTTTGGTATGTTGAAAAAATGTGATCATACCCATCTAGTAAAGGATAAAAATGATTCAACTTGAAGGTTTGCCGTGAAATAGTCAGGTAATTCAGTGACAGTTCCGAGGTAGATTGTATCCAAAAATATGCTCATGGAGAACTTGAATTAAAGATGGAGACATCAAGCAAAGTGTAGAAAAGACAGAAAAATACTGTAGAATAGAGAGAAAAATATGATTTTATTTCAGCTTCATTTTGTACATAGGAACTAGGGTTTATATACAGAATTGTCAGCTACTATTTAGGAAGTACTCTAGCTACTATTTAGG
>JAOXYD010000136.1:20976458-20988996 GCA_028565735.1 Pinacopodium congolense
AGGCTTCAAACGCTTTGATCTTGAGTTTCTGAGTGTATTTTTGAGTTCTGTAAGTTAGAGAGTGAAGCTAAGACATCAATCTGAGTTTCCAAATCATCATAGGGGGTTTTCTAACTCAGATTATTTATGTATTCTATCATTTTTCGGATTAAATCAAAGTGCTTGTTCTTATGATCATATCTTTGCATACCATCACGATCTCTAAGCTAAAGAGTATGGCCCTCCATATAAATTTTACAACCATTTTTCAAAAGTTTACCAATACTTAAAATGTTATTTTTTTATTTTTTAGAATAAAGTAAACATTAGAGAAAAACTTATGACCACCTAATCTTGTCTTTAATAAAATCACACCTTCTCCTTCGACCTTCACGGTTTTATTATCACCAAAACGTATAGTCCCTGTCACTTTAGTATTTAATTCAAAAATTTTACTTTTATAACCTGTCATATGATTTGCTTTCTACATTATCAAGGTACCATATGCTCCTTTCACCTTTTGGTTCATCCTTTACTATAAGTAGTAAAGTTTTCTCTATTATATCTTTATTGGCTTCTATAAAAAAATTTTCATCTACATTTTTAGAAAAAAAAATCTCAATAATAATTACCATGCTTACCATATCAATAATATTAAACTTGGTTTTTGTCACTTTTCCTTGTATTATTTTTCCCAAATTTACCTCTTCCTTAACAATTTTGAGTTCAATTGTCACTAAAAGATTCTTGATCACCTTTTCCTCTACCTTAGCTCTATACATGTCCACAACCTCATCCATGATCATGTCTATTTTCACGTCCGCTATTACATCTACTTCGAATTTTCTCCATATGATTGTTTTTAGACTTGTTTTTAGACTTTAAGGATAATTTTGCTAGTAATCATTGTTTTATTAATGCCTCCTTCTTGTCATGACTCATCTATTCTTCATGAGCTAATAAAGTTCCACTTAACTCATCTATGGATATATTACTCACATCTTTAAACTCTTTAATGGCCACTGGCATATAATTAAACTTTGAATTGAGAAAGTGTAGGACTTTTTCTACAACTTGACAATATTTCATGGTCTTATCTGGACTCTTTATTTAATTTTTCACTCCTAGAACTCTTATGAAATGCTCTAAAATAGATTATTTACCTTTCATTAAGATTTTCTCAAACTTAACCCTTAGAGTTTGAAATCGCATCTTTTACTTTGTTAACTCCCATGACCAAATTTTAGAGAGTTTCTCGTACCTTCTTTGATGTAGTTTCATTAGCTATTTTTTTTAACATTTTTTTATTTAATCCTTAATGAAAGATGGTTAAGTACACTTTTATCTTTCTTCCTTTATTTCTCTAAGTTTTCCTTTTCAGCTTGAGTCAAACTTACCTCATCTTAAGGCTCCACGTAGCCTTTATTTATTATCTCTCATATGCCTTATGAACCAAGAATGCTTCATCTTAAGTGCCTAATTATCATAGTTGGGTTTGGTAAGTTACAGATAGTGGAAAGACATGGAAACTCCTTTTATTGTCATAATTGACTTTGATATCACTTTTTTAGAAAATTTGTTTAAAAAATCTCAAAGAATTGAACACTCACACACAAGAAAGAACTCTCACTCATACAAATAATGGAAGAAGAAGATTCTTACAATAAAACTCTTATTCTTAACTCACTTGTATAAAATGAAACATAACATGGTTATTTATAATGTCAATTGAACAAGTCTAGACTAACAAACATAAAAGCAACTTAATACTATAATATAAAGAGGAAAAATCTTGTAATGATATAATTAAATTTTCATAATAGCAAAAACTAAACAATCTATTTATATTTCATCATATCTCTCTCTAGGTAACTTTAAATTATACAAAGTTTAATTCATCTAAATCTAGACATATAAAGATTTTTAAAAAAATATATAAATCACATTAATTGGTTGGCCATTCAACTACTCCCCTAAATTTACTACAAAATTCTAAAGTTCGTGTTTATTTTTAACAGTGTGCAGATGCTGAGGAAAATATAAAAAACATACAAAAGTGAGAAAACTATCTAGTTAAAATTGTCGACAAGTTGAACTTCTTCACCTCTTTAATATCTTCTGCATAAAATAATTAACATAATAATTTTCATCGAAAATACTCATGTTCTTACTCCTTCTCCACCTAGGCGCCACACTAGAAGATCAATATAAATATTGTTAAAGAATGCATAAGCTTTATCAAATTATTATTTTTTAGGACGAGAAGCCATGACTGATGCTTTAGACACCTTTTCTCTACTTAAGTATGGAAATTTCAATTAAATAAGTTAAAGGGGGTTGAAGGGTTCTAGGTAGCAAATAAAATAACCATCATAAACTAATACGTACTAATAGACCACAAATAACCAATCCACTAAATACTTCATTCCATAAAAAATACCTTGGTGGAGCTATCATGAGCTCAGCAAATAATGAAATACCTAACCTAACTTAACTATGTAACTAAGGCAAGTCAGGGTCGATTCTCTAGAGAGCTAGTTATGTTTAGAAGCTATTATTAAGGTTACGCTAAAAAAAAGTTTAAAAAATCCCTAAATGCGAAGACAATTAAACTAAATAGAAAGATAAATAACGAACACAAAGCAAAAGACAAGAAACAAATAACAAATACGAAGGGATGGCCAGAAGATATTTATGGGATCAAGACTTATAAACAATCATCAAAATATAAAAATTGTGATTGGTCTAAGATGCTAGCTTATTGATCCAAATAAGCTCTTGAATCCTCTGTTCCTCCTATTTTAGATCAATTTAACAAGCTTTAAAAATATCCCTAACTGCATGACAACCTAAAACAAACTCTATAGATTTAATGGCATAGCAGCATTAAGAATTATAGAACAAATAACCTAAACCACAATCTCACAAGATCGGATTGTGTAACTTAGAGAATTAGAATCCTATATTAGTTAGTTAAGTTTACTGATAAAACCAATTAACCTATTACTACTTGAGAAAATTTCTATGACTATTACGTATTACAAGGTTATTCCTAACAATTGAATTCAAAATTATGCCAAAGATAGCCAATCCTAAGAATTAATCCCTAATTCATGTCATTTAACTAGAATTCCAAAAAAAACCTTGACTTAAATCGCAATACCCAATTGATTCCTAGTCAATTCTCACAATTATTAAGTCAATATCCTATTAATATCTTCTAACCTAAGACAAATCTAGCCTAAAATTATGAAATTAGCTAAAATAGAAATTAAACAAATAATAAATATAATACAAATATCAAATAAAGGGCTAGAAAATAATAACAACAATGTTGGAAAATTAAATAATACATTCCATTAATAAAAAGCTTAAGTTCATATAATAAAAAGGCATAAAATAGCCAAACACTCTTACAACTAGGAAAGCATTAAACCAAGGAACCTAAAAATGCAAGCATTAGAAAACTAACATAAACATTTGAAAATGAAAAGAAAACACCAAAGCTAAGGAAAGATGTGAATAAAATGAAAGAATAAAAGTGGAACAACGAAAATCCATGGGAAACTTCAAGAAAAATGCTCTTGTAGGAATGCTTCATCCAAGGAAGGCTCTCCCCCCTTTTCAACTTGTTTTTGCTAACCCTGCTAAGCTCCAAGGAAAGCTTTCCACCTGGTGAAAACGTTGCTCCCTTCCCACGTTTGAGCTCCTAAGCTTTTAAAGCTTTAAAGCTTTTGTCTTATTCTCCTTACTAAGGCTGCATGTCTTTCTTTTTTTTTTAAGCATTCCTTTGATTTTATTTTTTTAAAACGTTTTTTACTCTTTTTAGAAGGCTTTTTACTCATTTGAAATCCAAATCTTGGTCAAAGCTTTTTATCTCCTCCTCTCTTTTTAATTGATGCTTTTTCGCTCTTATAAAGTTTTATGAAGCTTTTGTCTTTTTTATGTCTTGAAAGAGTGGAAGACACATGTCCACTAAGAAGAAGTCCTCCTTTTTAGCTTTTTTTGCCTTAATTTTTGCTCCTTGAAGCTTTTAAAGCTTTTATTGTAGTCTTCCTCTCCTTGGCTAGCTCTTTTTTATTTTTTAAATGCCTCCTCTTCATTAATCTTTTTTATGCCGATATTTGTTGCCAATTTATGTATGGAAAACTCCTCCTTTTAATAAAAAGCTCCACTCTTCTTTTATAACATATTTTTTATGCTGACTCCAAGGATTAATCCATAATTCATTCAAAATGGAGCAACATGTCCATTAAGCATAATATAATAGCAATAAAGTATTTTTGAACTAATAATAAGAATGAAATTAAATGAATTTGCATATAAACGTATGATAAAACTCATTCCTATCATACCTCAAAAAGTTCATCATGCCTAAGAATAAGAAGATCGAAATACAAAAGCAATGAGTAAACATAATAGTAAACAGGACAAAACAAGCATTATCAGATCATGAAGACCTACAATAGGAGGCATAGATATAAAGAGATGTTAATTAGATTTAAACATACTCAAAGGGCTCAACCCACCATCATAAATAGGTACAATTCAGCATTTCCATGGCAGAAGAAACACAGTTTTGACTATTGTGAAACATGAAAGTATCTTTCAGTGTAAGTAAAGCTACTAACTTGGGCGCTTTTACACAAAAGAGTTATACATCAAATCCTCTCTTTTTAAGTTCCTTCTTCTTCATTAAGTTTGTGCAAATCCCAAACACTAACCTTAACCATTCAATCAAGTAATCAATTAACTACACAAGCATTGATCTTACAGAAAAAATAAAAAGAATAAAAAATTACTAGGTTAGGAAAAAACACTTAAAATTTTACTTGCCTTTTCTAAGACATTGAGCAATTGATATAACCCATTCCGATAATGAACATCCAATTCTAATATGTTAAAAAACAAGATATGGTGATGACGATGGTGATGGCAATGGCAAGAAGTAAATGACGATGGCGATGACAATGACAAGAAGCAAATGACAGCTAAAAAGGGTTTTAGGGTTAGAATAATGGAGATATAAATTTTGAAATTGTCTTTTGGATCAAATTGACCTAAAAGGATCTAATTTTATTGTAAAATGTTATAATTTAACTTATTCTTCTTTAAAAAATTTCTATGTATTTTTTAAACTATTTAAATTTAAGTTCAAAGGTATACAACTAAAATGATACTAGAAACAATTTCTGAAAAAAATGATAATAGAAACTGCACTAAGAGCATATTAGTAAAAGTATTGTTGAGCGTGACAATACAAACAACAGTAAACAACAAAACCTAATCGCTACAGTTAGCCTGTTTATGCAACACCTTCTATCCTTTCTAATGATTCGACAAGCATCACTAATTCATGGCAAGAAATGGAAGTGGTAATATGCATTTATTCCAATTGTTTACTTTTTAACAATACCTGAACTTGACTAGTGTAGATATATTAGGCAAGTAATTGCTTATTTTTTAAAAAGTTCAAATGTTATTTTGATCAGATAATCGAGCATTTTGTATGATAATAAGATGAAAATAATTGTGTGAAAACTGTAGAACAAGATTGAACACTCAGATCTCTCTAATTGCTTGAAAACTTTTATTTACACCGAAGAGAAAAAATACAAGAAAATAGTAATCTGCTCTGTACAAGTACACAAGAGTAAAGTTAAAACTGAAAAATAAAAGACGTGTCCTCGGCTGTATCACTCAAACATAAAGCAAATAAAAAATAATGAAATAACTAAAATACCCTACATCCCCCTTAAACTGGAGATTGGTGACAATAAAGCAATCCCAACTTGGACAATAGTCGACCAAACAGACAAGAAGCTAAGGCCTATGTGAACAAATTTGCTGGTTGTTGCTTAGTGGAAATATGCAAAGGACGAATAAAACCAGCCTTAAATTGATCTCGAACTATATGACAATCAATCCCCAAATGTGTATGGAAGCCTGGTTATCACATCATAATAAAATCAACAAATATAATGAAACATGGGAATTAGTGAGTAGATAAGAAATCCACTGAAGCTCACAAACTATGGAGGTCATACTTTGATATTCTGCCTCAGCTTTGGAATGAGAAACAATAGTTTGTTTCTTGGTCTTCCAAGAAATCAAGGAATTCCCAAGAAAGTTACAGTAACCTGTCAAGGAGTGCCTACTAAATGGGCAATAAGGCCAGTTGGCATCATAAAAAGCTTGTGCAGTAAACTCATTATTCACAGGAAAAAACAAAACAATAGAGGGTGAATTTTTGAGATACTTCAATACAAGCAAAGCTACATTCCAATGTTATTTAGTGGATTGATGCACAAACGGACTGAGCTGTTGTGTAGCATAGGCAAGGTTAGGCCTAGTAAAACTAAGATATAACAGCCTCCCTACCAAACTCCAAAACTAATCAGGATTATTTAATAGAGGATAGGAGGCATCATCAAACCAAAAATTGGGTGGCAAAGGAGCGGCAGCTGGCTTAGCTCCTAGTAAACCAGCATCCTCAATAATATCAGGGGTATATTTGTGTTGATGAACATAAAGACCTGTCTTAGAATGAACTAACTCCAACCCCAAAAAAATACTTAAAAGGCCATATGTCCTTAATAGTAAACTATTGATGCAAAAAATCATTGACCAACTAAATATCAAATTTAGATGGACCTGTACATACATAATAAAAGCCAAAAAAACTAATGGCAATATGTTTAATAAGTAAATAAGGATTATTGGCAAATTGTTGGAACCCAAAAAGTTTCAAATGATGAGTAAATAGATGGTTACACTGCTTAAAGGCTTGTTTCATACCATAAAGGCATTGTTTGACCCGACAGACCTGATTAGAACTAGCCTTGGTATAACCCTTAAGAGGTAACATAGATACCTCCTCATCTAACTAACCATACAAAAAATCATTATTAATGTCTAATTATTGTAATAACCAACCCTTAGCAGCATCAACAATAAGAAAAACACAAACAATTTTTTGTAACTATAGAAAAACTATCAGTATAGTCAATGTCTTCTATCTGACTATAACCCTTAGCCACTAACTTTGCCTTACACCTTAGTACAAACCCATCTAGACTAAATTTAATTTTGTAAACCTACTTAGAACCAATGCCTCATTTACCTTTCAGTAAAATAGTGAGTTCCCAAGTCTAATTTGCTTCCAAAGCCTATAATTCAAACTCCATTACACTCACCTAATTTGGGTCAGTTCTACCTTGATTAAAAGAATTAGGCTCCTTTACAAGAGATACTTGTTCTAAAAAAAACATGTAATCACTATTGAAATGAGAAGAAGATGTATAAGGAAATGTGTGTGGAGTATAACAAGACGAAGTAGGAATAGGTTTAAATGAATAAAAAACCTTCGAATAATGAGCAGTGTTAGTAAAAAAATCATTTAACCATTGTGGTTTAACTTTAAGTCTTTGACTTCATCTAGGGACAGCATGGGAACCAGAAATAATGTCTGAAATTGGAGAAGGAGACTCATGATGTATAACAAGACCATCAAGATGTAAGGTAGGTGAACAAGATGAAGTTGGAACTGAGGTGGAATGTAACAAAGAGTTAGGGGATCCATTATCATTAAAAAAAGGAAATGGAAGAGAAATGTCTAAGGTTTTTTTCAAGTTGAGATTTATAAGGATATATATGTTCATAGAACTGTACATCCCTAGAGACAATCAGCATTCCTGAAGTAAGATCATAAAGCTTATAAGCCTTTTGACCATAAGGATATCCAATGAAAATTGCTTTAAAGGCTCAAACATCAAATTTATTTTTGTGTGGGGATGTATTTGTAGTATAAAAAAGGAAACCAAAACTTCTCATAAGGTGATAATTGGGTTGTTTTTAGTAGAAAAGGAAATATGGACATTGCCAATTCAAAACAGATGTAGGCAATCTATTTAGAATAAATGTTATTGTAAGAACAACCTGCCCTAAAACTTTATAGGTAAGTTAGCTTGAATCATAAATGTCCTGGCTACTTGTAATAGATGCCTATATTTTCTCTCAACAATGTCATTTTGTTGAAGAGTAGAAGCACCAGTCCTTTGATGGACTATTCCAAGTGTAGAAAAAAGAAGTTGGCAATCATGATTAACAAATTCAGTACCATTATCAGTTCTAATGATTTAAATTAAAAGCTGAAATTGTGTTTTAATGAGATTAAAGAAATTTTGCAACAAAGTTATGGTTTATGTTTTTTATTTCAAGAGATAGGTCTAGGTTATACTGCTAAAATTATCAACTATAGTTCAAATATAATGAGCTTCATTCAAGGAAGGTTACCTATAAGGTCTCCACAAATCTACTTAAATGAGTGCAAAACATCTAGTTGTATTAATAATACTAATAGGTAAAGATAGCCGACTCTGTTTAGACAGGTTACAAACATCACAAGGCTTAGCAATCATATGTTCTCCAATTTCTTGCTTCAAACGTTTAAATACAATATCTGATGGATGGCCTAATCTACCATGCCAATCAAAAGAATCACTAGATTGAAAACAACTTACTAGTTATTTAAATGTTTGTCTAACAAACAAGAATGGAAAAAGAACAGTAACTTCATGGAAAGAATTCTTATCAAGAATGGAAAGTCCAACTATAACCTTTCCTACAACAAGAATTTGATTAGTCATGAGGTCTTGTAAGATGCAAAAATGGGAATAAAAAAACTTCGCATTTGATGTGTTTTTAAGTTTGTTCACAGATAAGAGATTAAACTTGAAAGTGGGAACATGTAAGGATCTAAGTAAGGTTATATGTGGACTAAGTTTGATATCTTTAACATAATCAATAAATTAAAGAGAACCATCAGGTAAATGCATAGAAGTACAATGTTTATTAAGAATAGGTGTAATCATGACATCAAGGTCAGTGCACATGTTATTTGAAGCACTAGTATCAATTATCTAGGAACCAAATTCAATTAATTCAAGAGAACTTAAGCAATGATTCAAAATAGTACCTACAAAGTCACCATAATGAGAAGAGTTGATGAAGTTCTACTCCTCTACTCCAGTCTTTCCTTTACTCCTTATGTATGTTTCAATTCCCTGCTGGCTCATGCTAGCCAAGTCCTGGTTCCAATCATCTCCCTTATGCTTATCTTTAACTATCTCTGTTAATGGTGACTCAGCATTATGTTTGCAAATGGTCGACCAATCTGATTTCCAGACTTTCCTTTTCTATCTCTATTTCCCTTAAACAAGTCTGGATAACTATGTATCTTAAAGCAAGTTTCCTTCGTATACCGATGCATCTTACATAAATCACATAACAACTCATCCTCGTTCAATTGTTTTCTTCCATTAGTTTTGTCCACTATTCTAGTTCCTTGATTCAATTGCCCATTCACAAACATTGCTGCTTCTGCACCTTCACTATAAACTACATTCACCTCTTTTTGTTTCTCAACTCTCAATATCATTAAATATGCCCTATTCACATCTAGTAGTGGCTTCATGACTAAAATCTAACTCCTAATTGGTTCATAAGCATCATTAAGCCCATTAAAAATTGTATCAGTTTATCATTAGTCTCCATATCTATAATATCCTTTGTTGTTCTATAGGTACACTATGGTATTGGAGCTGAACATGCTAATTCATCCTAAAGTTTCTTAAGTTTTGTATAGTATTTCAGGACAAATAAATCTCCTTGAGAGATAGAGAAATTTTCTCTCTTAATCTGATACAATAAAGGTTCATTACATTCTCCAAATCTCCTCTCTAACTCTCTCCACAAATTACTAGCTGATGTAGTATATATAAACGTGTCTACTTTATCCTTCATCATAGAGTTTAAGAGATAGGATATTACCATATAGTTGACCTTATGCCATTAATCAAAGTCAAAAGAAGTTTCTTCTGGTTTCTTACTCTTACCAATGGTGAAATCGATTTTTTCCTTAGCTTCCAGTGCAATCTTCATCACCCTACTCCAAGATAATTGCTTCCAATTAACGACGTTGTCACGAAGATCATCCCTGGATTATTAGAGCTCTGCAGTTGCAACTGTTTTTCGACCCCATTAGGCTTTATGTAATGGACTTCAGAACTCGAATCCCTTGACTCTTCTACCATATCTCATCGCGATTAATTAGAAATCAATAGAAAACTAAACAATCTTCTACTCTGATACCATGCAGAACAAGACTGAACACTCAAATCTCTCTAATTGTTTGAAAACTTTTATTTACACGAAAAAGAAAAATACAAGAAAGGAGTAATATGTTCTATACCAGTACAAGAGTAAATTTGAAACTGAAAACTGAGCACGTTTGGTATCACTTTTTGTTTTTATTTTAGTTTTTATTTTTGTGTATGTGTATTGGTTTTTTTTATATTTTATTGATATTTGTGTTATTTTTTAGGTTTTTGTATTATATTAGTATGTTACCTTTTTCAATTTCTATACTATTTTTATTGGTTTCTGTGTTTAAAAAAAAAACAAAAAATCAAATGTATACCAAACAAGGCCTAAAAGACGTATCTTCAGCTATATCATTAAAAAATAAAGCAAATAATAAATAACGAAATAACTAAAATACCCTTAAAAAACCGAGTTGCAGGCTTTCTCCCTCTGAGCAGGGTTATCACCATTCACCTTATTATCTTTAGACAACCCCAACTTTTTGGTGCTTACAATTGTAGTATATTTACACATATCATCCAGTTAGTCTTCTCTTATATAGCAAGACAATGCTTGGGCAGAAACCTTCCAATCTGGCCATGGATTTGTTGTCAACTTTGAAGACCCAGAATTATACTATATTGAAATTGGAAAGTAGTTTCTTCCTTTTAATAGATCACGGAATGTCAGAAAAATAAATGGTTATAGGAGTTTATCTTGGAAACATGTACCCATGGAGCGGTGGGGCATCTCCCTTTTGCCGTATCTAAGGGAAGTAATAGACCACAGAGAAAAAGATCATCTGGACTTCTATACTCCTTATGTGAGTTTTAGCAGAGAGCTGAACTGGTAACTTTTTTTTTTTAGGTAGTTGAGATAATGAACCAAATCTATTTTCTTCTGGGTGTCAACATCTGGAGTTTTGTTTAAGCGTTTATTCTCCAGAAAATACTCGACTCATACCTCAGTCCTGGTAGATTATAAACTTGCAACTGAGATTATGATATTGGCTTCAGTGTCATGTATGCTCTTTGTGCTGCTGCCTGATTTCTACGAAATAATGGAACAGAAAGCAGAAAGCAAGTAATTGTCATTAAAACGTTATCATGGTTCAATCTGATCCCAGAAGAACTGGGTTTACCAAGATTATTTAGCATCGATCACAGACATACAATTGACATTTGTTCATCCATTTTATGAACAAGTAACAAAGAGGAGATTTTAACTAATACTATATACGTAAGCAGAACTTTTATCAAAGAGACAATTATAGATGGAATTTGTGAGGTAAAAGCGCATCGTATGATCTAGGCGGTGGAGCTGCCACAGTTGATTTTTGAGCATCGGCCTCCAGCGATGATTTCGAGTAACCACCCATCTTACATGGAACGTAGTGTAGTGACTTCTCATTGGAACAAGTTATTTTCTTGGAGAAAAATTCTTCACATTCGGCTGCTGATCTCTGGTTTGGGACACCGACAATGCAGTTCTTTTCAATAGAAAGTATCTTTCTTTTTATCAATTGCCTGCATTCAGGACCAACCTGAGTGAAATAGTTATACGACAAAGTCAGGTTCGAAAGGTTCGGCAACTGACATACGGACTCCGGCACCGTGCCGTAAAACTCATTGCAAGCCAAGTTCAGGATCTGCATGCCTGCCAAGCATCCAAATGAGTGCGGTATTGGACCTGTTAACTTGTTAACACTCACATCAAACACATTCGCTTTATTCAGGAAACCAATCTCGTACGGCAAACAACCTGAGAACTGGTTGTGCAGGAAAAGCACTTCCAGCAATTTTGGAGCTTTGCCAATGCTGCTCGGGATTGGACCACTGAACTTGTTGTAGGCAAAAGTCAAGTACAGTGCAGGTGTTGAGCCGACATTTTCTGGAAGTGCTTGACAGAACTGATTGTTGTTGAGAAAGATTACGTCGACGTCTAGATTGAAAACTCCTGATGGCACAGGCCCTGAAAATGAATTGAACCTGAGGTCCAAAAACGTCAAGCTCCTTGCTTTAAGAACCTGCATAGGAAACCCGCCACTGAACTTGTTGTTGCTGAGGTCAAGTTCAAACAAGTACTTGAGTTCTCCGATTGCTTCAGGCACTGGACCACCAAAATTATTGGAGTTTATATGGAAGATAGACAAGTCCTTGAGCTTGTCAAGTAGGCCTACAAGCTGAAGTCCAGGACCGCCGAAGTTGTAGAGATTGAAGTCCAGCGCAGCAAGTGCCTGCACGTTCAGGTCAGGCCTTATTGCACAGCGAAAGCCCTTGTATCTACAAATATCGCGACCGGTCCAATTACATAATATATTTTGAGGGTCGGACTTGATTTTTGGAATGAAATTTTGGATTGTCCTCCGATCTCTCTGGAGATTTGTCGGTTTTGGAGGTGGAGGTGGAGGTGGAGG
>JAOXYD010000136.1:20999621-21011956 GCA_028565735.1 Pinacopodium congolense
AGCACTGCCTCCTCCTCAAGTCTCAGCATATTCAGCACCACCCCCTGCCCAACTATCAGCGCAGCCACCAACATATGATGCCTCTTATTCAACACCACCTACAGCTCACACGACTTCATCTCCTTATCCATCATACCCAGCTAATCAAGCATATCCACCACCACCACCACCTATGGCTTACACAACTTCATCGCCTTATCCAACCTACCCAGCTAATCAAGCGTATCCTCCACCTGCATACCCCCAGCATCCAATTGCTTATCCTCCACCACCTCCAGCCTATCCTCCATCACCATATCCACCTCCTCCACATGGTTCACTGTACTATCCTCCTGGTAAGTCCAAGTTCCTGAGGAAACATTTTCTGTTAATTGCTGATATTCATCTCCTTATTAAAGCCTAACTCTTTTTTTCATTTAGGCCATTACCCTTGGCATTACCCTCCACCGTACTAAGAAAAAACTTCTGCATGTCCAAATGAGAAGGCAGTCCGAAAAGTCAACTGCTATGTATAGATGGTGAAGAGTTTAGGTTCTTAATGTTTGTACGTTTAGTATGTAGCACCAACTGTGGGTATTTCCTAGTTCTTCATGAACTTTCAGTTCAATTGTCAATAAGTGTATTTGATGCTTAAATTCCTTTTTTGTTCTTTCCCCTAATTTTTCTTCTTCTGTTGGCATAGATAATGCTGATTGTGATTGTTGTCATTCTAAAGAGTGGTAAGATAGGTTGTAACAGGTAATACAGTGCAGTTGCAGACCAGGATATCACAAACCTGGTTAAGACCACCTTCTGGCTGCAATTCTTCCATCTGCTTTAGTTTTCATATTCCCCTAGGATAAAGCTACTCTCTATACTCAGTTTAGAATACTGGATCTTCTTTTCCACAAAATGAAAACCTTTATGAAGATTTGCTAGGCTTTGTGGGACTTGACATTGGTTTTGTGAAACTTGTCATTTTATACTTTTATTTTATTACAGTATAAGATACAATTTGCCTTTTAACATTGTAAAAAAGATTTTAAATTTACTTTTTTAAATTTTTTTAAAAGTATCACTTTACCTTTTAATATTTATAAAATAGTGTATTTTACTATTTAATGTTTAAAAAATTATATAATTTACTTCTTAATATTTATAAAATAGTATAAATTTATTTTTAAACACTAATTTCATTAAAATTTTACTAATTATCTTTTTAATGATTAATTAATGAAATCTTAACAAAGTGAATAGTTAATAAACATAATCATCATAAAATTAGTATTAAGAAGGTAATTTTTACTATTTTATAAATGTTAAAAGGTAAATTATACTATTTTACAAATATTAGAAATAAAGTGACACTTTCAAAAATATTAGAAAGTCAGTCAAATCTTTTTAAAAACTTTTGTATCATCTCTGAAATCTTCTAATAAGAGGAAACTATTTCATCTCAATTTTCTAATTGAGAACCGTAAATTCTCTGTGATTTTCTGCTTGTCTGAGCCTTGAAGTAGAACCTAATGATGGGAAGTTAATGAAGTGGCTTTTCTATGGATATTCTCTCTTATGAATTTGTCCTTTCCTTTATTCTTTCAACAAGCAGAGAACTTCTGAATCATTTGTTAATAAGAAAGATGCAAGTTAGAGTCATGAACCAGTGAACTAACTTAGCCATTTTGCAGATTAGAAATTTCCTTTCCTTTCTGACTTAAAAACATGGCAACATTTGATGTGAATTAAGAGCCACTGTCAACAAATGTCTGTGTCATGTAATACTCCAACTAAATATATATCTCTCGGTTTTGTTAATTCACCGACAGTGGAAGAGAATTATCAGTAAACATCTTTGATCAGAATCATTCAATCATCTACAGTGGCTCCTTTTAATGGTCTCTCGATTAAGAATTAGTACCTCTTACTGATTTAAAGGTCCACACACTTTCCCTTCAGAGGCAATCACGCATGAAGCAAATCAACTGGGAAATACTAAATTCATTAGTCATACAAGTTATGGGTTGCACATGATAGATATATCTATTCCAGCAATGGTGGGTTACCATTTCACTTGACAGGCCAGCTTTGTGGGAGAGTTAAAGGTGCCAGGCTCGTAACTGGTAACTTTTGGTTTGATAAGTGGGAATGGAATGTATGTTTTCCTTTAGGTTCAAGGGCTTATAGACGTGTCTGAGTTATCATTTGTGGGTTCGAAAGTTTAGACTATGGTGGGATGAGAAATTACTCTATCAAGTGCATGTTTGTCACACTCAGGTCTAAACGAAATGAGCCCCATCATGCAATGATATACTGAAACTGCTGCACGGAAACTGAGCCAAGTATTTATTCACAGAATAAAGTTGAATTCCAAGATGCAAGCCAACAAAAATTTCACTTGCAGATTGCTCAATTGATACTAAACAAGTCTCTGCTTTGTGGAAGTTACCTTGTGTCTTTATTAGGTGAAGAAGAACTTTTGGAAGTTTCTTCGTGTTAACAATCGTCCAAGCCAAGAAACGCCTTTGTCGTCTATAGTTTTTGCCATACGTTTGAACATGTGTTAGGTAAATAGTAATTGGGTATTTAGTTTCCAAGAAATGGTGTAATGGAGATGTGTACTAATTGATAAGTTGTAAGTTCTGTCAACAGACGATGTAGCCACCATCTTGAGAAGAGAGTCGATTAACCAATGGACTTTTGAAACTTTTTATCAGAAAACTTTCAAGAAGTTCTCATGGATTCAAGTGCATGAACATATGATATTTTAGTGATAATTTTTTATGACTATTTTTATATAAAATAATATTCATAAAAATTTACCAATAAAATACTATAGTCAAATCCATAAAATAAATATAACCCAATTAATTTTTCATAGAAGAGAGTTTCGTGGAAAAAAAAAGAAAAAGAATGCGGTAATTCTGGAAGCCACACACAAAATGGCTTGAGTAGTGGATAGAACAGAGTAACACACAGAATGACTTTTTACTGATAAGAGATGTTGTTTTCACTGGTGGGTCCGGCTTGGTGTGTGTGCCGTTACGTATTTTTCTCTAAAAGCCACATCACACCGAAAGCTTAAAACAAACATTTTACAGAACCCAACATCTCACTCTTGTACTCCTTGTATTGTATATATCCAACTAATTATTAACAAAATTCAAAATAAAATACCCAATAAAGAGACAAGCTTGAAAGCCACTCTTGTTAAGAAGACTAGAGACCTCGTGAAAGATAGATAGCAGAGAAGAGAAGCCATAATGTCGTCTACTTATCTAGTGTTCTGTTTTGTATAATGACTAGAGTCCCTAAACCTTTCTTCTTCTTTGAAGAACATGGCAATACAACAGCAAGGCCACTACGAGCAGACTGAGCATGGAGAGCAAAACCCTTCATTCTTGCTAGATGCTCTCTTCTGTGAAGAGGAGAGATGGGACGAAGAAGAGGTTTCCGATGTAGGCAGTTTAATTTGTAGCTATAACTCCTCCGGTGGAGCAATAGAAAAGTCATCTTTTTCCCCACTTCAATCGTCGTTTGTGCAAGATTTGTTCTGGGATGATGAGGAGCTTCTCTCACTCTTCTCCAGAGAAGAGGAGCAGCGAGTTCATGTCAATGTCAACGATGTGAAAGCAGACTCTTTTTTCTGTATTGCTCGTCAAGAGGCTGTGGAGTGGATGCTTAAAGTAAATGCCCATAATGAATTTTCAGCTCTCACAGCAGTATTAGCCGTAAACTATCTCGATAGGTTCTTTATTAGTCCTTGTTATCCAGGAGATAAACCATGGATGGTTCAGCTTGTTGCCGTGACTTGCCTGTCTTTGGCTGCAAAAGTTGAAGAGACACAAGTCCCTCATCCTTTAGATCTTCAAGTACGTGTTTTATTTGGCTTCAACATATCTTACCAATCCATTGTTTTGAGGTTTTGATTTAAAATCAGACTCTTGTATCTTCTCGCTTTGATTCGATCAGGTGGAGACAAAGTGTGTTTTTGAAGCCAAAACCATTCAAAGAATGGAACTTTTGGTGCTGTCTGCACTTAAATGGAAGATGCACCAAGTTACTCCATTATCTTTTCTTGATCACATCATTAGGAGGCTTGGCTTGAAGAACCATCTTCACTGGGAGTTTCTTAGGAGATGTGAACGTCTACTACTCTCCGTAATCTCAGGTAACTTCCCTGCATAAAGGATGTTCATCTTTTTCTTGACCAATAACTGTTAGACTTTCTCGATAAGAAACAAAGTGGGATGGAAAAGAGCGTCTTTGATAGGGTTCTTATACTTTTCATTTTTGATTGCGTTTTTGCAGATTCAAGATCACTCGGATACCTTCCTTCCATGTTAGCTACGGCTATAATGATGCACGTTGTAGACCAAGTTGAACCCTCGAGTTCCATTGATTACCAATACCAGCTTCTGGGTGTTCTCAGAATAAGCGAGGTTTGTGCAATTTAATGGGAGTTTTGAATTATTATGAGTGCAGCACTTTTAACAGCTTTGCCACTGCATTTTGTAACAGGAAAAAGTAAGCGACTGTTACAGACTTATTGTGGAGTTGTCAAAGACGAGAAGCAGTCCCTGTAGCATTAAGTCTAAAAAAAGGAAATACGAGCCAATTCCTAGTAGCCCCAGTGGTGTGATTGACGCTGTTTTTAACTGTGACAGCTCAAACGATTCTTGGGCACTGGGATCGTCAGTTTCTTCGTCACCAGAGGCAATCTTTAAGAAGAGCAGAACCCAAGATCCCTTGGTCATCGTTGCTAGTAACACTTGAGGATCTCTCCCTCTCTCTCTCTCTCTCTCTCTCTCTCCCCCCTCAAATCTGCAGGTCATTTTCCATTCTGATGTCTCTTCACATTACCTTTCACTATTCTAAGGATGCCCTTTAGCCTTTTTTTTTTTTCTCGAGAGATTATGGACGAAATTTTGGAAGAGGAAAGATGAGAGGGCTATTTCTGCGTCTTCGGCATTTGTGCCCCTTCCTTTACAAGTCTCCTTTTTGTATGAACCATATTCCTCATATAATATTTTCATGAAATAAATTTCAAGAATTTCTGTTCATGACATGAGGATCTCTTCTTCACCTTCCATGTAATTCTATCTATGATTCTCATAGATTATAATCAGAATGACAGACGTGAAATGTTCGGTACAAAATCATTTACCTTAAATCATTTAGATTACGATTGTATGCATGTAAAGAGAGGAACAAGTTGTCGGCCGGTAGTGGTGTAGGTGGTGGCGGTGGTGATGGAGTTTTGACCTCGTTAGAAGAGCCAAACCTTTTTATTATTGTTGACTTCATAGAGTAAACGCAATTATAATTTATTCTAATAATAATTCATCTAAGGTAACAATGTTATTCTTATTGAATTAAATTGCTCATGACATAAATTTCCTAATTAATTTAATTGATTGGCAAAATGTTTTAGGGTGCATACGTTGTTAGTAATTTTCTTTCGCATAACAAATAAAGTTGGCATCATAATTGAAAGAAAAACACTCATAAATGTCCTAGTAGTTACAAATAATTGCATTACTAATTGAGAGAAACGCATTATAAGGTTCTAATAATTATTAACCATCAATTCACCCCCCCTCTCCTGTTTTATGGTTGATGGGATCAGAGTTCATATAATCATCCTACGATGAAGTATAAAAATGCTGGATCCAGTTATTTTTTTAATTTTTAAATTTTATAAAATAAAATTACAAATTACAAACAAAAGAAAACTAGTACAAAATATTAATGATGAACCATTTTTAAGTGGATTCTAACTAAACCATGCCCCCTCCTTTTTCTCCTCCTTTTTATTTTTCACTTTACAAGAAAAAAAGAAAAAAGTCTCTCTTGCTTTTCTAACATGCTTGCTGTACAGTGATATTAGTACTCGAAAATCCTTTTAGTCCAAGCATGTGAGCCAGCCACATTCGTTGGAATAATAAGTCCCTCTTTATGCTGTGTATATTTGTCTTCTCAACAGACACAAAAATCTCTTCATCTTTATGGTCTTTCAATTCAATTGCTGCACTATTTCACATTTATTCAACTTTTTTAGGGGATTGTATGCTACTATAGTATTACATTATCGTGTTAATGTCTTTGTGATTTCCATATGATGTTCGTTATTATTATTCTTTTAATCTTTCTGTTTCTTTTGTTGTTACAAGTTCACATGGAGCGCAAAGGTGAAAGATAAAAATTTTTAAGAAATTAAAATTTTTAATTTTACTAAAATTTGAATTTTAATAAAAAAATACCCACTCTCCTTACTAGTTACTCCAAGACAGCAAGGGCATTAAATAAAGGAAAATGAAAGCCTCAATTATGAGCAGACAGTGTTTGGTTTAACGAGTGGCCGGAGCTTCGTGAGGTCCCATTAATTTCCCCCCTCTCTCTCTTTTTTTGTTTTTGGCCTTCTAACATGAAATGTCTTAAGGTTTTTATTTATTTTATATATTTTTCAATTTTTATGTTTTTTTTCAATTTTTATATTATATTTATTTATACATTATTTTTAATTTTAATTTTTATATTTTATTTTATATTAAAAATATATAAAAAAATAAAAAAACAAAAACAAAAACAAAAACAAACGAGACTTTAATTATCTCTTTCAATTATTGGTATGAAAAAATAAGTCATTGTGTTATAAATTATAAAATTTGTTATTTCTGTACGAAACTTATTTTTTTAATATAAAAATAATTAATTGATTTAGACAAACTACGAAAAGGGCTTGTTTGCTTGAAATATGCCATATCAAAGATTTTTCTATTCAAGGTGATCCGAGCGCGTAGAGTGTCACCAAATCATTCATAATTGAATGATACATGCCCTTTAGTGAAAACTAAATGATAAGAACAAACCTCGCTGATTAAATTAATTTAAATAATTAGACTATTAGAGTTAAAAGAGAAACAATTTTTTAATAAAATATCCTTTTCATCAAATTGTTAGAACCCTACTTGAATATTATATCTACAAAATAATTAAGAAAACCTTAATTTTAGGGTGGTATTAATGAAGATGGCCTAACATTTTAGTTGGATTCTAATTATAATTTTATTATATGCTAATTTAATTATAATAAAATTTATGATTCATAGTTTATCTTTGAATTTTTTAAAAACTTTTACAACCAAATTTATTTTAGGATCTTAATATATATTGAATATAATTTGTATTATATTTAAAATTTTAATTATATAAACATTTTTAGGAGTATTTTTGTTTTAATTAAATAATTTATGTTCATAAACAAAACCAATAATTTGAAAAAAAAGTTTCATATATAATCCCTCATAATTTATTTATTTTTTAATTTAATATTTTAGATGGACATTAGACCGGAACTTCAATATTAACCAATAGAACATTCACATTAAATATTTTAAGTTGATTTATCCAAATTATAGAAACCTATTTTGAACATTTTACTCAATATCTCCTTTTAGTTTATTTTATACTTAATTATTATAAATTGAATTATCTTAAACAATAGTAGGTCTTAAGTATCATCAAAATATAACATAGTATTTACAGCATAACATAATTTAATAATCCCAAATTTAAAGATTATTTACACAATTATAATATTAGATTAATTAATAAGTGGCCCATATAATTTAAGAGTTTTGAGTCTAATTAAAAGGAGCTCAAAATAATGATTATTGAACATTTAAGACATTGGATTCAAATGGGTCATAGACCCATTTCCCTCTCTTTCTAATATGAACTTTAGCAATTTGTGAATATTAGTTTTTTCCAAACACTGTAAATTTTCTAACCATTAAAAAATACAAAAACATAAAAAGACAGAAGATAATAAACATTCAATTCAGAAAAATTTAAAATATCATGAATTCAAGTTTAATTTACAATATTATAATCGATCTTCGTAAGTGCTTTCAATTTGTATTAGGCCTGTGATTTCATTATATGTTGAAAAAGGAGGAAATGTTAACTGAGGCTCACGTGGACCCCGCAAAGGGTCAGCGGGGCCCATATAGGTCTCCTAGTCGTCTGATCCATATAATTGTCGTTTGAACGAACCTCTACAGGAATTTTCAGACACTTGTGTATTAAACAAAGGAAAAAGATTTGTATTTTTGGTGGTTCTTTAAATGAAAACAAAAGTAAAAGTAATAATTTATAATTTAATTATTTTTATTTAAAATATATTAATTAATGCGCTGAAATTAAATATTTAATTGGTTCAAATATATTTTCTAATATTTTAAATAGTTTGAAGAATCTTCAAAAATCAATTTAAAATTCTAAATCATTGAGTTTTGTTAGGGTGTTATATTATAGTCTTTTTCTTTTCCATTCTCGTTGTTTATAAAACAAAATTGTAAATTCTATGTGTGTTTGGATTATAATTAGGAGCTATTTCTCACTTTTAATAAATTTGATAATTTAAAGAATGAATATTAATTAAATCAAATTGATTACTTATTTTTATTCTCTAATTAATTTAGCAGAGAAATGCTGTGATTTAATCTCTAGCTGGAAGCCCTGCCACCGCCCACCGCCATCTATCACCACCATTTTATGCGGACCTTATTCTTCAGTGTCGTGCATTTCAAACCCAGCGGTCGATGAAGCTGGCATTTTCAGAGAAAAAAAGAACCAGGTACTTTGAACAGGTTTTGGAAGAGAATAAATAGATCTGGTACTTCCTTTTTTAATTGAGAATAACCAGATTTGGATTTTGTGATTTGGGACATGTAGTTTTTTATTGTAATTTTTGTATTTTTATATTAAATTTTATATTTTTTAAAATTTTGTGTTATATTAACGTATTTTTTATTTTTATGTTTAAAAAAATTAAAAATTAAAAATTAAAAATAAAATCTTGTTTAGTTGAGCCATGTTTGTTATTCCTTTAATTTTTTATTTTTATTTCTTATTATTTAAAATACAAAAACTAATAAAAATACTATAGAAACTGAAAAAGATAACATACTAATACAATATAAAAACAAAAAATAATAATATAAAATTTTTTTAAAAACTCAAAAACCAATATACATACACAAAATTAAAAACAAAAAGTATAAATTAGAAGTAATATCAAACGTTCATAGTTTTAATTTTTTATTTTAATTTTCTATTTTTCTAGACACAGAAATAAGAAAAAATATTAATAAAACACATAAATTAAAAATATATAAAAATTATAATAAAAATCATAATATACAGCCCAATTAAACATCCCCAAATTAAATAAGGCCTTTTTTGTTTGTTTGTGATACATCATAAAGTATAATTTATAATAAATTATCTCATCATATACATTCATCAAAATATTCAAACATACAATAGTTCTATTATTTATTATTGTAACTATTATTGTAATTTACTTGGTGAAGAAAAATGAAACGTAGAAAAAGTTAAAGGAATATCATGTTATGGTAAAATTGTCACCACGTTAAGATCATATACTACAAGATTAACAACTCATATTTGGAGCACCCGCAACGCAGAAGCCATTAATCCAACGAAAGCCATTGCAAGAGAAACTCTTCCATTAACTCTAAATCCTGCAGAATTCAGAACAGGATTATTATTCTTAAACGAAGGTTGCGTGCCACCAGCCTGCGGCTGCGCTTGAGGTGCAGCGACCGGTGAAGTCGCCGGTGCATTGCCTTCTACATTCACTTGCAGCTTCATTCCTCCCAGACAGAACAACTTGTTCCCACACACAAAATACCTCGTACCAGGCGATGTCAAAGGAATAGAACTGTTCCCACTTGAGTACGATTTTATTACTTTGCTCATGCTGCAATTATCGAAACCATCCTTTGTTATCTCGTCCACGCTGTTATAGGAATTGTACTGAAATACTACAAAAATAAACAAGTAAATTATTACGCTCGTAATTATAATTGCAGTATTGAGGAGCATAAATAGATGAAGAAGATGTTACTCACGTAAAACGTCGCCGACTACAAACTTCTTGTCCTGTACCCAGGAGTCAAGATCGGTACTTATGTCCCAACCGGAGGTGTCTCCGACGGTGTAAGTTGTTGCATTGCATGTTAATGCAAAGGAGAAGGCAAGAAGGAAGTAAGTCAAAACCAGCTTAGCCATTGGGAGACTAGAGAAAGATGGTGGGAATAGAATGCGTATTTATATATGCAAGTTGATTGATTTTAGATGACCTAACTTCATTGTTGCGTGACTTGTGTAGCTGGTTTATACCATATTTTTGTTGCATATAATTTAATATGTTGAATATCGAGAGAGGTGGTGAGTATTTGTAAGAGAATATTTTAATCTTTTTAATGGATAATAGCCATTCAATATATATTTTAGTCTGTTTTTATGGATAATGAACTCGAATGCCCATTATCCACCCGTCACCAAATTAAACCCTTTGCGTAAAAATATAGAAGTCCGGGAGTTATACCTACACCTAAAAGTTGGAATTTTTTGGATTAATTCATTACATACTCTACCATTTTTCCGATTTAATAAGCATGTTTGATTGAGTTTTTAATTGTGATTGTTATATTTTTATATTGAATTATATATATTTTTATAAATTTTTGTGTTATTTATTTAAATTTTTGTGTTGTATTAGTGTGTTTTATTTTTTGATTTTTGTGATATTTTTTATTAATTTTTTATTTAAAAAATATAAAAATCATATCTAAAAACCAAATCCTTTTAAAACACGGCTAAGTTCTTTATTTTATTTCAACAAATGGCATTTAATTATCCCTTTCAGAATGTTAATTTAGGTTCTGAAGTCACATAGAATTATTCAAAATTTCAGATCAACTGTTCTTTAGTAGGTGTCAACTACAATAAAGCCATTTTCAATGTGAAAGTAGAGGACAAATAGGTGCCCACATTTTATGCTGAATTGTTATAATGAAAAACTTATTATATTATGTAAAAATTAGTTAATTGATATGTACTGTATATAATTTAAATGCAAATGTGAGTGATAAAATTAAGTTGATTAAGTTAAACTCAAGAAAGAAACAAGAAATGGTAGATATAAAATAAAGTTTTTTAAGAAGGAGTGGAAAAGGATGTGAAAAATTATATTGATTTTTTTAAATGCAGATTAATTTATCATAACTAATATATGGTTTTCTTAATATTAGTTTTAACAATATGTAAATATCTATTCTTTATCTTTTACAAAATTTCGCTATGAAACGCCAACTGCAATACGCTCGTGGGACAACATTCAGAATATCTTTTTATATTGTAAATATTTTTTTAATATAGAAAAATCAAATTTAAATAATTTTTTATAATAACTACTAATACTCTAATGATCACTACAAAAAACCATCATGTACCCGTGGAGATGATTTGGGCCGGTAGTATCTACAAATGAGTCGATATGTTGGTGGGGTGGTTGTGAGCGAAATGTTCGTTGGTTTTTGGAGGTTAAACTCCTTCCAACGTCTGTGTTTCTTTTTGACTTCAGGAACGTGTCCTATTTCTTTTGTATAATAAGAATACCAACCACATCGTAAAAATTCAGTTCAAACAAGTGAAAGATTTTGCCCCGAAGACTTTGAATTCGGGTTTTTAGATTAAGTGTGGTAAAATATGTGACTCGATAATTATTTAGTTAAATTAAATGTTTTTTAAGGTCATCTTATTAAAAAATATATAATATACAGAATAAATATCAAAATACTCTATGAACTTTTACTATTTATCAAATACCTCTTATACTTTAGAAAATATATAAGACTCCTTATATTTTATAATAATATTAAATACTTCCTGAAAAATTCTTTAAATGATGTAGCAGTTGACTGTGTAAAAATAATAATGTGGCAATCCTGACATAACAGTGATATAAGACATAAGGCTATTTGAAAATTTTTCAAAATTCAGGGAAATATGTGAATTTTTTTCAAAGTTTAAGGAGGCCTATAAAATTTTTCATGGAGTATTTGATAAATTAGCTAAGTTATAAAATGTAATTTATTTTATTTTTTCCTTTTAAAATATAATTTATATTCGTAATATTTATATTAAAAATAATCTTGAGATTAAAATTTTTAAAATTTTGAATAATGAAAATATAATTATAGTTATCAATTAATAATTTTTTAGTTATAACTAATTAATTAATTATTTATTTCAAGTTAATTTAAGGTATAACTAATAAATATTATTTTTCAAATATTATTTAAAATTTTATGAAAATTCTTTTAAAAATTTTTAGTAGTAAAGTGATAATTGAGTTTAAATTCATATTCAAAGTAAAAATTTCCAATAGTAAAATAGAGATTCAAAATCTCTACTTCATTATACATATAAATTTATAAATAATCAATTCATAATATTTTTTAGTTATGTCTTAAATTAACTTC
>JAOXYD010000136.1:21025261-21036470 GCA_028565735.1 Pinacopodium congolense
AACTTAAACCATTAGTGATTAAGCATGTTTTGTTATCATCAAAACCAAGATTAGAACCTCCCTTGGTTCAACAAGTTTATTATTAGTTCCTTATTTTTATAGATATTCTATTTTGATTTAGTTTATTTAGTGCTATATATTTTTAATTCAGTTTGTTTAAATTTATTAGTATTTATAACATATTTAAAGGCATGTTAATTCATTATTTTAATATATAAATTTACATTTCAATTTTTCTATCCATAGTCTCCTCTTTTCTTTAATAATTTTACTAAATATATGAGTCATGTATTACCACAAATTCTATAAGTTTTATATCACCTAAAATTCCAAACATAGCATCCGAGCTCTCATAGATTTTAAATGACTTATTAGTGATAAAAAAATTTCAACTTTAAACCCTTATGACTTCCAACAATATATCAGCTCTCTCACATCTAATTTTCAATTGTAAAAACTATTAAGTTTGGGCTATCAAGATGAAAGCTCACCTGAAAGGTTTTGATTTGTAGTAGTTAGTTAAAGATGAAAAAGAACTATTACCTAAGGAAGTAATCCAACACTCAATTAAATTAGAGCTTAGGAAGAAGAAGAAACAAAAGCTCCAAGAGCTTAATCTTTAATTCATGTTGTTGTCTCAAAATCAATTTTCACAAGAATTATGTCTTATGAAATACTAAAATAAGTTTGGGACAAGAGCAAGAAAATGTATATGAGGGGTAACAGAACCAAACTAATGCAGATTTTAAATTTAAAGAGAGAATTTCAAGTTTTGAGGATAAAAGATAATAAATCCATTAAAGAATATGTAAATAGACTCATGGAAATTGTTAAAAAAAATTCAGATTATTGGTAAGGATCTAACAGACCAAAGGGTTGTAAAAAAAGTTTTTAGTGAGCATGTCAGAAAGATTTAAATTCAAGATCTCTTCTTTTAAAGACTCAAAGGATTTAATTAAGATTTTCTTAATTGAGATTATTTATACTTTTTAAGCTCAAGAACAAAGAAGTGCTATGAGAAAAGAGGGAATCTAATGAATGGTTAAAGGAGCTTCTCTAGCTTAAATTTCAAAGGGAAAAGAAAAAATTCTCATTGTTGCCGATGAAACTTGGTCATAAAGAGAAGAATTGTTGGCATAAGGGAAAGATTTAATATTTTAAGTGTAAAAGATTTGGATATTTACAGAAAGATTGTAAAGTTAAAAAAAAAAGGAACAAGAAAATATAGTGGAGGTGGTTGAAGAAAAAACTCTCTTTTAAATCAGTTAGCAATAAGTGCATGAAGACATTTTTAAAAAGAAATGCTTTAACAATTAAAGGTTCGTAAAAAAAAGCATCAACAAAATGATAAGAAGTGCATCATATCATGAAGAGAAATGCTTCACAAACTTAAAAATGTAGAGAGAAGTACCCCATAAAGTTTAAACTTTTTTACAATTTTGAATTCAGAAATTTAACCCCTTATTATTTTCATGGGCTAAATGGTTATTTTCTCTTTAAAAGATCACCTAATCACGTCCTTTTGAATTAAGGAATAGTGTTGGAGAATGATTAAAAAATTGTATTATCTCTAATTGATTCTTTAGTTAGTTGATTATTAGTTTTTTATTTTTAAAATATTTTATTTTATTTAGTACTATATATTTTTAATTCAGTTTGTTTGAATTTGTTAATATTTAAATCTTATATAAAAGCATATTAATTCATTCAATTAATATAGAAATTTACATTTCATTTTTTTATGAGGGTGACTAAGAAGCTACTAATGGTGACCCCCTGGCAGCCCTTATGTGGGGTCTACGTGAGCCTAACTTATTTATATATATATATAATTTCAAGTTTACCCTTCCTTTATATTTATCGTTCTGAAGATAAAAATGTCAATTCATATTTATTAAAAATATATATTTTTGTTTATACCTCTAACTTCAATTGAAGATTACAAAAGGTTCATTTAAAAATAACTAAGGACTCCCTAATTATCTCCTTTCTTTATCTATAGTCTCTCTTTTCTTTCTTAATTTTGTTGAATGTACGAGTTCTATATTGCTTCAAATTTCATGAGTTTTATGTCACTTTAAATTTTCTATACGAGTTTAGATATCATTAAGAGGTCCATAGTCAATTTTAGTGAGAGATGAAGCCAATCCTGTAGTCAGTTATTTCGTCAGCATGTAGGATGAGTACTATGATGAGGGGTTCAATATCAATATTCTTGGCTTGTAAGAGCTGATTAATGGTATGGTAATGACCTGCTTATAATAGTCAGATTTTCATTAAAATGCTTGCTTGGATATTGGAACATGATCGTCTCATTGATTTGTTCACCACACTTTGACGTATAGTTCCTGGTCTGCTAGTTGATGTTTCTACAATAGCAACATTACAGGCATGGATTAAGCCCTCCTATTTTCACCCACTCAATGTCAGAGAAATATAATCAGTTACCTTGTTGGCCACTTGAACTCATTTCTGTATGCATATGTTCCTTCTAATTTTAGAGCTTCTGTTTCTAGAAAATAGAAAATAATAACGTTCCAAATTGTCTGATCATGTACAAGTTGATTACTTGTATCTCACGATGCCTGAGAAGCACATGCTCTCAATCCTTCGTGTTTTTCTAAAAAGCAGTGTGGGGAAAATCTAACTGATAAGGCGCTCTTGTAACTTGATATGAAAATTTTCTATCTTCATCTCATACAAACAATTCCTGATACTCTTGACTGATTTGATCATATGCAAAAAAGTTGTTGCAGACCTTTATGGTAGAGGGCTTAAGTTATGATTATCCATACTCAGGAAGTCGTCTGCATACAGTTATGATTATCTAAAGCTGATCTCCCCCAATTATTGCATCTTCCCATCCCTTCAGTTTAACGACTCAGTTTCCTAGACCTACAATGATGACTTAATCCAAGGTTTTATTAAATGAAACAAATTTGGGTTTGAACTAGTAAAATCATTCCTTAGCGACAAAATATATATTTCGAACCTAGTCCTAAAGTTCCGTCGTGGCTGTAAAGGTGTTTGGAGCACTCAACTGACGCCCGGGTGACTAATAGGACTATTTTGAAATCTGTAAAGGCAAAGGTTTAATTACAAGTTGATGAGAGTTAAGAGAAACCTTTCTGCAGAGCTTCAAAATACGAATCATTGATCAAATTACAAGTACAATTCAGAAGCTCACAATTACGAAGAATCACTTGATAAGAATGCACCTGGCTGGTGATCCTTCAGCACCCAGCATCCTCAGAGGCAGGCAGTGGACATCATAAACCCCTGCTCTAACGTTATCAAGTTTTAAGCCCTCTACAAGAATGATTTTCTGCAACAAATCTTGCAGTCTCAGTACCTTGCATTAAATCAGGAAAGAAGAAAACTTCACATCAAATTAAGCATGTTATATGAGTTCAAGTCTTACCCTGCTTTTAAGAAATACAATATGAGTTGGGTGTGCATCAACATACGCGGCAACTGACAAGTAATCGAGTCCTACATGACCACGGCATAGATAAAATAAGCTAGAGAATTGTTTGATTTCCTTATCAGTGGCACATCCCAAAATAGCAGCAGTATGATTATACACCAAAATGGTTCCAATGCATGTAATGAGACAAAATAGAAGGTGATATAATTGTACCAACGAGTTTGATGTCTGTGTTCTCGACCAGCCACTTAGCCCCGTCCCGCATGAACCCAACATAGCTGGAGTCGAACTCTTTCTTGAACATGAGCCGCCTGAAATCAAATGAAATCCAGTTCAACATGTTGCTGTGTTCAATTTTATCTGTCAAGCAGAATGAATAGGTCATACTTACCTGTCTGTATTCAGGGTTCTGAAAATCACTCGACGTACGCCCTTGGGAATGTTCAAGGATTGCATAACTTCAGCTGTAAATCAATACTAGTCAACTTCTAAGTAAGAGGTTATTTTGACTCTGAGACGATGCAAGTACTTGGGGCTACATTTTCCTAGATCATTCTAAAGAACGGTAAGAAACCAAAGCGAAACTCATACCAGTTATGTTGCTGTTTCTTGGAACATCAACTAGCAAAGCAGGACCTATAGACAGAAATAAAACACATGGAAAAAACGAAAGCATCAGTGAATTGATAATCAGATATTCATGCAGGTGATAAGTGCGAAAACAACGATGGTTACTGATTAAAATTTATGTATACCGTTTAGCGCTTCCAAGTCAAGAGAGTCGACGTTGAAGCCTGCCTCGTAGTACTCTTCGTACAGATGGCCTGGAGAGTCAATGTGTGTGCCTGTGTGCGTGGCCAGTTTCATCTCACCCGCATTGACTAGAGAACCATTCTTGATGCTGGCTACGAGTCTTATGTAATCCTGGCCAAGCCCGTCCTTTGAGTCCCATGTGGGCATCCTAGGATTGATCAAGTGAGTGATGTCGAAGATTCTGCCATTGTCATAAACGTCTCGTGGATGTCGTCTCAGCAGAGGAGAAGGAAGGCCGGCGGCTAGAGCAACCATCTTGGTGTATAGAACCAGAAATAGCAGAAATTTTCCCATGGCTGATTTGATTCTATGGTTTATGAAAAAACAAGTGCGTTATATATAGAGATGGTTACATGCTTATATATAAAGAAAGATGGATTAGTATGTGAGGTGAGTTTTGAGCACTGGGAAACTTGAGTTTGGATGTGCACGTCTGGTGAGGAAAACAAGAGATGCTGCACTATTTTGTTCAAAATTGAAAGAGTCCTGGCAGCAAGGAACTTATCAAATACGAGAATAACCACGACATAGAGAATTCCTAACTTTGAGCTTTGCCATTGCCACGAAGACGGCCAATCTAGACAGACATCTCATAAGGAAATGATGCCATGTTTTAGCCTTTAATTTAGATATAGTTGGACACTTTTTAAGGAGGTAAATAAAATGAACCTATAATTAACCTTTGTTTGAAACTTTATTCTTAAAATTTTAAAAATATTAAATGTCCTCTTATATTTAGTTATTGATTGTTAAAAAGTCACATTGACATCAATTGTCATTAAATATTTTTAATGATTGATAATTTACAAAATTCAACAACTACTACATAACTAAGAGGACAGCAATTAATTGACAGAATTTCTCCTTACACAATTTAACAATTTCATTTAATATAAAATGACTTGGTGGAGGAACATTATTAAAAGGATAAAATATA
The DNA here is from genome assembly GCA_028565735.1 of Pinacopodium congolense. Taxonomy (NCBI): domain Eukaryota; kingdom Viridiplantae; phylum Streptophyta; class Magnoliopsida; order Malpighiales; family Erythroxylaceae; genus Pinacopodium; species Pinacopodium congolense. Next base: position 21,030,439 of record JAOXYD010000136.1, read on the forward strand.
TTTTAAATATAAAATTTTATCTAATTTTACAATACCAGTCAAAGTTACAAATTATATTAATTAAATGCCTAAAGTTATAATTTGTTATAAATATGATCTATCATCAATTTTATTGTTAATGTTAAGCAAGTCTCTTTCCGTATCAATTTGTACATAAATTATAAATATTAAATAAAGTTAAATTAAAATAATTTAAAATTAAAATAATTAATTAATTAGTTAACATGTAAATTTTTGGTGGCCCTTAGTATTTTCTTAATCCATTAATTAATTGATTGATTTCAAGAGTATTATTTATTTATTTTATATTTAGCTTAGTACAATTCACATATAAACGTACATAGAATAAGGCTTGTTTATATGATAAGTTAAGTTAATTGCATTAATAGTACAGATAGTAGTGAATTATATTTGTAATAAATTAAAGCTTAATATAATTTTATTATTTTGACTAAAATTATAAAATTAAATGAAATTCTAGATTTTAAATATAATTTATGCTTAGAGAGAATTTGATGTGAGGAGTTCTTTAAAGTTAACTAGTGTAATAATTTTTAAAATATAGAAATTAAAATGAAAAAGAATTCAATTATAAAGGATGAATTCAGTGAGCAGGAGACCACAGTATTTCTGTTGAAGATGAAGGCACTTAAAGCCAACAAGAGAGGATGGTCAAATACAAAATCTAATTTTAGATGGGGCATTTAACCCATTAACCCGTCCTTCTCAAGGGCATCATTGTCCTTGGAATAACTAAAGCTTTGAAAATTCCAGGAGAATGCCACCTGGGATGCCAGAATCATTGCTGAAATTCAGTCAATGCCGAACCATGAAAGGCCAAACCTTTTTGTAGGATTGTTTTTAACTTTTGGACAAGATTTTCTTTCAGTATTTAGTATTTACCCTTCGAAAACAGCTTCAACAGATGATAAAAATATGTCGTTAACCTCCAGCCTGCAAACCACTAGCTCAAGGTTTTGTTTTTGTGCATTTAAATTCCAGCTAATCAAGTAAGAGGTTTTTGTTAGAAGGCGAGACCTGGACTCGGCCATGGGCTGCTGTTGACTTCTTCACATCTAATGGCCACCAATAAATTGGTAACTTGGTCAAAACTGAATTATGTTATTCCTTAATATTTTCTGATATAGGGTGTTTTGTTGGTTTGGTTTTACCAAGCATACATCAGAGAACGACACCAATGCTATGGGCAAATTAATGACCAAGCTCAACTCAAGAGTAAAAAACACTAAATACAAATATGGAAAGGGTTTCGTAAATCCCACTAGTTTGCTTAATTCATTTACAGAATTGATTCTGCCTTCTTTCACTCAACATCTCCAAGGGGTATCACTTTATCGCTGCAGGAATAACTAAACATAGTAACAATATCACGTCATCTTCACATTGCATTATGACCCTTTCACTGCAGGAATCGATAAACTAAAATGTGTGATCGTCTGACCCAAGCTAACGATCACAGCTACAGCATGGTATTCGGAAAAGATTACTTCAGATAACAGCAGCCAAGGAAAGTTTGTGAGCTACCCGCAAAGTTATCATTTTATAAGAATGCACCTAATAGGCGATCCCTCAGCACCAAGCAACCTCGGATGTAAGCAATGGACGGAATAGAGTCCAGGCTGGATCTCATCAAGTTTTAGGGCTTCCACCACAATGATTTCCTGAAACATACATATCACCTTTAGAGCCACATGTTGACTATTTAGATTCAGTTATTGGGATGAAAGTTATAGGAGATTTCATATCAACTCTAATGTTATTATTTATATTTAGGTCTAACCTTAAGATTTTAAAATATTTAAAAAGAACCCTAATGTTTTATAAATGCTTAAAAAGAACGTTAAAGTTTTAAAAATGTTAAAAAACAACCATGAATCTATGGTTTAATAGAAGTTAGATTGGGATTCTTTTAAATGTTAAAGGTTTTTTTTTAGTGCTCCTAAAACGTTAGGTCTAATCTGAACATTTTGAATCGCAAAAGTTTAATTTGAATATTAGTAAAAACGTTAGAGCTAGAATGATGTGTTTTTCCTAGGAGATTTTTGCAAACAAAACTTGAATCTAAAACTGCTTTTAGGTTCAAAGAAATGTGGAAATGAAATCAGCCGTTTAGAAAATTACCAACTTGGAAGAAGACATTTCAATATGTCAGAAAACGATAAATAGCCACAATTAGCAAAAGTAGTATTCCCAATGTCACAGTCTTACCCTGTTCTCTAGAAATTCAAGATGAGCTGGCATCAAATCAGTCCAGGCAGCTACAGATAAGTAATCCACTCCTACATATGAAAAAATAAAAATAAAAAAAGTCTGAGAGTACATTCAATACTAACTCAGACATCTTCAAGGGAAAGGAAGGAAAGTAAGTAGAAGACTAGAAGAAAAAAAGGGGGGGAAAACTATAGAAAAACTCCAACAACTGTAGAACAGGGTCACAGAATTAGAGGAGAACGTGCTTTGCTTTTGGATTGGTCATGAAGCAAATACAGTCTATGTAGCAAATGAATTCAAACAAGTCACTAGCAGAATGTATAAGGTAGGCCTGAAAAACAGTATCAACATTGTGACAGACAAGGAAGTATAACTGAGTCACGTTTTGAAGATGTTGAATAAATCTTGGTAGAGTGCCACACAGAGTGCCAGGAGAAAAGAGGTTTAAGGTCAACTTATGTAGTTGTGATAGTAAGAAGAGGTTAAACAGGTACTGTTCGTCATAATGCAAATGAACAGATTGCAAGTCTCAAGACTCTCAACTAAATTCAATAATGTTACTTCTCTATCCATGAGTAAGTAATCAATAAGGACTGTTTTTGCTATTGTTCTGCATTTCATCAAAGAGTTTAGTTGATGAACTTGATTAAACAACTATTCTAGCTCATAAGGGTCACTTAGGAATATACCTAGTCATGTAAACAAAAACGCACACATCACTCCCATGACATAAGAAACATAAGAGAAACCATTGTAGTGGGAGAGTAAGATGATTGTACAATTGTGAGTGAAGAAGACGTTGCAAGGCGAGGAAGGGGTAATGTAAAAGAGTAAAAACAGAAATGTCTTCATTTTTTAACTAAAAACCAATGAAGAAGGTCAACAGATTACCAACAAGCTTGATGTCAGTATTCTCTACCAACCATTTTGCCCCTTCCTTTGTAAATCCCACAAAGCTTGTATCAAACTTGGTTTTGAACATAAGCTTCCTGAAACATTATAGAGAATTCAGACAATCATGGAGCAAACCAACAGTAAAATCCATTTCGAACCCTCAATGAAAATGAATCATATTACAGATACAAGTGGCGTGTTCTTTTTAAAAAGCTGAGTTTGTTATATCAAATTACTGCTGCTAAAGATAAAAGAATAGGGGGAAAAAGGATTAAATTCAACTGTTTAGACTTTATAATTAATTATCATATCCATATAACCTTAGTCAGAATTTTGATGATATCCCCTCCTATAACATATTTCCAATATAAAAAGATCAAGATAATGCAAGAGCCAACCAAAGATTTGCAAGTTCTATGCCATAAAACAAGACTTTCCGCAGGATGCAAAATCTTCAACTGTTAATCGCCACTACATCCGCCTGTTTTAAAAATAAAAAGCTCAATGAACTAACTGACGTTAAGAAAGTGATAAAATTAATTAGTATTTGAATTCTTGATGGAATTTAATTGTTAAGCAACAAAATGGACAAACAAAAGCCCTAGAAGATGTTCACGAATAAAGTAAATAAATTAAAAATAAATCTGAAAAGACAGGTTATGTTAATAACTAAAATCCAATGAAGTAAACAATTTTAGCATTGACAGAATGAAGCAACGCATGTTATGTTCATTTACAAATGCTCCAAGAGATTCACCTGTCAGTGTTTAAGGTTCGGAAAAGCACACGGCGTACGCCCCTAGGAATCTTCAAGGACTCCATAACTTCAGCTGCATCAGCATAAGCATAAGACCCCAGTACCACTAAGTTACCAACTCAGTTGAGTCATTGTTACCAACTACAAATGCAAGATGATGATTCATGTCGTCGTTTTAATATTGAAGAAATGTGCTAAAACTGAAACTGCATACCAGTTATGTTGGAATGCCTGGGAACATCAATCAACAGAGCAGGACCTGTACATTGCAAGACAAACAACAAAGTTAAAGAGGACTAAAACGACGTCGAAGAAAACAACCCGCAAGACTGAGAGATAATTACCGTTAAGGACTTCGAGGTCAAGAGTGTCGACGTCGAAGCCAGCATCAAAGTAGTGATCAAAAACATGTCCTGGCGCATCAACATGAGTCCCAATATGAGAGGGGAGCTTCATCTCGGAGAAGTTGGGATTTCAGGGCTCGCTTTGAAACTCCGGTTGTGAATCGAGTCAATAATTGCAGCAAAGTTTGACTCATTTTAGACATTACAATTTTGTGTTGGACTCATGTTATAAAGCACTTTATTGTTTTAAATTAATTAAAAATATTTTTCCTATGAAGAATTTCAATAAAGATATTTTTTAATGTATCTATTAAATTACTTAGGAGAACATTATTACTTTTCAATTCAATCATATTAAGATTCTAATCCATCGATTGGCTAGTCCAAGAGGATGACCAATCACATTAGAATTGAGACATAACCTAGATTCCTAGGCAAGAGCTTGGTAGAACAATTGCTGAATTGACAGTTTTTTTTGGAATAATTATTAACCAAAAACTCCTTTTAATACAAAAAATACTAATTATTTTTGTAATGTCAGTGAAAAAGATCTCCTATATGAATAACACACATTCTAATTGCCCGAGACTTATTCTAATTGCTTTGGTCCGAAGCAAAGATATATATAAGGGTTGATTCGTCCAATTCAAATATCCACAAACAAGAAGGTAGAATAGTTTACGCAAGTTTTTACTATTAGGTCAATCTATGTTTGGTAAAAAATCTTTTAATACATTATGTTATATATCAAAGAATATCAAAGAAAATTCATTCGGTCAGAAAAAAAAAACAATTCTTCTAATAAAACAATAAAAAATATTAATTTATCCATTTACGTGGTCAATATCATTTCAGGTTTTAAATGAATAAATTCAAACTTGGGAAAAAATTAATTAGAGATCTCTTTTAAAATAAACTGAAAAATTTTTCTTAAAATTTCTACTACTTTTAAACTATTTTTATTTAAATTAAGATTATACTTTTTCAGTAATCAACATATGCAGTTAAAAAGCTTTTCTTTATTGGAGGTTTTTAAGTTTCTCGTTACGGTAAAAACATGTTTATAATCGGACTAATATAATAAACCTTAACTTATATAATCATTACCATATACAATCTAAGGACGGTAAGCATAAAAACACGAGTTAATTGTACTAGACCATTTTATTGTAATTTATTTATTTTAATTCTTATATTTTAAAAATTATTGTTTACCTCCATATAACATTATTTAGCTATCATATAACTCTCATGCAATTTTTTATTCATTGAATTTTGAAATTCTAATATGATATCAATTTGGATAAAAATTTACCAGAGTACAACGAAATTAATTATATAATTACTAAATAATAACAAAATAATATTTTTTTAAATATACAAATTGAAATGAATGTCTGTCACCCTCTAACCTTTCAAAATCTCCTTTCCTTCTTCAAACCTTTTTCCTTATAATTCTTTTATCCTCTAAAAATTGACCATGAATGTGAACATGGATGGGAAGTTTGTTGATTGGGAAAGGGTGCTCACTAGACTACCTATCATGGGTGGTCTAAGAGGCTAAGAACCAATTTAGCTCTCTCTCTCAACACTGCCTTCTACGATTTGATAAGATTCCTTTATTGGCAACAAAAACGAAGTTGATTTTGATCTTCTTCTCCAATTTATTCAGTAGGTTATCCTGTCTTTTAAATAAAACCTATCATTACCCCATATGATTCCAACCTGCTTCACTATTTTCTTTGAGAAAAATTACGGAGCCTCCGATTGAGAATTCTGTAGCCTTTCATGTTAAATTGAAGGGC
>JAOXYD010000136.1:21039491-21053483 GCA_028565735.1 Pinacopodium congolense
AATTTTATATATTTCAATTAAACATATTTTTATTTTTTATTTTTATTATAAATATTAATTAAATAAAATTTTATTTTTTAATAAAAAAATATACATATAAAAATACAAAATACAAAATAAAAATACAAAACAACAGAAAAAAAAAAAAAAAAAACAGAATCCCTTAACATTTTTGTGTTGGGCTAAATTGTACATCAAAACGACAAGCTTATAAAGAGCTTTCGCTTAAGCTGGCGCCTCTTGGCCTGGTTCTGGTTCCTCTGCTTTCACTTGCTCCGAAGAACTCCTTATGTTTGCGGCGGTCATAGACTTGTAAAAGTTTAATCCTAACATACTCAAACGGGTCAATTGGAGATTTGATCGCGTTGGGTTCTTTAAAAGTTTGCAGCCAAGCTATTCCTGATTCAACAGTTATAAGAATGGGCAAGTCAAGGTAAGGTAGGGTTTTTGTTTTAAGTTTAATTAGAAACATCCCGCATTCGCTTTGTTGATTCATGCTTGTCTTATTTGTTTTTGGGATTCAGAAAAGATACTAAGGAAAAATCAGGCCGCAAGTTCGAGAAGAAACTTCAGTTCTATGACAGTAAAAACCCCAACTTTTCAGTCTTTTGGATAGAATTTCGTTTATCGTGGTTTTGTGGTGTTTATAAGTTTCTAAAACTAATTTTGTTTTTTACAGAGGTTAGGGAGGCAGTTACAACCTCGAATGCCACGAAGTCTATTACAAAGGTGAGTGGTTATTTTCGTTGCTGATGATGATGGTTCTGGTAGTGGTTACAAACTGCATCCAAACACTAATTAGTTGTAGTGTTCGTTGCATATTGGAATCTATGCTTTTCCTCTTGGTTAGTTGATGCAGCTATTGACTTTATCCAACTAATCTTCGGAAATCAATAAATTTTGTTGCTTCATGAAAAGAAATGATGACTTACTCGAAATAGATAACCTTGGTTTTAGTTTTGGTTTCCATGTTCATAAGAACAATATTTTGGTTGTCAATATGTTGATTGTTAGTTTTAAATTGTTGTTTACATGTTGGGACGTTGTGGATCTACTTGTTAGTGTCTGTAAAGCTGGAAATTCTTTAACATGTGGAGGCCGTTTACCGATTGAAATTTGTACCTGAATAGTGATGATTATATAATGCTATTCCCAACAGAAAAAGAAACTTCGTAGCCGGCAGAAGAAATTGAAAGCGTATGACCTCAATATCCTCTCAGAGTTCCTTCCTGAATTGAAGGGTCCTCAGAAACCAAAAGCAGTTCCTGAGATTAAATTGAATTCCAAATCCAGGCGACAGTTAGTGTATGTGCTTAAGTTCACATTTATTTGGATCCTATGTTTGTATTTTCTATAATAATTCTTGTGTGACAGTAACTCATTTGTTTACTATCAGATTGAAAGAAGGCAGACAACTGAGTACGGTCCTCAACCATCCAGCATTTCTGTCGGATCCTCTAGGATCCATCCATCAACATTTAGAAAGCACACAACCTGCGGAGGAAGAGAAACCCAAGAAGAAGGCAAACAAAGATGGAGGGAAGAAAACCAAGAGAAAGAAGTCCAAGGCATCAACAGGGGCCGAGTCAATGAGCTTCTGATTGGAGCTGGGCCTTGTATGTTTTTTCTTCTCTTGTTAAATGAGCCAGAAACATTCGGTTTCTTCAATTTTAAGTTGGCCTCATACGTTCGACCATATGTGTCCGTTTGCTTATTCCTAGAATGCCCCACTCTTGGGTGGTTTAATTTTACTTTTATTTATCAAAATCCATCATGTCCTTAAGGTGGATTCCCTAATTTTGTTACAAAGAAGAGCATTCTCTACGAAGCTATGTTGTGAGAGAGATTGTTGCATAGCCACTCTAGACCTCAAACAGTCCATATCCAGAAGTCCCCTAACTGGTAGACAAAGCCGCATCCTCAAGTTTGCCTGAGACATGCATATAAGGTGGATGATCTTAGTATAGGGCATACCAAGAATGAATTTCCATGGTTTAGTAAGTCCATTACAATAGCTATAAAAAGTAAAGGAAATGACCCTGGTTTTTTTTTGTTGTTTCTATTTTCATAAGAATAATAAATTGGTCTTTAAATATTGAGAATTGGTTTTAACTTGTTCTGTACAGACTGGGACATTGTTGGTCTACTCGTCAGTGTTTGCAAAGCAGGAACTTGTTTAACATTTGGAGACAGTTTACTGGTTGGTTTGTAGGTGAGAAGTGAATATGTGGTGCTATTCATCTCATATATTCCAAGAAAAGGGGCTCAACGCTGTTGGTTGCCGGCTTCTGAGGTTCTTTTTCTATCACTGCTGTCCCTCATTGCGTTTTGAAAGTAATGCCTTTAGAACTACTTGAGGAATGAAAGGCATGTTTTTATCTCCATCAAGTCATGCATAAGCTCCATCTCCTCCGCATGCCTGTCTTACACTTTTCACATCCCGCCTCCCCCTGAAACAAATCTACCATTCACTTTAGTCTTATTAGACATGATTCCAACGCTAAATATTTCTATAAATGCATGAAAAGAAACTTAATTAACGACAGGCATCTTATGTTGTCGACGAACATCCCAACCAGAGAAACTCCCCTTCTTGTACTCCGATCTTTACGTTGAAGCCGGCCATAAGGTAACGAAACTCATTTTTGTTTCCTTAAAACTTCGATGAAGGTTCCAAATCTTCGTATAATGCAAACTGATTCCAGGACGCATTGCATATAACTGATCCGTGACCAAAATTTCCACACGATTATGTTTGGACGTCAATTCAAGTGATTTCTTGAGCTAGACGTGGTAAACTCGACAGTAAAACACGGTCATACTTTAGACTCACTACAACACCATCAATTGTAAGCCAGCCCTCGCCTAACATTCCGTTACCAAACTGCTTTTTTCTTATTGATAGTGAAACAACTTTAAATCATTCCATAGATGTTAGTCCTTTGGCTGAAATAATAAAAAAGATTAGGAAAGAATATCCGAATTTCATTTAACTAGGCACACTGAGGTATTGAATCGTGTTAGAAGTTTCTTGTTTTCTCATAACTTAGTACGATGGACGGCATCCAATCCAACAGTAGCTTCCCCGCAAAGCCAACCTGAAGTCAGGACCTCTTGAGAGGGGCAAAGAAGGGACACCATTTGCTTGAATTATGTGGACGACGGATTATTATTTTACTTATTTTTATATTAAAAAATAAAATATGTATGTAAGGCACTCTTTAATTAGGTCTTGTTTGTTTCTACTTTCATGTTCAATTTTTGTTTCTTATTTTTTAAAATATATAAATCAATAAAAATAGTATAGAAATTAAAAAAGACAACATATTAATAACGTATAAAAACTTAAAAAATAACACAAAAACAAATAGAAATAATACAGAAACTAATATACATACAAAACAAAAACAAAAACAAAAATAATAAGTAATATCAAATATGCTAGACTTTAATTTTTAGTTTTGATTTTTTATTTTTTAAAATATAAAAATAGATTAAAAAACACATTAATATAACATAAAAATTAAAAAATAACTAATATAAAAAAACAACAACCACAATAAAAAATTATAATTCACAATTCAACTAAATGTATTTTAATAATTATAATTCCTTATCTAACTTAAGCGGCAGCTCGCGAGGAGCCATAAATGAGAGGTCCGGAATCGTTATTTTTCCCTTTCTCTTTTTACAAATAAAATATAATATAATTTTTATAAACTAATAAATCAGGATCTTAAATTCTTAATTCTTAAAACTAATTTAAATTAATTTGAAGGAATATTTAGATTAGTACTTAAAATGACACTCGGAACAAGCTTTGATATCGCTGAGTGACATTTGATCCTGTGCAAACAAACTAGTTGACTTTCTTATGCAACCAGCGAACGACTGAAACGAAAGTGTACAATAGCTTCAGATATAGCCTAAGACGCGGCCCATCTTCCTTTTATCTTCCTAAGTTTCGTCGTAATGGCATACTTGTCCGCTGGAACAGTCCACTTGAACCCCAGGCACCAGTTCGGGAAGCACACGTTTCTATCTCCTCGTACTCCTTTATTGTCGCTGTCCTCTAACTCTCGTTGTACTCCATCTTGGTGTGGATTAAAAGGTTCAAGGGTGCTTGGGAATGGACTGCTTGCCAGAGCTGAAGATAAGGCTAAAGGCTCATCATCATCCTCTTCTCCCGTTTCTTCAGTACAGCAACAATCTGAACAGCCCAACATTGATAAACAGCTGCAGGTTCCGTTTCCTTAGTGTCATAAAGCTTCAGGTTTTGAGGGTCCTCATTTGGCTCTTTCCTCGTTAGTGGCTTGGACTCACAATTTGGCATTTTATGTACCATATTGATTCTCCTTTTACTGTTAATCTACTCTTGAGACAAATTCGTGATTATGGTATTAGGACTCAAAATTCATTTGATAATTTATCTGGTTCGCTTATAACTTTATTTGATGTGAGATTTGAATCCAGTATACTGGAATGGAGATAAGTTCCAGTTACCTATAACAAGTAGTGTTCCCTTTTCAAATTGGGGTTTCATTTTTGTGAAGTTAGGAAGAAGAACTTCCCCCCAATTATTCAAAGGAATAGTTGTTCGCGAACTTATGAACTGAGAACGTTGCTTCTTAACATGTCTCCGTTGAATGGCATGTACGTTTTGGATTAGCTTTGTTTTCTCTTTTCACTCTTTTGGTGCATTTATGTTTATGTGTGTCTCTGAGTCTGATGTTCTCGACTGTTGCTTTACCCGTTAAGTTGACCCTTTGGCATGTAATCAGGACTTGGCACCAGAATCCGGAACATGTGATCCTTTATGTTCACTTGATGAAAAAAGCTCGCAAGAATTTGCAGCATCATACCAGCCAAAGACTGACTTACTAAAAGCCGTTGCCATTTTGGCAGCGGCAGCTGCAGGGACAGTGGCCATCAACCAATCTTGGGTTGCAGCAAATCAGGTATTTGCCAACCAAGGTTGTGGCATGCTTCTTTAATTTGATTGTCTGATACCGAGCATGCTACTTTAAATTTAATAAAATCTATGGAAGTTGATAAAATAAAATACAATGTGACAGGATCTTGCTATGGCATTGCTGTTTGGAATTGGATATGCAGGAATTATTTTTGAAGAGTCTCTAGCTTTCAACAAAAGTGGAGTAGGGTTATTGATGGCTGTAAGCCTGTGGGTAGTTCGAAGCATTGGGGTAAGATTAATTTCACATGCTTCATGTTGCCTATAACATCTGATTCGGATTTATGTAGGTTTCTCTGTCAACTATTTGTTCCTTGGTAGCTGATTTCGTATGCCAATAGAAGGATGCAATTGATATGGTTGTGGTTGATTTTCACCATTCAGCTTCTGTATTATGGGCTGTAGTCTTGTTTATTTTTTTGGATATGACATAATTTGGTGTTTAATACAAGTTACAGTATTAGACCAGTTCCTTTTTCTGCACTATCTCTTTGGTGTTTCTTTTAAATTCATTCATGGGTCGGATTAATGACTAAACATTATTCTTTTTTAAGTGCATTTTTTACCATTCTGGCTAATTTGTTTCCCTGAAATTTTAACGCATTTTAATGCAAGGCCAATCTATATGAGATTCGGTTACTTTTCTGTTAATTGAATTTTGATCTCTTCTTTTTCTTTTCTACTTCCCTTACCTGTGACAATCTCCAGTAAATATCTGGCTATTCTCCTGTCTTGAGCAGGCTCCTTCAACTGAGATAGCTATCTCAGAACTATCACATGCTTCTGCAGAAGTCAGCGAGATAGTGTTTTTCTTGCTTGGCGCTATGACCATTGTGGAGATAGTTGATGCTCATCAAGGATTTAAGTTGGTCACTGACAACATAACCACTCGGAAGCCACGGACTTTGCTATGGGTGGTGGGTTCTATATCTCTACATAATCAATCAAGTATATGTCTTTTCAGTTTTTCTAGTGAGAACCTCTAACAAGAGATTGAATAGATATACTTGCATTAATCTTCTCTCTTAAGATTCTTTGACATTTGCACTTGTATTTACTGTTGAGCTGTGGCTGATATTTTAATGGCGTTTATATTTATCTCTGATGTTCCTGATAAGGGGTGGGATTTCATGAGGAGGGGCTGTTGCAAAAGCCAACCCCCAGGTAAAGTTCATCTATACTTAGGGAATAGGGGCGCAAGGAGTGGAGTCCCCAGGGTGCAGTATAATAACAGTTGTCTAAAGTTTTTCCTTATTGAAGTAGGAGTAGGAATAGGAAAGGAATATCTGTAATTTTGGGTTTTCTTTCGCCCATGTTGTAAACAAAAGAACTGTAGATATAAATATGCCTATTTTACTCTGCCATTAGTAGTGAATGCAAGTGACTGCTTTTGGACATAATTGCAGTTGTCAAACAATGTAAATCTTGATTTTCTTTTCTCTATTGTCGGTGTGATGGTGTCTTTATTATTTTTCCAGCATTTATTCTATTGATATCAATAGAAGTTGTGGCAAGTTCTGGAAAGTAGATAAAGTAAGATAATCCTAGTGTCAGATTTGAATTAGTATAGTGCATGCATAGATTTTTTTTCAGTTTCTGTCTTCAGATGTCAATTTTGAATTTCCATTCTCCTTTTTCAAGTTTTGGTTCAATTGACATATAAAATGTAGCTTTGCTATCTTCACTGAAATGGGATATAATTCATCCACTTTTCCTTTTCCCTTCTCTCATTGTGGTTGTTCTTTCTTCAGGAGAAAATAGAGATGCATTTTATTCTGTGAAATTTTCAGCTTGAATTTGAGATTAGTTTCTTTTATTGTTCTTGCTTTTGAGTTTAGATAAATTGTAACCTGTTTTTCTGTAACATATTACAGGTTGGTTTTGTAACATTTTTCCTCAGCTCAATTCTTGACAACCTGACAACTACAATTGTCATGGTTTCACTGTTGAGGAAATTAGTACCTCCATCAGAATACCGCAAGTAAGCTCTGCTCAATTTTCACAATATTTCATACATAATTGGGAATCTTCCTAAACATTCAATGAAAATGAATTTTGTGGATTCAAATTTTGAAGCTCATATAACAAGCATCAATCAGGACAATCATTACACTGGTTGATATTGCATCCTTGAGTTGTTGTTTCTTTTCTTTGGATATAAAATTATTGGGAAACTGATTTAAATAGAGATAGATTTGAATATTTGTCTTATGCAAAAGATAGAGTGAAGAAGAAGCATCAGCCTTTTTTTTTTAAAGAAGGGTCGACCTTTAGTAGTATGGACTGTTTTGTTTTTATCAGAACTCTTAAGATGAAATTTTCAGTCTGTCTATTGGAAAGAAAAGAAGCCCACAATGCACCTTTGATTCTACCTTAAAAAATATATAATTGCAATGAACTCCACCAAATTATGCTTAACTGCACTCATTTTGTTTATATATCCTATTTATTTTATTAAAAAAACATCAATGGACTTATAAATTCATCAGCATGTTTGGGCTTCATTTACAGGCTTCTGGGAGCTTTTGTTGTGATTGCAGCAAATGCTGGTGGTGCATGGACTCCTATTGGTGATGTTACAACTACTATGCTATGGATACATGGTCAAATATCAACATTGCAAACAATGAAGGTCTTGTTATCCTTCTTGGGAATGGATCCTTAAGTTTCAAAATATGCCCCCATATTCATGTTTCTAATGTTCTATGAGATGCATGGTCCAAATGTTTTTGTTGATTAGTTATAATATTTGGGCATAGGCTCAGAAAAGACTGATGATTCAGTAAGATGAAACATACTGTGTTAAAGAGTGGGACTTTCTACTATCTTCATGAAATAATATGTGCTTATATACCTGGCTAGTTAATTGTATGAGATAATGGTATGGAGATCTTGTTTTGAGCCAAATTAATGATTTCTTAATCCTCAAATGAAAAGTGTGATCTTATTCCATTCTTGATCACAGGGCTTGATTGTACCTTCAGTTGTTTCTCTAGCTGTTCCACTTGCTCTTATGTCTTTGACTAGGTATTGTTCTTGCATTCTCAAAGCAGAAAAGGGTTTAGGGATTTAATTTTTTATAAAGACTTCTGCATGGAAATTATGAGTTTCTTTTTTTCATTCAGTGAAGTTAACGGAAAAGGAGAGGACTCTTCTGATGTGTTGGCCACTGAACAGATGGCTCCGAGAGGACAGCTTGTTTTTTCTGTGGGTATTGGAGCTCTGCTTTTTGTTCCAGTGTTTAAGGCCCTAACTGGATTGCCTCCTTACATGGGTGTGCTTCTTGGACTTGGAGTTCTATGGATTCTAACTGATGCTATTCATTATGGTGAATCAGAAAGGCAAAAGTTAAAAGTACCCCAGGCTTTGTCACGGATTGACACTCAAGGAGCCCTTTTCTTCCTTGGTATCCTTCTGTCTGTCAGCAGGTATGAAAACAAAAGCACATTTTCTGATTCCAACCTTGTAGGATATGGCAGCTTTTTTTGTATTTTTAATCCCTCTTGTAATATTTGTACTTGGATTATCTGGAAGTATGCGCAAGATTGAGATTCATAGCTAGGTTTCTTAGCTTGATTACTTTGAAGAGTCTTATCTTCATGAAAGCCACGAAAATATAATTTAAAGAGACTTAGTTCCTGTCTGTTGCCTCTTCTTTTCTTTTTGGGGACCTTGTGGCTTAATGGCATTTCCTCAATCTGAAGTTATCAATTTAAAGTGTCCATTCTACCCATCTAGTTCAGATATGATGAATTAAGTATACTTTTAGCATCATCAGTTCTCCATACTAAACTTCTAGAGCATTAGACAGTTAGATTGTTTAGACTGTCAACTATTGCTTCTAAAGCCAATTATAAACCAAGGTTTCCATTGATGCAGCAGTTGTGTTGCGTAAGCTATTAAATTTTCAAAGTGAAAAGAGTGTCTGGCTTATTCTCCAACTAACAGCAAGCTTGACATTCTAGCATCTTATGTGTATCTGCTTGTAAAGAAAATATCTCTATTAACGAAGACAGGTGAAATTGTTGCCTTCTCGATTACAAATGCCTAAAAATATTCATTTCTTTTTTCAGTTTGGAGGCTGCTGGGATTCTTCGTGAATTGGCAAATTACCTAGATGCTCATATTCCCAATGTTGAACTTATTGCCAGTGCAATAGGGGTCACGTCAGCAATCGTAGACAATGTCCCATTGGTTGCAGCTACAATGGGAATGTATGACCTCACATCCTTTCCCCAAGATTCTGAATTTTGGCAGTTAGTTGCATTTTGTGCTGGAACTGGTGGTTCCATGCTAGTAATTGGCTCTGCAGCAGGAGTTGCTTATATGAGCATGGAAAAAGTGGACTTCTTTTGGTACCTGCGTAAGGTATGTCCTGGCATTAGTAACCTTGTTGGATTTATGCGAACTTCAAGTAACAACAAATTGGTTCTCTAATCTCCAGGTGAGTGGTTTTGCTTTTGCTGGTTATGCTGCTGGTATTGCAGCGTACTTAGCAGTGCACAAATTAGGCATCTCACCGCCCACGACTCTAGCCGAGGTCCCATTGCTTCCCAGTTCATAATTTTCACTGGCTCCAAACAAGGGTGTGGCTACCCTAAGTAAGACGCGTCGGTGATAGATGATACTGTGAATGTTCGATTGTTGACCTTTGTATAAGTAGTTCTTCTGAGAAATAAAGAAAATGAGATCAGTTGTAACAATGAGATGAAAGAACATTGAGTTTTCAAGCATCAGATCAATTGAAGCTAGGCCCTAAAGTCCGTTCTCTACTGGAACAGTTGACAGATTATTGTTTGCTAGCTTCGATCAATGCGTGGCGAAGGTAATGCAGGTGCAGGAAGCAAATATGGTTCGAGGGGAACCTTGGCAGCCTTAATGTATACGAGATTAGGAGCTATTTTCATAAAGAAGCATGTAACATCAAACATCAAAGAAAGCATGCCACGAGAAAAAAAAGTGATATTATTCAATTTATGATATTAGGAGCTATATTCATTTTAATCATTATATGCGCCATGTCCATGGTTAAATCATCCTACTAGCGTGCTTGTTCATGCTCTCTAAAATAGAATCCTTTGCACGGGGAACTTACATTAAAGCTTGAATGAAAACCAATTTGCCTATATCGAAAGGCAGATATTTTAACCAACGCTTCGAAATGATGACTAAAAGCTGTGTTATTTCTTTTCTCTTGCAAACGCTGCCAGAAACAACCAAAATTTGGCAATTACATTCAGTGCTGAGTCCTACCCAAGAACGACAACTATCGAATAAAAGTAAACACAACCAAAGCCACATTACAATTTTAGGAAAACAAACTCTTCAATGGCTTGGACATCTCCAATCTTTTTCAAACTTTCCTTGCTTGGCTGATCATCAACTCCAATTGCCATGAGGGCTTGCTTTCGAGGGGCTATCCTTCCAACACTCATGAAGCTAACATTCACGTTCTCCTCCCCTAATATCCTCCCCACTTTGCCAATCATACCTGGCTGGTCAACCTGCCTGCAGAGAATGATGCTACCTTCCAAGCTCACATCCACTTCAAAAGATCCAACCTTGGTCAAATGAGGAATTCCATCCTTAACTCGTCCCTCAACTTTTATCTCACCTGTCTCTGATATGGCGCTAGCAAACTTGGATTCGACATTGGCAATCTGAACCTGGATAAACTCAAGCGCATTCTCTGGGGAACCATCTAAAAGGATATGTTCTTCAATTAATTGTATCCCTCTCTGTTTGGCTGCGAAGTCGGCATTGACCAAGTTCACAAAAACATCGGATATGGGCTCGATCAGTCCCTTGGTAATCATTGCACGAAGCACCCTGGTATCAAGGTCGTCAGGATCTCTGGCAGAAGCATAAGTTATTTTAACAGTTTTCACACCACTACCACCAGCCACTAGTTGCACAGCAAGAATTCCAAGTTTCTCAGCAACAACAAAGAAGGGTTTCAATTCTGTTAGAACCTGAGTCGAACCACAAAGCAGGCAAAGCATTGCAGTCCTCAATAATCTGTATCAAAACCAGCCCTGCCCAACATAATCACAAAATGACAACAGAAAAGTGATATACCTCAGCAGGAACCATCGGTGCATTGACAGCAGTTGCAGCTAGCTCTCCTCTTAAGGCCCCGACAACAGCTTCAGCTATTTCTATAGCCACCCCTTCCTGCATATCAAATTTAAATGTCATATCATACTATGACTAGCATGGTAAAAATAATAGAAGATTCATCCACCAAGTGGTTAAAAAACCTGAGCTTCCACTGTGCTAGCACCGAGATGTGGAGTTGTGGTAACATTCTCATGCTGCACCAACTTGTTGTCCTTTTCTGGGGGCTCTTGTGTGAAAACATCAAGGGCTGCCTGAGAAACGATTCCAGCATCTAATGCCCTCAACAGAGCATCTTCATCAATCACTCCTCCACGGGCAACATTGACAATCCTAACTCCTTTCTTCATCTTTGCAAAAGTTTCATCATTGAGGATCTTTGATGTCGCTGGAGTAAGTGGCATGTGCAAAGAGATGAAATCAGCAGACGATATAGCTTCATCAAAGCCTACAAGTTTGACACCAATTGCGTGAGCTCTGTCAGCCAAGGCATATGGATCATGTGCAATCACATGCATACCAAGACCTTTGGCACGTCTGGCAACTTCGGATCCAACCTTTCCAAAACCCATAACAGCAAGCGTTTTCCCAACAAGTGATACACCCACATATTTGTTCCTTTGCCACTTTCCTGGATTACTCAAAGCAGAAGCAAATCCAAATTAAATTCTATTTTGATATAACATAGTAAAAAAATAAGAGTAATTCAAAATGAAAGGAATCGTCAAATTTTGTCCTAATGGAGATCAATTTAGAGTTTCACAAAATATTCTAAATCATAAATATATATATCTTCCTCATATTCTTTTACTTACATGTTCCGGATGAAACCAAGAGATATTCTCTTCATAAAGCAAGAATTGCATAAAATCATTTTCTCACCACATAAAACCAACTTCCCACGCAGAACCAATATTAGGATGAGACAACCAACAAGTACAAGCATACGTTCTTGCAATTCGACTTCTATGATTCCATTCAAAAACATGTTTTGACTAAAGTTTTATGAGAAAGTTTCAAATCCATGTCCAATTACACTGCAAGTTACTTCCTGAAATACAATAAACCTTTTTCAGAAAGTTTTTAACTTTTTTCAACTCTTCAACGTTCACGTTACTCAGGCCAACACCATATCCAAAAAACAATCATCAAAACCAATAACATCCAACAAAATGAGAAAGACAAAATCAAGACATGTCAAAGATTCAATCGTTGCTAAAAAAATAAAGACCGCTAACCAGCCTTAACAGATGCATCAGCTTGAGCAACATTCCTCGCCATAGCCACCAAAAGAGCAATTCCATGCTCCGCAGCCGCAACTGTGTTCGCCGTCGGCGCATTGACCACTAAGCACCCGGATTCCGTCGCTGCTGCAAGATCCACGTTATCGATCCCAACACCAGCTCTTCCAACAACCTTCAACCTCCCACCAGACGATTCAAACACCTCGCGGCTCACTTTAGTCCCACTCCTCACAATGAGAGCATCGCAAAGCGAGATCTTAGTGCAGAGCTCCTCCGGGGTGAGGTTATAGGAACAGTCCACGTTGGCAAACTCCTTAAGCAAACTGAGCCCCGTTTCTCCGAGCTTCTCGGCGACGAGGACCGTGGGCTTGGCGTCTAGAGAAGCGGAGAGAACGACGAAGCGTGGTCTCCTGCAAGCGTTGCGAGGAATAACAGAAAAGGCAGAAAGGTTGCCGGAAAATAGAGAAAGGGATGACAGCTGGGATTTGAGAGATGGGGTTCGAAAGTTGATGGCGGCGGTTCCGGTGGTGGCCATAACACCGCTGGACGGTAGTAAGTAAAATGGAAGTTTTTGTGTAACGAGAGTGAAGTAAGGAGACCTTGAACTTGAAGTGAAATTGGAAAGACAAATACTTCGTGCGCTGGGGTTTGGCCGGGGTTTTAGATGGAAACCACGGGCGCGTTGTGAAAGTTGATTTGGAGTTTTCTATTATTTTATACAACCATGATTAATCAATGGGTTAGATGTCGCAAGCATGAGTCTCCTAGACTAGAAAAAGATTGCGAACTCATTAAATTTAATTGAAGATAAGGGAGATTTTAATTTTAGTTTTGATAATAATAAAATATAGTTTTTATTAATATTGGGTAAGTTTTATAACATAGATACATTTAACATTTCGTTTTAAAGTGAAATTTTAGAAGACTAAAATTGAAGAAAATGGAAAATCTAATTGTCTTGAAAGCTTCTAAGACTTTTGTCTTGGTAGTTTAAGAACACGTTTGTTATTATTTCTCATTTTTGTTTTTAATTTTAATTTATATATATGTATTAATTTTTGTGTTATTTTTTAGATTTCTGTATTGTATTAGTATGTTATCTTTTTTTATTTTTGTACTATTTTTATTAGTTTATGTGTTTTAAAAAATAAAAAACCAAATAGATACCAAGTAAGGCCTAACTTTTAGTTGTAAGTTTTGCTTAAAACTTTAATAATTATATAGGTTTAAGTTACATATGTATTTGCATAAGTTTTTAAGGTTGCATAAATTTTTCATTAGATAAAAAAAGTTATGTATTTGAGCCAATTGAATCACCTTATCTTTGGAAACAACTTTGGAAGTATTTGTAAAATTTATGTGAAGTGTTTTGAAAAAAAGAAATGATTTTGAAATGTTGAAAATGATTCAGAATTAGTTTTGAAAAAAAAAGTTTTAAAATGAATTTAATGTATTAAAAATTAAGATAAATTTTGTTTTTTTAACTAAATTGATAAGTCTTGACATTCAAGATTACTTCATGAAAATTTTGTAAGTTGTTTGAATTTAATTAGAATTTAAAAAATTGGTTTTATGGTATTGTTGGAAACCAAGATTAGGATGAGAGATTTTGGGGATTTGATATCTGTAAATATAGCAGTATATATTGTTAAGAATTAG
>JAOXYD010000136.1:21151961-21170857 GCA_028565735.1 Pinacopodium congolense
ATTCTTGACTTAGGTTAGGTTGAAGATTGCCTAACTTTAAGGTCCAGCTAAAAGACATTTGGAATAGAATAGCTATTCCCCCCAACCAAACACCCCATAAGAGACTCAGATTCCAACACAAGGGGATTTTTTTTTCCGGTATCTTGAAAAGAAAGAACAAAAAAAGTGCTTTAACATTATGTGACTTTCGTAGACTCATACTTCATCCTCTTTTGGATCACAAACAACCAAATCATCATATGACACAGGTATCCTCAGCCTATCATGAATAGATCTGCGCTTACCTTCAGCACCAGAATGCGCCTGCTGAGTTTGAGGTACAGGATCTGAACAATCCAGAACACTTCCAGAGCTCCCATCAGTTATTCCACAGGTAGTTTGTTGAGAGGATTTCTCTTTGTCTGCTTCAGGTGGCTGAACCGTTTTCTGCTGCTTGAATTGTTTCTGCAATAAAAAGTCCAAATACTGTCCATTAGGCAAGAAAAACAGGCACTTGAAATAAATTACCACTCAAGAAAAGCAAGAACTCATACAAAGCGGCGTAAAGTATAATCTTCCACAGTTCATACAGTGATTAATAATACAAATCAGGAACATAAACTTTATGGGCTTTGTATTGGATCAAAACCAAAGTTAAGGTTCATACTCACATCTGAATGACCAATTTGAAGCAAATCTATTAGTTCATCCTAATGTGCAGACAAAGGCACAAACCTAAGAATATAAAAGTGTCATAATGAAAGGATCACAGAAAAGTTGCACGCCTAGTGGTACTAGGTTGGTATCTTAGATATTCATATCAAGAAAATTATCAAATACCTCAAATTCCTTGGTCTTTTTCATTATCTCTTTGTAAGCCATCGGTTCTCTTGCTTTAATGATGTTCCACAATATCCCTCCACCTGTTCGAAAGCGTCTGCCATCAACAGTCATCTGCCCACCACATGACTGAATTATATCCACCTGAAAACCTCCACATTTTAGTATACAGATCTTAAAATAACTAGAGAGATGCAATGTGTCGCACACTTCTTTAAACACGCATCCCTAGCAAAAACAGACCAGAGAGAGAGGGAGGAGGAAGCGAGAGAAAAGTAAACCCAAGCTGTTTATACCAAAGAAATCTGCTGACATGAAACAAAGAATAGAAAAGGCTAAACACCAGGAACAATAGAACTAACGACTGAGTTTAAAATTGGTCATAATATATAAGTTCATTAGTCCAAAGTTTCAGTCTTTCAACTAAGCAGCAAATAAACAGTCAAATTTGCTTGACAACATTAGTCAACCCACAAGTCTGAGCAACTGTCAGCACAAGATTACTCGAGTTACTAAAAAATTGACATTGAATTTGAAACCTGAAAAGTAACTTTAGGCTTTTTTATCACTTCAATAGATACACACACACCTGCTTAAAATAATCCCTTTGCATAAAAGATGATCTCAATGGAACCAAGAACAATAACAATGAATTACCTTGTCTAGACAAAGAGCCAAGAAATGAATTACCTTGTCTAGACAAAGAAAACAAAGGAACTTTTCATAACCATTATAAAACAATCTATTTCTCTTATTGGCTGATTAATGTAAGTGATATCAATGAAAATTTCCTGACTGCATGCTAAGTCAACAAGTTCAGAATAAAGTTTTATATCAACCTACACGAGAAAATGATGAAGAGGTTCAGCCAAGATTATCTCATTCTCAGAGCACATAATTCTTCTGATATGAAAATCTGCAAGTATAGGAAAATATAAACCATAATTTAGATGTTATCAATGGCTCAAAGTGGACAAGCGTCATTGTCCCTAGATCAAGTCCAGAGTCAGCAACGCAGGTTCTCACCCCCTGGTGGAAGGTAGCCAATCTTACTTGTCCACACAAAATTCAAAAGGTTGTTTATTCTTAAGGTAACATTCTTGCCAGGATGATAGAAGATGAATTTCCTAGTGGAAGGCAGACAATCTTACTTGTCTGCACAAAATTCAAAATGGTGCTTATTCTTTCTTAGAGGTAACATTCTCGCCAGGATGATATAAGATGAATTCCACAGGTTAAGGCTGGTCACTCCCAGAAATAACTACTAACAAGGATCATAAGGTCTGAATTAAAATGGAATTAGGTACTCCAGGCAAGATAATGAAGAGGACTAGCAACATTTCAGCAAAGCATAATGAAAATCGAGATCCCAAGGAGATCTAAAAGACAATGAAGCAAAAGAATGTAACATGAAAAGCACCATAATCTTATGCAAGAATTTTTATCACAGGAAGATGCATTGAGCATCTCATCAGGTCATTAACACAAGACAATGTGCATAAAGACAGAAAGCAGTACCAGAAATAAGCATTGGTTCTCATGTGTATGAATCAAATAAACTTTTACGTAGGTAAGTGAAATCACCTCTTTCAGAAAATCACTTAGTGCAGAAACTCCCAAACAACCTACAGCAGCATAAACCATGTAGGATTTCCTCTCTTTCAGTCTCCGGCACGTATCTGAAACAAACCTATAAGATAAAATTAGAATACCGCTGTGAATACCATAGTGAAGATTACTGCTGGCAAATAGTCTGCTAATCACACCAAAAAATGGCAGTTAATGCAGTAAATTGGCCACCATATACGAGTAGATAGAGCCAGGAAAAGAGAAAACAGGTTCACCATGATCAACCATGGATGCCAAAGCATGCGTCTACAACAAAGACTTGATGTTTGTAAATGTTAAAAGGTAAAGTAAAATGCATTGTAGTCAAATTAAGTAACCTGCTTCAACTATATAACAAAACATGACAAAATGAACTACCTTTCTACAAATGCAAAATATACCTGTTTATATCTATAAATTTTTGGCCTTGGCCACTCTTTTTCCTTTTTTTATTCTTTTTCTTCTTATTTCCCTTTTGCCTCCGGTTTTTGTCATCTTTCTCTATATTGTCCCCACCACCCTCACTATGCCCAATACCAGAGTGTGGCTCGGATTCCACAAACTCTCCTTCTTCAACATCTTGCATCTCCACATCTTCAGCATCTTCAAAACTCGCATCTTCATAGATGGCTTCCAATAAGCTCTCTCCCTTCTCCATCCAAGCACCTAAAAAAGTGCAGGTCCAAATCAACCCACAAGCCCCCAATAATCGCGCAAACAATCCAAATTGAAATGGCAAACAGAACCCTTCTTGAAACTCTACAAAACCCCTATGCCGTTCGAAAACCACAAAATGAGGTTCAAAGAGAACCGATAACAAACTTAAAAAGAACCCAACGCGATCAAATCTCCAATCGACCCGTTTGAGTATGTTCGGATTAAACTTTTACACGTCTACCATCGTCAAACAAAAGGAGTTCTTCGGAGCAAGTGAAAGCAGAGGAACCAGGGAAAGAGGTTTCACCAAGTACCGACTTAAGCAGAGGCCATTTATAATGCGACCGCGGAATGCTTTACATGCCAAAACCTTGTCGTTTGATGTACAAACTGTTTAGCCCAACACAAAAATAAGCACTGCTGTTTAATTAATGTGAAATATAATACGGCCCTAAGTCCCAAGTCCAACCAAACAATTCAGAAAGTAACTTAAATTTTGTAAATTACTTAATATTTAAAAGTGCACGTGAATTATTAATATTTAATAAAATTTTATAACTCTTTTTTTTCCGGTAAAACAGCAGAATAAATCAACAGAAACAAACTGTACAAAGCTCCGGCAACAAAAAGAAAGAAGCAAAAGGGGAGAAACTCCAACCAAGGACGCAGCAACAAAACGATACAGAAGAGGAAACCCAGCCTTTACCGAAGTTAAGCAGATGATGAATCGCTGATGATGACTCTAAATCGAAATATCGGCTGTAGGCATGCTTGGAAGACCTGATAGAGTGCTTCGATGATTGTGCTGTGAGAGATAAACGTAGAAGAAAACGCTGACCTTTTGGATTCCTTCTTCGTTTTGAACTCTACTTGCCTCTACTGCTTCTTCTACAGGTGCTGGATCTACAGTTTCCATTCGCACCGATGCAACCTAGCTTTTCTGAACTGGAGTTCTGATAGAAACAAAAATCCAAAAGGGCTTCGTTGTGGTTACCGAAGTTAATTGTTAGGTCGTTTTGTCCTAAAAGCCCAGAATACTATGTCGTTTTATCGTCCTTTGCTTCCGAGTTGTGCCGTATGGCTAACGAGCCTTAATAAAAAGATACAAACGAATTAACTACGCAACCCCCGTTTACGGGGGTTGCAGCAGTCACCAGGTGGGCCCACGAGGGTCCCACCTGGTTTTATTTTTTAACGCGGCCCCACTAAGTGTTTTTGTAATTTTATAAATGGATGATAGACATTTTAGTATTTTACATACAGGTTTTTTTAGTAATTTCTAATTATGATAAAGGACATATGTGGAAGTTTTGTATTAAAATTGGTGGGACTTACATTTAAAATAATTAAAAAACCCCATACACGGGTTGTGTAATCGAGCCCAGATATAAATTAATAAAGAACGTAATGACTAATGATTGCATATCTGAAGAAATTATGGAATGGATGGTTAAAGGAATATGCTTTTAGATATGATAATTTAATGTAACAATTATTATATTTCACTTACCTACCGTTGAAATTACTCTAAAACATTTATTTCTTTTTTCAAAAAAGGAATGAAATAATTATTGCACTAAAAAGGAAAAGGAAAAAAAAAAGAAAATATAGTCTTATTTGCTCAAAATGGTAACTCAAATTTGTATGGGTAAATACTTGAAAAAAATTAAAAGTAACCACTAGTCTTAGTCTAAATTCACTCCAAATTACTAGTTAAACTATCTTCAACATGTACTTTTAATTCAAGCAATCTAAAATTCCCCATCCAAATTACTTGTTAAAATATTTTCAACACGCACTTTTTAATTCAAGTAAGTTAAAGATGTGAAGCAAATCAATATTGAGATGAACTCCATCCAATCCCAGGGACTTTGCAGTCAACAAATAAAGTGAAATGAGCATTAAGCGTGAGTTTGCGTTTACAATGTTTATTCTTATCTTGCTCTTGTCGATTTAACCTTGGAGTAACAGCTAAGCAAATTCAACAATCATAGCTACACGGCGTCCATCTTTTGCCCCATCCCACTGAATGACCCATCAAGTCAACAACAATCAATTTACTTGGACAAGACCATACAATTGAAGTGTGAAATAAAAAAGTTATCAATTTTTTGGACAGGAGTGTTTACGTGGGTCCTAAACAAAGTCTCCCTTCCATTGCAAATGGTTACCGACAGAGCACACACGTCCTATTATCTCAACTCATAATGTTATAATATAGTATTGTCTTTTAATGCATATGATCGGGATAAATATAATATCAATTTTTAATAGAAATAGACATAGAAGACGAACATGATATATGTTCAATAAAAAATAATGTGTTTTTTTTTAATTTTTACAAATATTTGAAATATTTCTCTGTACCCGTAAAAATGAAATTTTTACAAACAAAATTGTTTAGAAATTAGAATAGTCATGTTGTGTAGTGATACCTATATAAAAACAAATTAGGTTCTTATCACTCGAGTCCATTAAAAAGAAATATATTTGTGTATTTTATTATGTTTTACTAGTCAATATTATATTATAATTTAATTATATTATTATAGTATTATATAATATATTCTAGAAATTTTTTTATTTTTCTATATCACAATACTACCTTATATATGTGAATTATGCATCCAATTTTAATGGAAAAGGAAAAAAAAAACTTTCTTTATCATTACTTGATGATATCACATACCGTTGCTTTTTTATCTGACTTTGCATTTTTTACTTTTGCTTTTTTTTGACAATTTTGCATTTATTTCCCTTTGCATTTTTTTAAACTTTTGCATATACTTTGAATTTTTCTTTATTTTTGAAATTAGGCAAATCTGTTTGTTTGTTGAAATTAAAAGTTTAGTTTTCAATCATATGTTTCGTACATATTTAACATAGGTTGTTTTTTTAAGCTAATTTTCTTTTTATAAAATTATTTTTTTCTAGTTTTCTAAAAATTATGTTGATATATATATTGTTTTCATTATTTAATTATATAAAAATATTATGTTAAGGGGTATATTAGAAAAAATTTTAAATAAAGTTTTTATTCTAGATTTATTTTAGACATGATTATGAGTAATTCAATTAAATAACATTTTTAAATGATAACTATACAAACAAGATAATTCATTTGTAAATGAATTTTATGTGGAATTTATTTGCAAATAAATTCTAAATTTTGCATTCATTTATTCCAAACAGTGGGTAAAAGTATATTTTTGAAAGGTTTTATATAAGAAGATATTTATGTTGAACAACTCCTTGGGTTTGAAAGATGTGATGCATCCAAACACATTTTTAAATTATCTAAAGCTTTATATAATTTAAAGCAAGCGCCTAAGCTAGCATTATATGATAGATTAAGTGCATTCCTACTTGAAAATAGTTTTGATAAAGAAAAATTCGATACCACTTTATTTACTATAAAAGAAAAAGAAGATTTGTTAATTGTGCAAATTTATGTAGATGATATCATTTTTTTGTGCTACTAATAAATCTTTGTGCTATGAGTTTTCTAAGCATATGAGTATAATGTTCAAAATGAGCATGATAGGATAATTAAATTTGTTTTTCAAACTCCAAATCAAGCAAATGAAGGATGGTATCATCATCAATCAAGCCAAGTATACGAAGGAACTTCTTAAATATTTTTTCATAGATCAAGCAAAATTGTTGGGCACTTCGATATGTACATCTATAAAGTTGGAAAAAGATGAAGATGGTAAGAAAACAGATGATAAACAATATTGAGGTATGATCGATAGTTTACTTTATTTAATTGGAAGTAGGTCTGATATTATATTTAGTGTGTGTTTGTATGCAGGATTTCAAACATCAACTTAACAAAGAACTATTATTATTCTAGGACCAAGTACATAGAGATTAAGTATCATTTCATTAGAAATAATGTTTAAAATGGTGATATAGAACTTGAATTTGTTGATATAATACATCAATTAGTTGTGTGAGGATATATTTTGCATGATTAAGGGAGAGTTAAGTATGAATGATAATGCTTCTTTATGTTTTTTTTAAATAATTGTTTCATACTTTTATTATTTTATCCTTTATAAATTGCAATGTGTTAATTTTGTGTTTTTGACATGTTAAAGTGTGTAATCTTATCTTTTTAATGATTCTAAAAAGGGGGAGAGAAGTATGTGATATAATTTGTTTTATAAAGGGGGAGTAGTAATTTTTCCTTCTAATCCTTTTTAAATTCTAGTATAATGCACGAATTTAGGAGCAGTGGGTAATTTTCACTTGAGTTGTTAATAGTTGGTTTTGAACAAATGGTTATATGACTTTGATGGATTTATAAGGAGTTTGTCATTTTTAAGAATATAATGTTTTTTTATGAAGGGTTTTATTTTTTTGGAA
Organism: Pinacopodium congolense; assembly: GCA_028565735.1. Classification (NCBI taxonomy): domain Eukaryota; kingdom Viridiplantae; phylum Streptophyta; class Magnoliopsida; order Malpighiales; family Erythroxylaceae; genus Pinacopodium; species Pinacopodium congolense. Next base: position 21,159,417 of record JAOXYD010000136.1, read on the forward strand.
CAATTTGAACTTGTAAGTATGATTTGGACACGTTAAACTTGAGTATTAAATGATAGTCATGTGATTTTGAATATGTTTGTATGATTTTTTATAGTTTATATTTATTATATCACATTGTTTTGTCATCATTAAAAAAGACAAGATTGATGAGCCAAAAGAGGTTCACCTTGTTTTGATGATAACAAAACAATAAATGGACTAATGTTTTTTGTGTGTTTGAAGTACTGAAAGATAGGTGTTGGGTTTGAGTGATAAAAAAGATGTTTAAAGAGAGTCTTTGAGCAAAACTGGAATTTATGAAGTATACTGATTAACATTCAAGCTTTTGAAGAGCTAGGATATAACTTATATAGGTTATCTTTGTAATTTTTTCTATAAATCTTACTTAACTATTTTTAGTGTTTTGATAATACTCATTCATGTATAACATATTTACATTTTAAAATATACATATAGGTTGCATAATTAATAAAAATGTTTTGTGAAATGCTTTTAATCCTCTTGATTAGTTAAAAATGTCTTTAGGGTATTTTGGATATGTATGTGAGTTTATTAAGTGTTTAAAACTAGAGGATAGTTTTGAATTAAGGTGAAATTAAGATTTAATGATTACATATTTGGCCTGATGCCTTCATAGTCTATGGAATTCGTGTATAGCTAATAGCATGGATGGAAATTATTGGATTTTCTCGAGCTGTAAGATCTTCTACCTCCATTTCTACATCCTCATCATCAAACCCAAAAAACTCCATTCAATCAGAAATAATTTTTAGCATCTATGTCTTACATTGAACTTCTTATCGTAATTGAAATAAAGTCCTTTATCTCATTATTCTTATAGCTCAGTTATACTTAGCTTCCTCACTGGTAATTAGGATTGATTAGGTATAATTGGCTTAATAATAATATCCATTTTTTACTCTAGCAAGCTAGTCCCCCTAGTGGAATTCATACAAGCCTTATATCATCTTGCAAACCAATAATAACTTATAGAATTGTGGATCTGTAAGCCTGAACATTTGTATTAGATTATTCCTTCAATCCATTTGTAAAGGAGCTAACTTGTTAAGATGCTATCAATCACCCTGCTCTTATTAGCAGTTTTTCAAATTATGATTGATATTCCTTTATTGTCCCACTTTAATGTAGTTTTGTTAGTTTACTAAAAAAATCCATAAATTGTGTCGAACCAAATCTAACATACAAGTTGGATTTGAAGATGTCCTATATAACAAATTGATTTTCTTCCTTCGAGAGTTAAAACCATAGGTAAGCATCTCCTTCTAGGTTAATAGATGCTAGTAACTCCTTATCTGCATCTGGAGTTTCATAAGAGCGAAATAATTTTTCCACCCTACAAATCCATGTTTTGGGATCTACATTGCCTTAAAACATGGGAAATCCATTTTCACCTTAAGAAGGTGATTGAAATTTACATTGGCTCTATTATGGGCTTTCACAACTTCATTAGGTTGGTTATTTTAACTCTTCCCTGTAGTTAGTGAGACTATCAATTTTAAATATTTGATTTCAAAATTATCAAATAAATTATTAAACTTTTTTTATATGATTGTCTTTTAATAAGTTTGACTAACATGTAATAACAATTTTGTAAGATGATCCATGTGGTAAAAACAATGATGTGGAGACCATGTTGTTTATATTGTGTCGTATTAACCAATAAATGGCACGTTATGGACATGGTATCGCATTGGGCCTAAATATCAGTTGATATCAAGCTTGTCAATGAGTCAGTATTTGAAATACTTAATAAATACTAGAGTTAAAATATAAATATCGAGTTTTTTCATGGAATAAAATGCAAATATGATAAAAAGTTTTAAACATCTGTTGATTAGTACTCCTAATTAACCGATTGATAGTCAAAATATTAAAGCATCGATCTACCAGTTCTTAATCAATCAATCAGCCACTTATCAAATGATATATCGTAAAAATAAAAAAGACACTTCATTAGTTCATCTTTCTTTCGATTCTCTTTATTTTAAACCTCCAAATCTCTCAATCTCCCTATAGATCTTACATATTTGAATTTAAATCTTCAGTTTTTACCTTCATTCAATTGTAACAACCTAATTATTCCTTCTAAAACCTCAAACAATCATAAAAGACACTCATTCATCCAACTCTTGACTTCCGTCTCTTCTTTGACGATTCTTCAAATTTCAAGCTAGATTCATCCAAGTGAGAAGAAGCTTTAGCATCCCTTTTACATTTGGATTCATTTCCATCAACCAATTTAGGGAATTTTAGTTGAAATTAGTAAATTTCTAAATTTCCAAATTTGAGATTTTGATGTTTCATTATATTTTCATAAAATATGTTATTAATTAGTTTTTAATTCAACATTTCTAAGCATTGTAGAAATTTAATTTCATATAATTGCATATATAATAAATCAAGTTTAAATTTGGATAGAATTAAGGTTTTACAATTGGGAATTTTCAATTTATGGTGAAATTGTACAAAGTTTTGCAAAATTGAATATATTTTCATGGAATTTGAAGTAAGATTGAGTTAGTAGAGTCATCATTTACATCTGATTTTGATGAATTTAAGTTTTTCCGTTAAGTTAGGGTTATAAAAATTGAGCCTTTTTCAATTCTCTAGTGAAATTGTTCAAATGTTTTCAAAATTGAATGTATTTTCATAAAACTAAAAGTAAATTTTAGTTAACTAAATAATTAATTGCATTTAATTTAGTCCAATTTAGGTTTTTTCCAATATAGGCATATAAAATTTGGAAATTTTCAATTTTGATCAAAATCATTCAAAACTTTTCGAAATTGAATGAATTTTCATAAAATTGAAAGTAAGTCATTAATTAAATGCATGTAATGACTTGTGATTGTTTATTAGTTACACTTAATTTGTTAGACTTAATCGATTGCATTTTACAAGTAAATGAAGGGAAGTTCAATTTCAATTATTCCATCTAATTCAATCTTTTTTTATAGATTTGATAATCTAGTATATACTCATAGGAGATTTGTTCTTGGTACGAGGAACCTGATTATAGTTTATATTGTAATAAACATTTGAGAGGCGAGAGAATCACTATATTAAAGCGGCATTTAGTTAGACATAAAGGTGATGAGGAACCTTACAAAAAGGTTAACTATGATGTAAAATGGTAGATGGAAATTTTTTGTAAAGAGTATTAGGTTGAAAAAGATAGAAAGCTAATATTGAATTTTAAAATTGGAAGTGGAAGTTTATTTTAAAGTGGTGGACTTGATGGTGATGCTACTAATAGTGGGGAACTAAGGCTTCTACCTAGGAAAAAGGGAGTAGTTCTAATACAAGTGATATGAGAAAAAGAAGAAAGCCAATATGTGGTTTTTTTACTTTGAGAACAACTATTGGAACTCAAATTTCAATTCGTAGTGCACTGTAAATAAGATAAGCAGTTTATAATATAAATATGGCAATGTTTAAATAGTGGTATGATGTAGGTGTATCATTCCATGCAACACATTTTCATTATTGCCAACCTATAGTAGATACTACTACCTTTTATGATCCAAGATATATAGTTCTTTTGATTAATGGATATAGAGGTAATCATTTAAGTAATTATGTTACTGAAATGAAAAATTATTTGGAATAAAGAAGAATGTTATGGGCCACTTGTAGGTGTTCAATCATATGTAATGATTAGACAAATAGACGAGAAGCACTCATTATAAACATTGTGATTTATTCTACTAAAAGTACCATATTTTTAAAGTCTATTTATACATATGGTCTAGTAAAAATGATAATACTCTATTTGAGATTTTTAATGAAGTTGTGGATGAAATTAGGTTTAAAAACATTTTTCAGTTCATCACGGGATGCTACTTATAAAATAAATGAGAGGAGGTTACAGAATACGTACAATTTCTATTTATTGTCTTGATTTGATATTGGAAAATGTTGGAAATGGTGGATATTTTTCTATGATTGATGAGATTGTAAAAAAGGTAAAAAAAAGTAATAAAGTTTATCTATAATCATGCATGGTGTTGAATTTTATGAGAAGAGATTATACAAGTAGTAGGAATTTGTGTCGTCCTACTGTTATAAGATTTACAACTAATTTTTTTATCACTTCAGAGTTTTGTACAAATTGAAAATGAGTTGAGACAGATGTTCACAAGTGATAAATGGATTGGTTCTTAACATGTTAAGTCTAATGCAAGATTGAAGGTTAATAGGATTATACTTGAAAACAGTGAAGTTTAGTCTAACTGTCAATTTATATCCAAGTTTGTGAGTCTTTAGTAAAAGTACTTTGCTAAGTTTAATGCAAGATTAGAGATTAACAGGATCATAGTTAAGATAGTGAATTTTAGTCCAACTTTTAATTTATGTCTAAGTTTATAAGTCTTTAGTGAGAGTACTTTGTCTAGCAAATAGTGATGTTAAGGCTAAAAATGGAATATCTTTATAATGTCATGGAGGGGGTGAGGGGAACAATAAAGGCTAACATGAAGAATGGATCTTCTCTATATACTTCTTTCCTTTCTATCATTAATGATAAATAAGAAAGACAACTTTACTCTTCTTTGTTTATTGTTAGGGTAGTCTTCAATTCAAGTGTCTATTTTTTTTACCTAATATTAACAAGAGAGTTAAAGTTAACAAGGGGATGTTATTAACTATCACTATAATTTTTGGAAATGAAATGATATAAGACATCCTTAGCTCACAAATAGAGGCATACAAGGATGCTTATAGTGATTTCGGGCTACGTAGATAAACTCAATCTAGTTATATATTTTCACTTTTATTATTTGTTTAAAATTAATCATTACTTTATTTTTTATAAGATTTTTTATTGTTTTACAGTTTCTTGATATAATCAATTTGAAAGTAATGTTTCATAATTACAAAGATTTGAAATTTGAATTATAAGTCAATATATGAGTTATAATATATGTGAAAGGAATTGAAGTACATTTGAATTCATCTTATTTGGTCTTTATGAGATACAAATTGAAGTTTTGAGAAAGGTATGTTATAATATTATTGTCATTTTTAAGTTTAACATAATTTCTTAACAAATTTTAATAATTGAACTTTATTTATTGACTAGGACTCTTAGTAGAACAAACAATCCTATAAATCCAATTTGTCCGGATTATATTGATATTTTTGTAGAATGAGTTTTTGAGGAACTAAATATTTGGATGAGAGTGACTTGGAAAATATTATTAGTTGGGAGAGTTTTGGTTTGTCATTTAGTGTAATGGGATTGAATGATGGTGATGATAAGACTCCTCTTAATAATGACGACTTTATATTAAATAAAAATTAAAGTTAGTACGATTTGATCCGAGATAACGTAAAGTAAGGATTCCATTTTTATAAACTTTTTTCTTTTTTCTACTTACATATGATGTATATCTTAAATTTTATATATACTATATAAATATAAAAGTTATAACTATAAGTGTTTTTCTTTCATGATTCAGTTCCCCTTTATAAAGTTTCTTTGTAAAATTATTATACTTATTATAATGTTTATGATTTGATGTATTGTTCTTATTTTATGATATTTTGATACAATTATTTATGGTTTATTTATCGTTCTTATTTTATGATATTTTAATGTATTATTTTTATTTTATAATGGTTTGATGTATTATTATTTTTATTATATTAATTTAGGTTGTATTTATTTCATAAACATATGAAAAGTAATATTAATAGGAATAAATAAAATAATTATTATTGTATCATATTTATTGTATCATTGTTTTTTTAGACAGGTCAAAGTGAAGTTACAATCTATATAGCATAATATATACAACAACTATTTTATATAATTTATAAAATCTAAGGACTATTTTATAATTTTCAAAAGTTATCTGATATCCATTATTGGTCAATACTAATATATTATCATATTAGAACAAAATCCGAAATTGGTACGATACTGGTATTCATAACATTAGATAAAATGATGCCATTTTGATCCTAATAAAAAATGACATAATTATATAAATTAAAAAAGAAAAAATCAATTAAATTATGAATAACATGATGATATTTAGTAATTATGGTCATTGTTAAAGTAATGTTTTTTTTACCATTATTAAAATGATCTTCGTTTTTTAAAATGAGTTCATTCTTAGCAACCAACTTTTTTCTTCCTCCCTTTTTCACCGCTCTCCCGCCAGATAACAGGAACTAACACTGATTATAATCAGGATGATGACGTAGACATAATCATGGTGGACAATGATGCTTATTTCTTGAGGTTTAAAATTGAATTGATTCTTATTTAAAATGATTAATTTTAATGATTGCTATTTAAAGATGAAATGGTAAACCAAGGCCCATAATATTCTCCCAATTTCCAAACAAAAACCAACTCCATTCTATCCTTAACACAATGTGGAAATGCGATACTCTAATCCAAAAGTATAGAAAAAACAAATCCATTCCAATATTTGCAAGAACTTGAAGGTTATATGGAAACTTTGCAAGAAATAATGAAATTTAATTCAATAAGAGGTGAAAAGATGTTCTTAAATACAAAGATAGGTATTTATATGAGCTTTAGACCTAAAACCTAGTACTATGGGATAAAAGCATCTTTTACAATCCAAATAAAAGTAAAACACTAAAAACATAAATTTCCTAAATAGAAAACCGCATCTCAATCATTAACAACAATTCTAGTAACTATAACAATAGTTTTGATGGACTATAGCTACCTTGTTGTAAGAGGTCATTGAAGTCCCACGAGCTGTTTCATAGGCGTGACTTGAACTGTGGAATTTATCCTAAAGATTTCATATTTTCCTTTACAGGAGGGCTTAAACTGTGGCATTTTTGGTCTTTAATAGCGATTATATGCACATATTAACGACACCATTGCAAGGTGCTAATCTCCTGAATTATATTTTCAAGCTTCGCATTAGTCCCCTTTACTTGTAAAGAACTCAATCTCGAGTTGTGCTTTAGATAACCTAACTTGCACTCCAATAAATAAAGGAAAATATTCATAACATTTAAAGTTGGACTGATATCACCATCCACGAAGATAATTGAACAACATAGGCATTGTCATTAGTTTTCTTCTTGATCTTAAATGGTCTATAGTTCCTTGAGCTCAACTTATAATGATGTACAACAATTCTATTTTTGTTTAAGAGCACGATTATATCATCCCTTTCTTTAACACACTTAGCTCTCCAGTATGGGTCGATATTAGCCTTATATTTTGCTTTAGCCTTTATGAGCCTCTCCTTCACTTTAACCTGTATTTCTTGAGTATCTTTGGCCAATTTTGTTATACATGCATTGATATTAGCATTTTTGGATAATTTAACAAGATCTAGCATATGATTTGCTACTTTAGTGTATACCTTAGAAAATGGGAATCGACTAGTAGAACTATGGATTGTATTGTTATAAACAAACACAGCTTGTGTGATAAGGAAATCCCAATTCTTTAGCTTATCATGACAAATCCATCGCACCAAGTTACCTAGTATTTTAATTACCACCTTTGTCTATCCATTTATCTATAGATAAGTTGTACTACTGTACTCAAAAGGTGAATTAAACATACTCTACAAAGTTCTATAAAAATGACTCAAAAACTTAATGTCTTGATCAGATATAATTGATTTTGGAACTCCATAGAGTCTTACAACCTCTCTAAAAAATAACTTAACAATAGATGTTGCATCCATTTTCTTCTTGTATAGTATAAAGTGCACCATCATTGAGAATCTATCAACCACTATAAACATAAAATCGATGTCTCTTTACATCCTTAGTAACCTCAATACAAAATCCATATAAAGGTCTTCCTAAAAGTGACTAGACATTACATGTATAATCCAGTGTTTGACGCATAACCTTTGTACATTTGGCAATTTTGGTACTTAGAAACAATAGAAATAATGCCTCTCCTCAATTTCAGCCAAAAATACCTTTTACATACCTCTTAAAATGTCTTGTCTCTACCCAAATGTCCAGTTAATCCTCTTCATGATTACTTTTTATAAGAAAATCATCTTGAATATAATAATCTTTATATGGCTTTCCTCTTTGACATGGTTGCAATATTTTTTTAAAATTTTCATCATTAACATATAAGTCCTTCAATTAATAAAGCAATCAACTTCCACTGTCAATGTCTTGATCATGGCTACTTTGCTACTCAATGCGTCCACCACTACATTGCTCCTCCTAACCTCATAGACAAGTTTATAAGGGAATTTGTCAACATAAGGTGACCATCTAGCATGCATCTTGGACCTTATCTTCCTCTGGCTTTCCGGGTTCTTCAATGCTTGGTGGTTTATTTTAGAGAATAAACTCCTTCATAATCAAGTAATGCTCCCATGTCTTTAGAGCTCTTATAATGGCATCTACTCTTTATTGTAGGTAGCCCGCTTATGCATCTCTTCACTTAACTTCTCATTAATTATGTAACTAACTTTCTGTCTTGAGATAAAACTACCTCAATACCTACTTCACTTGCATCATATTCCATTTCAAATAATTTTTCAAAGTGTAGTAAGGCTAAGATAAGTACTAAATACGGTTTCTCCTTAATAAGGGAAAAACCATTTTCTTGCTCTTCCTCCCATTTGAACTTCCTTTTCTTCAAATATTCTGTAATATAAGCTATAATAATGTTTAATGAATCTCCTATGGAATATTGCCAAACCATAATTCATCACATCTTTAATAGTTTTTTGTGTATGTCAATCTCTATGTTGTCTTCATCTACTCGGATGCCATCCCTACTTACAATATATCCCAAAGAACAACATGCTCTCCATCATGAGCAAGCACTTCTTTAAATTTACATATAAATAATTCTCTCTTATGGCCTCAAACACACTCTTTAGATGCTTAATAGACTATTTAATAAATCTGTTGTAGATAAGAACATCTTCAAAATAAACTATGAACTTTTTTATGATAGGTCGCAACATATAGTTCATGAGGCATATAAAAGTGTTAGGAGCATTGGATAATCTAAATTGCATGACTAGCCATTCATACAAGCCATCCCTTGGCTTGAATGTTATTTTCCACTCGTCTCTAAGCCTTATTCTTATTTAATTATATCCACTCTAAAGATCAATCTTAGAGAAAATAATGTCTCCACTCAATTGATCCAACATATCATCAAGTCTCAAAATAGAAAGCCTATAGTCAATAGTGATCTGTTTGATTGCTTTGCCTTTCTTATTTCCTTAATCTCGTTGATAAACTTGCCTATGTTATTCTACACTTGCAACAAGGATTTTTGGGCCTTTCCTTGAGACCTCACTCCACTTACAGACACTAGAATGTATTTCACACTATCCTTTATAAATTGATATGTGTACTTCTACCTCAAGTGCATTGCATTTAAGTCAAAATATCATGGTCTTTCTAACAAGATTTGATATGCATCCATCTCTACCATGGTATAATAATGCTTATCATGATATTTTCCAATAGAGAAAGGCACTTTGTAACATTCTTTAACTAGAATATCCTTGACTTTCATAGAGAAAGGCACTTTGTAACATTCTTTAACTAGAATATCCCTGACTTTCTTGATCCACCCAATATTATATGGCTTTGGATGTGACCTAGTAGTCAATTTCGACGTCTTCATCATCATTTTTCTTATAATAATCTCTTGACTCCCTCTATCGATGATCAGCTCACATAAATTCCCTTACATCAAACATCTTATGCAGAAAACTTTATGCTTCTATAAGTTGTTATGCTCTTTATGAGATATCATTAATCTCCTAACTACTCCAACAAAAGCCCCTTCATCCTCTTCTTCTTACTCCAAATCTTTTCCTTCAAGTGCATATATTTTCTCTTGATCATATACAAATCATTCCATCATATTCATCATTTTCCTCCTAAGGCACTCATTTGACTTATGTCTAGACTCATTACACTGATAACACTTTGGAAGGGCAGCTTTTGTATATAGGTTAGTTGATTTAGAGATTGTAGGACCATCTTTCTTGAGTTCCCATTATTAACATTACTCTTCTCTCCATTATTACGTGATGGAGTTGTACTCATCACTTCATTTTCCTTGTCACCTGAAGTCCTTTCACTTTTATAACGCTTTAACTCCTTCAGCATCTCTTTAAGGATGAACCATGCCTCATGGCTAAATTCTCACATCTTACACTAAAAGCGCTATCTGAATTTTAGTCTTCTCCCTTATGCTCAATCTTAACCCCCTCAAATATCTTGAGGCTTATTGAGGCTAAGATTCAGATAATTGGTTACAGGCTGTTAATCTCAGAAACTCCACTATGTACTGATGAACACTTTAATTACCTTAGTGGCACTATGGATATACATAAAAAATATATTACTTATAATCTGGCAGTAGGAATCTCCCTCTTAATAATTACTTCATTCTCCTCTATGAAGAACTTGTATTTCTTCCTTCTCTCCTTATCATCTCCTTCAACTGTTCCCATGATACTGAAGCTCCTCCTTTCAAACAGTAGGCTACTAAGTTAACTTTCCTATCCTCTGAAATCTCTGTGTAATTAAAGAACCGCTCTACTCCCGCTAACCAATCTAGGAAGCCTTTAATGTTTAGATCCCCGCTAAAAGATGGGATGTGGAACTTCAAATTATACTCATAATCTCCTCTACCTCTTGACTAAATTACTTCCTCTTTATCACTAGAATCGTTTTCATGATCCTAGAGTATGAGATTTTGAATTTGATGATGCCTTGCAAGGCTACCTTGACAATCGATTCTCCAATTATTCTACTGTTATCTCCTTCTAAAAACACTTATAACTAATCTTGAATCAATACCAATTGTCATTTCACGTTGCAAACTAACTTCCTTTATTCTTCAATTACTCTCCAAACTTTAGGCAACCCATAAACATTGTTGATGACATTGTTGGCCATTGTTAGATGAATAAACTTTGGGTTCTCAAGAGTACTCTAATGCCACTTAACGTACCGTATGTTGGAAAATTCAGACTAGATCATATCTAAGCGTAGCGGAATTAATTTAAAATTTTCCATAAGAACAAACTTTAACAATATTTAAATTGAAATATAAACAAGAAAATAACATAATTTTACTAACCTGTTACGATTTCTTTGTTGTAATTTTCTTTTCTTTCACGAATCTATCAACACATGAGCCATTCAATCGTTCGGCCTCTAACGGTATCCACAGATCCTTTCAGAGAAAAACTCAAACTATTTTGAGAGGGAAAATGTAAGAAGTGCTAACTTCATAATTTTCTAATTTTTCCTTTTATATGAAAAATAATATTTTTCATATCCTTAAACTTTATTAATATTACAACTAAAATTAAACTTTAGTTATATTTATTAATTAGTCCTTATAAGATCAAATATCACATATTGATCCTTAAAGTTTCTAAAACTTCTCAATTAAGTCCAACTTA
>JAOXYD010000136.1:21173724-21184613 GCA_028565735.1 Pinacopodium congolense
CAAGATTAAATGGAGAAAAAGCAAAGTCTTAACCATAGCTTTGTTTTGATTTCGTGAAGGACTTTAATTAGACATTACACTTGTTTTTTAAAATTAAACAAATCATCAATCATCTAATTCATAGCTCATTTACACATTTGATAATTTTAAGAATTTTTCAGAAGCAATCAAAAATTGTTTTTAAAGTGTTTAAGCCAAAATAGCCAATTTTAACCTTTTCCAATTTTTAATCAATTTTTCTAAATTTTACCTAAATAATTGTAATTCAATTAACCTGGTAATTAAGTAACTAATTTCCTGTGGGCCTCTTAAGAAGTACTCGAGAGAAGGCTGAAATAGCATTCTAACTTAGCAAGGTGTTATAGGTTCGTGGAGTTTGCTAGTGTTGCACGGTTCGTTGGTGAGAAAAGATCAAGTCCGTGACCACTCTTAAGAAGTACTCGAGAGAAGATTGAACTAGCATTCTAACCTAGCAAGGAGTTCTAGGTTCGTAGAGTTCACTAGTACCGTACGGTTCGTTGGTGAGAAAAGACCAAGCCCGTGACAGTTGGTATCAGAGCCAAAAAGTTCTAAACAAGTACGTTCTTCACTCAAATTCTACTTGTTGTTGCTTGAGATGGTCGGAGGTGCAGGAAGTGAGACTACTCATGTTGAGACTTTCAAACATGCTGCTCGTGGAAGATCAAGGTCGATGGAAGCCTTGGTGGACATTAATGAACGACTAGTAAGGGTTGAGCTTATCGTTACTGAGGGCAAGAGAAGTTCGAGGAGCACAACATTCGCATCGAGGAGCTCGAAAATGGGAAGGATGAGCTTCGTGAGGAGATGCAAGGTGCTTTAAACCAAGTCTTCTCGAAGTGTCTAGACCAAGTGAAGGCCTTGAAGAGAGTCTTCCAATATGAGCTTACTAACCTGAAGGGTGAGCTCGAGAAGGTCTCAAGTGAGCTAAAGGAAACCAAGGATGAGCTTATCAGCTGCAAGAGGGTTGTTGCTCAAGGAGCAAGCATTGCTGTCTCGACTGTGGTTACCACTCCTTCAAGGATTGAAGATCTGAAGCCCAAGATATTCAAAGAGTCGAGGAACGCAAAGGAGGTAGATAATTTTCTGTGAAGCGTGGAGCAATACCTAAAGACAAATGGTGTGGAAGAGGACACCAAAAAGATCAATTATGCTACTCTCTACCTTGATGATACCACGATGGTATGGTGGAGGAGTAGATATGGCAACATTAAATGAAATATTTGCACCATCGATACGTGGATGAGTTCAAGAAGGAACTCAAGAGACAGTTATACCCTGAGAATGCCAAGGAGGAGGCAAGAGCCAAGCTCAACAAAAGGGTAGCATAAAGGAATATGTGAAGGAGTTCTCTGAGGTGCTCTTAGAAATTTCTAGACTATCCCGACAAGGAGACTTTGTTTGCCTTCAAGGATGAACTCCAGAATTGGGTGAAGAAGGAGCTTCCACGCCATGGAGTTCAAGATCTTACTACCATTATTGACGTAGCCGAATCACTCTTTGAATTCAAGAAGATCGAGAAGCTCAAGTTCAACAAAGATAAGGCTAACAAGGAGAATAGTGGGGGAGACGACCATTGTGGGAAAGAAGGCACCCACAAGTATTCTAAGTTTGAGAAGAGTAAAGGCATTGCTTAAATAGACCAAGGTGAGTCTAAATTTACCCTCAAATGTTATTTCTGTGAAGGTCCCTATAAGGCGAGGGATTGCCCGAGAAAGGCCAAGCTATCGGCCTTAGAAGAAAAAAGGGAGGAACACTACAAGGAGACGAGGATGGGATCCTTACAATTCGTTAATACCATCAGGGCCAAAGTGGAAATACCCAAGTCCGAGAAGAAGAGGTGTTTGTTTATAGAAGTGAAGATTGGTGGCCAAGCATTGAAAGTCTTGGTTAACACCGGTGCTTATAACAATTTCATTCGCATGGAAGAGGCCAAGCGATTGGGTGTCAAATTCACCAAGGAGCAAGGTTGGTTTATGGCGGTGAACTCAAAACCTTCCTCCATCTTCAGTTGTACCAAGGGTGTCCAAGTAAGCCTACGTGAGTGATGTGGACATATTAACCTTTTGGTTGTTTTCATGGATGATTATTCTATAATGCTTGGCATGGAGTTCGTGGATAGCGTGAAGGCAGTACCCATTCCATTTGTCAACATAATGTGCATCCTAGAGGAAGGCAACACTTGTATGGTGCCATTAGCACGAGAGGCAAGCATTAAAGTCAAGTCACTATCGTCCATGCAACTCTTGAAGGGAATAAAGAAGGCACAACCGACATTCCTAGCAGCTTTGAAAGAAGAGGGTGAATCTTCCTTACCGAATGAGTTACCGAGGGGAGTAGCCCGAATCCTCGAGGGATTCAAGGACGTGATGTTGTCCGATCTGCCGAAGAAACTTCCACCCAAGAGAGAGGTAGATCACAAGATCGAGATGGTGCCCGGTGCTGCACCACTATCAACTGTTCCATACCGAATGACGCCTCCCTAGCTCGAGGAATTAAGGAGGCAATTGAAGGAGTTATTGGATGCGGGATATATCCAACCATCGAAGGCTCCATATGGTACCCCTGTGCTTTTTCAAAAGAAGCACGATGAATCACTCCGACTGTATATCGATTATCAAACGTTGAACAAGGTAACGGTTAAGAACAAGTATCACATTCCACTTATAGCTGACCTATTTGATAGGTTTGGAGACGCGAGATGGTTCACCAAGCTAGGCATGAGATCGAGATACTATCAACTGAGGATTGCTGAGGGAGATGAACCCAAGATTGCATGTGTGACAAGGTATGGCTTATACGAGTTCTTAGTCATGCCCTTTGGACTAACGAATGCTCCTACCATATTTTGCACCCTTATGAATCACATGTTTCACCCATTCTTAGATAAGTTTGTCGTGATGTATCTAGATGATATAGTCATATACAGTCGTACACTCGAGGAGCACATAGATCATCTACAGTAAGCCTTCCAAGTCCTACGGAAAAATGAGCTATATGTGAAGAAGGAGAAGTGGTCATTTGCCCAACCTGAAGTAACATTCTTGGGACACATAGTTGGTGGAGACAAGATAAGGATGGACAAGTCCAAAGTGTAAGCAATCAACAATTGGGAGCTACCAAAGAAGGTGACCGAGTTGCGATAATTCTTTGGCCTCGCGAATTACTACCGAAGGTTCATCAAAGGCTACTCCTCTATAGCGACACCTCGAACCGATCTCTTGAAAATGGGTCGATCATGGGAGTGGGATGAGAAATGCCAAAAGGATCCTTGAAGCAAGTAATGACTGAGGAGCCTGTACTAGCCCTTTCGGATCATACCAAGGCATATGAGGTACACATTGATGCTTCAGATTTTGTCATTGGTGGCGTCTTGATGTAGGAGGGACATCCGGTTGCATTCGAAAGCCGCAAGTTGAATGATACCAAGCGGTGATACACGGTCCAAGAGAAGGAGATGACAGCAGTGGTGCACTATCTAAGAACTTAGAGACATTACCTATTGGGGTTCAATTTCGTAGTTAAGACCGACAACGTAGCTACTAACTACTTCCTTAACCAAAAGAAGCTAACATTGAAGCAAATAAGGTAGCGAGCTTTTTTGGCGGACTTCGATTTCGTGATGGAGTACAAGCCAATGAGAGCAAATCTTGTGGTAAATGCTTTTAGTAGGAAGGCGAAGTTAGCAGCCATCACGAATCTGACTTTCCGTTTGGTGGATTGGATTAAGGAAGGTATGAAGCACGACCCGCAAGCTAAGAGTTTGATGGAGTTGGCGAGTCAAAGGAAGATGCGCAGATTTTGGCTTCGAGATGGGGTGCTCATAACTAAAGGAGATCGGACCTATGTGCCAAAGTATCAAGGATTGAGGAGGAAGATTGTCAACGAGTGCTATGACTCAAAATAGGCGAGACATCTGGGAGTTCATTGCACGTTGGCACTTATAAAACGCGCTTACTATTGGCCTCAAATGTGGGACGATGTGGAGGTGTTCGTCAAGACATGCCTTATTTGTCAACAAGACAAGGTGGAGAACCGTCGTACTGCAGGTTTACTTGAGTCATTGCCCATTCCGGAGAAGTCATGGAAAAGTATCTCTATGGATTTCATCACTTGCCTACCGAAATCTGAAGCGTGCAGTAACATAATGGTGGTGGTCGACCAATTCAACAAATACGTCGCATTCATACCGGTGCCCACCAAATTCACAGCCGAGAATGTTGCACAGCTTTTTTTCAAGCATGTGGTGAAACATTGGGGTATACCGAAGACCATTGTAAGTGATCGAAATAATCGCTTTATCGGTAGATTTTGAATGAATTTATTCAAGATTATGGCGTCTGAACTCAATTTTTTCACAAGCTTTCACCCACAAACTAATGGTCAGACCGAGAGGGTGAATGCCTTGTTGGAGCTCTACTTGAGGCATTATGTGAGTGCTAACCAGCATGATTGGGCCAAGTTGCTTAACGTTGCCCAATTCTCTTACAACCTGCAAAGGAGTGAGTCGACGAGAGCGAGCCCATTTGAGATTGCAAGGGGCCAACAACCGACTACTCTACACTTATTTGAAGTTGGTTACAAAGGACCGAGTCTTGCCGCGTTCAAGATTTCAAAGGAGTGGCATGAGAGGTTGGATATGGTATAAGCCTACTTAGCCAAGACCGCGAGGAAAATGAAGAAATGAGCCGATGCTAAGAAGAGACACTTGGAGTTTGAGGAAGGAGACATGATGCTTGTTAAGCTCCTTTCATATCAAAGCTGACGGTTTGCAAAGATGCATAAGGGCTTAGTTCGGCGATACGAATACCCATTTTTGGTAGAGGAACAAGTAGGCAAGTTGGTTTATCGGTTGAAGTTGCCATTGCACTTTGAGATGCATTCGATATTCCATGTGAGCCTGTTGAAGCTCTACAAGAAAGACAAGGAGGATCCGAGTAGAGGCGAGTCGAAGAGGGCTCCAACTGCTATCACTACATTGCCTGAGCGGGAAGTCGAGGAGATTCTAGCCCATTGGGTCATTCCAAGGAGGTGTTTCCATCCGAGTTATATTGAGTATTTCGTCAAGTGGAAGGGATCACCCGATAATGATGCTAGTTGGGAGCATGAGCTCACTTTGTGGAACTACAAGCAGCACATTAAGGCTTACTAGGAGGATGCGACGAGAGTATTGCCAAATCAAGTGGGGGAGAATGTCACGCAGTGTTCTTCCTCCCACCAAAAAAATTAGCATTTATCGGGTTCATCTAGAATATTCTCCATTTCACCCGAATTAGGTAGGAGGCTCAGGGCTCCACTTGTAATTATTGTGGTAGGTGGAGTAAGTGGGGGTATGTGGAAGAACTTTCTGGATGCTCATTGTATACCGTTAGATCGATCTCCACTGTCCATTGAGGAGGTAGAGTGTTATAAATAAGCTAGCTTCCTTCATTATAAATTATCCCTTATATTGTAACATTCTTGAGTAATAAGAAGTTATATCCAAATTCTCCAACTCTTTGCTCTTTCTCTCCTTAAAGTAACTTCCGTGAGGTGTGCAATAAAAGTACTCTTAAGAAGTACTCGAGAGAATAGTGAATTAATATTCTATTTTAACAAGACGTTTTAGATTCGTAAAGTTTGATAATATCGAACGGTTCTTTGGTAAAAAAAGATCAAATTCGTGATTACTCTTAAGAAGTAGACGAGGGAAAGCTGAACTAACATTATAACCTAACAAAATATTTTAAATTTGTAGAATTTATTAATACCGTATAATTCGTTTATAAGAAAAAACCAAACCCATGACAATATCTGTTCTCTTCTTCTCTATTCATCAAGGTGTCCCGTCTTCAGCTATCTTTTGCTTTAGCACTTCTACTCGCTTGAGCGATCCTCTTCACAGTACAATTTTTTACCACCATGAGCTGCCCTTAAATGTACTATTAATGTTTATTAACCTTAAAATATAGGCAGCTGAATGTATCTTACTGGGACGTAGTGTTATGAATATATATGGGCCTTCTTGTCTTTGTAAATAAAAATTGCTGACAATGGAAAATTTATCAGAATTTTCGAGTTCTACTTTTTGAATCTGTTTACTAAATTTGGTTGGTTAGGCTCAAACTGAAATGGCAGCTTCCTTTCCACAGAAGACATTACGTACAGTCTCTTTTCCGGGAAGTTCGGAGTGAAATTTTTAAGATTTTTGTTTTACATTATTTTAAACAAATAATTTCTATAGAGGATGTTCTTCTAAGCTCTAACCCACAGCACTAACTTCTGCATCTTTTCCTCTCTCTCTCTCTCTCTCTCTTGGAAGTGTTCCAACAGGAAGAAAGCTTGGTGTAACGTTGACTTTCTCTGTTTTCTCTCTTCTTCTCTTCTCTTCCTCGCTTATGTTTTTCAACTTCTTTCCTCACAAGTCGTTCACTGGTCTTTGATTCTTGAAGTTTCAATCGTTATTCTCAAGTCACACTGATTTCCTTTCCTTTCCTTTCTGGGTTTTATTTGTTATTAACGGACAGAAGGTTAGAAGTTATGGAGAGGGCTTTTATAGTCACACCTTACAATGAAGGCATCTTGCTCTGCATAAACTGCAGAACCAGAGTTGCACGTGTGGCCAACATCATTCCTACGGTTTGTTTCGTTTCTTATTTGCTGGAATCCTTTTATTTTGTCAAGTTTCTATTTAAAGTTGAAAGCTTTTGATGCGGAGTGAGCCGTATCAAGAGAAACCTAATTTTATTTATTTTTGGCTTCTGATTTTCAGGATCGTGTGTGCATATTAGGATTAGTCGTAAATGAGAAAAGAGTTCTGATTGATTCTTCTGTTCTATTTTTAGGATTCCCCCTGCATGCATGGGACTGCTTATCATTTTGATCAAGTGTAAGTTGTCTAGAATTTTGTACTTATTTATATGTAAAGTAAATTGCTTGATGGCCATAGTTATTAGTGTACTTCAAAAAAAAAAATTTACTCAAAATATTCCTTGCATATTTTGTGACGGTTTTCGATAACAATGACACTAGGGTTATGTAGTTGATTACGTGGAGTTTTTTAGTTTTGTAATCTGAAATTTACTTTGTGGATGATCACAGTATGAATGTCTCAGTTGGGGAGCCAAGTATCCGGAGTACGAGGACAGGAAGATATGTCGTTGAAGAGATATCCTGTACTCACTGTTCATCACTCCTAGGATGGAAATATGTAAGATCTGTACTTTTGGTTTACTTGATTCATTTTTATATGATTCAAAGGCATAATTTACTCTACTTACTTTGTGAAATCTAATGTAGTTTAATGTTGGTTTTTTCAGAAACGAGCTCTTCTGACGAGTGAGAACCACATGGAAGGAACATTTGAAATTGAGAGGTCCATCTAAATCCGTTCTAGTTTTTTAAATAGACTGAATGATATAGTTATTTTGTGATTATTATTAGTAATATTGCATGAATTATATTATATCTTAAATTATTTATTAATGTGTAAATGCTAATTTCACAAAATGACATGTGATATGACCTGTAAGCAAAGGTTGAAAAAAAATCTAAAATATTTCTATGTATTTTATGTATTATTAAATAATTTTAAATATATAAAAATATTTTAAATATCTATAATAATTATTGATAAGAAGACCATATAATATAATTGAGTTTTTATGTTATTATTACGAGACTTTCAAGTTTTTTTTTTTTTTTGCAGGTCTAAGCTGTATGTTGAGCAAGACGGAAGTGATTCTCAGGAAGGATGATTGATTTTTACATTAAAAAAATTATCCATGTTTTGATGTTATCTTAGTATTTGATGTGAAAGGAAGCTACACATAAGCTCCTTTTGTGTTAATTTCTGCTTTCATTTTACCCAATAAGCTATGTCTCCATGAAGATGTAGAAATGGTTTTGATTAAGACTTGGTTTAATTGAAAAGTTTGAAGTAATATTCACAAACCATAGACTATCTTTGCCCTCAAAACATGCTTGATATTCACTTGAATATTCATGTAACGTGCTAAATTGCTTTAACAGTAAATCTAATTGAAGAGAATAAGACACTCAAAATAATTAGTGAAGAGTCTATTATTAGTCTTTTTGGTAAATTTATAGGGAATATGAATTTTCTAGACATAAAAAGAAGTATTTAATAACTAATTATTTTTTGAGTAGATGACCAAATTTGCGTATATGACAAAATTAATTTTGATATTAAAATTTTTAGTCAAAATTATTTTTAGATTAAAAAATATATTACAATAATTTTATGAATAAGTCAATAAAAAATAACTAAAAAATCTCCTTAAGATCGTCATTCGCATCAATATATGCCAATCATGCCATAAATTATTTGAAATGTATATTTTTATATTAGATTATTTTAATAAATAAAAAAATGAAAAAGGAAAAAGATGTTTATATATAAAAAGATATGTACTTCAATATCTTAAAATGGATAGGGATACCGTATTTTTCATATAGGCTTGCCCTTTCTACAATATTTAATCATTTTCGTATATTTGACGATTCATAAATTATCAAACTCTGAAATATTTATAATATCTTTATAAAAATATCTTTAATAGAAGGTAATAGTTAATTACAGGACCAAAAAAAGAGAAAAGAAATTATAAACAGGAATGTAAAAGGTAGAATTATCTTTTCTATTACTAAATCTACATCAATTTTAAATGAGTATCAATAAATTAATTTTTAAATAAATATATATAGAATAATTTATAAATTATATATTTAATACGTTAAAATTATATTTTCTAACTCTAAAATATAATATTGTTACATATATATTTTATTTGATTCATCAAATATTTTCTACAATTGGTTATCTTTTTTCGAATTGGATACATAGTTAAGTTTTTTTAATATGAAATCTAAAAAAATTATGTGTATACTTAACGATTAAAATTTTTAAAAGATATTACATGGCAGAAAATGTTTGGAAAATTAAACAAATTACGCCCCCGGACTTTGGGCCTCCGCTTTTCTCGGGATGTCTAACGGTCCTTCTATTGCCTTGAAGACAAGGTCAACTGCGATCCCAAGCCCTTTGTCCGGCGTGCTCCAATTGATTTTTGACAGTTTACTTCCTATTCTGCCCCTTAAAAAATTTTAAATTCACAACTGATATTTTTTAAGATTTTAAATTATAAGTTTATAATTTAAGATTTTAGATTTTAGAATTTAAGGTTTTATAATTTAAGGATTATGATTTATGATTTTATAGTATCAAATTTTAAGGTTTTAGAGTTTTAAATTTGAAAGTTTAATATTTTATAATTTTAAACTTAATTTGTAAATTTTTTTAATGAAGAAGAATAAATCTGTAATTTAGAAAAAAAGGTCATATAATGGTATCATAAGTATAAAAATATAAGGGTATAATGAAAAATATCTAAACCCTAAAATGATGGATTGCATCATATATAAAAAAAGTAGCAATCCATCATTTTAATCATTTTTATTTGGCCAGTCCGGTCCAATCATAGTACAGTTTATATAATAAGATTGTGAATTGTTGTCATACTTTATGACATAGACCTCATCTTACCTTATGGTAACAGTAGATAATACTTATGGCTTTTGGTAACAGTAGATAATACTTGTGGCTTTGCTCTTTGGAAATTTGTAGGGTAAAGAGTGAGTCATATAGAACGGATTGTGAATTTTTGTTGTTGTCATACAGTCAGAACCCACTTTAGATTTTTAAATTTGTGGACTTGACTATTTAATATATCTAATGTTGAAAAACAATCATTTTCCTTATCACATCTGTAAGGCATTTTACGAGTCTAGACACAAGGGTTCAATCTATTTTTGATTGGTACAATGCATGTGCATGTCAGCATGTGTGCTTTCCTCCCATGACTGCCTTAGTCATTTCAATATGCGATTGAATTATTTATACTTGGGTTAGCCGACACAATTCGTACCATAAGTTTGATTATAAGAATTCAGAATAAGGCTTACGTGATTGTATAAGGTAATATGAATCATTCTATATAGTCAAGTCATTCTATTTGAAACGCTCCTATAATCATATGTTGGTACTTAAGGTTAGTTGTTATGCAATTACAAAATTTCCAAGGACCGATCATGATTTTGATATTGGTGAAAAAAAAAATGTTTCCCCAAAATTTGAAAAATGTCTCTTAAATAATGTGTGTTGACGTATCATTTGTGGTTAGAATTTGTATATAAGCTTTTGTTCCAATGGTCAATTAAAAGTCGATCCTAGGATTCCGGTAGTAAATGATAGTTTGAGGGACATGATGGAGATACACCGATTTGAAGTAACATATGTGATTATCTTTGTATAAAAAAAAATTATAAATACATATACTTTATCACACCAATTTAAGAAATATATAAATTTAGAAAGTTAATGCACATATTTTAAAATAAATAAAATATATTAATGATTTATTATTTTCAACTTCTTTAAATTGATTTTTTAAAAAAAATTATGCGATTTTAATATAAAAATATTTTAAATTAAATAAAATAAAAACGAATAAAAATATTTGACATATATAAACTAAGGGGTTGTTTGGTTAAATTTTGTGTTTTGTTTTTGTTTTTTTAAACACGAGAACTTTTAAAAAAGTACAAAAACCAAAAAATAATACAAAAAATATATAAATCCAAAAATAACACAGATAAAATATATAAACTAATGAAAAAAGTAAAAACAAAAACAAATAACAGAAATAAAAGGCTGAATTAAATAGATCTTAAATTTGTAGTACAATATTGAACATTTCAACTATTCACTATTAGATACTCACTTAATAATAAGCCTAATTGTTCAAGTTACAACCTTGCAACAACATGAATGTGTATATCTATCCGTGTGTGTTAATATTTTTTATTGTTTT
>JAOXYD010000136.1:21233696-21271251 GCA_028565735.1 Pinacopodium congolense
TCAACAATATCAACCTCAAATCTCCAAGATTGCGACTTTGGCATATTTCTAATCATTTCCTTTGTCTGCTGGCACCACCAAAACTGTTAAAGTTCGTATGGCACCCTTATATCATCACACAAAATTTGCACCGTGTTTCTAACTATATTGTATTATAAAGTAAAAATAATTTGTAGAAATAGGAGTTACTTTATAATATAATTCATTTTAAGGAGAAGATGACGATGATGTTGTGATTTTTACTTAGTACCCATTATACAAAATATTAGTTTTGTTGGTTATAATTGATTTGTGGTTCCCCTATCAATCGCCGCCCGAATTTCAAAATTTGACAAAAAAACAAAATTTTTGAAGTAGACCCTCTTTCTATTTTCAAGCATTTTCTCTTCCTCCTTTTGAAAGATAGCTGCTAATATTGACTTTTATGTTAAATTGGCAATTAAGTTCAAGTAAGACTTGTTTGAATCACATCTTCCCGTGAATTATTGCACAGAAGAATGCTTATGAATTACAATCAATGTTGGCCGATTTAATATGTTTCCTCCTCACGTTTTGCTTATAATCAACGCTGAAAGTACCGATTGCCAATAAATGTTTTTAGACTTTTTGTCACAATAATTTACGCATAAAATGTTGGCGTTATGTCGTGCTCATATTAGCCAGAAGTAAGCAAAATTGCTAAAACGACTCCCTGCATCCCCTAAATCTAGGTTAGGTTATTCTTAATTCATCTTGCAAAGTGAATTAATTAAAAATATAGGATCATTGAGACCACTTGATTATCGAAAGAAAAAGAAAAAATTTGTTAACAAAATGAATCTTATGATAAATATTCGTATGTTGTTTCTTTACATATAATTCATAATGTTTTCTTTTAATATTGATGGAACTGCAGTTGGTATTTTATGATGTATAAGGCTATGTTTGGTATTAAAGTGGTTTTTTATTTTTTAAAATACAGAAATCAATAAAAATAATATAAAAATCAAAAAGACAACATATTAATACAGTGTAAAATTTAAAAAATAATACAAAAATTAATAAAAATATCACAACAATCAATACACATACATAGAAATCAAACATATTTAAGTAAGCTGTCAGGTGAAAATAATTTATTTATTGCAAACTATGTATTTCAATTAAATTATCTAATAAATCAACGATTTAAAATCAAATGACGTAAATTATTAAGGTAGACATGCCTCCAATCAAGACTTGAAACTACAACTTTTAAATTAATTGCACGTCACAAACAAGTTTTATCGGTGAACCAACCCTTTAGAAGCAATCCATAAGGTTTTTTTTGGTTCACATAATCCAAATAATTATTGTAATAATGTTGACACATAAATACCGAGCAGAAAGAAAAGAACACCGTTGATTTTGGACACGTTGAATTTATGGGGGTATTGATACCTCGACTTGGAATATAGTTTCTTCGATAATAACTTGGATGTTTAGTTAGAGGTTGTTTGGTAGAGTTTTAGTTTTTGTTTTAGTTTTTAACACAGAAATCGAAAAAAATAAAATATTAATACAGTATAAAAATCGAAGATAAAATAAAAAAATTAATATAAATATATCAAAACTATAACCTACAGCAATACCAAATGATTCCTTAGATTGTATGTTATGATTTTTTATTGTGATTGTTGTATTTTTGTATTGGTTAGTGTGTTTTTTTATCAATTTTATGCTATATTAATGTATTTTTTTTATTGATTTTTATGTTTAAAAAAATAAGAAACTAAAATTAAAAATAAAAATCAAATCAAACATGACAAAATTTTATAATATACTGGGACACATTTGCTAAGAAAAAGTTAACAAATTAATGAAAAAAGTAAAGAAAGAGATTGATTAGCTTCTAGGGTTGACTATCATCTTTGTTCTAAAAATCGCTAATATATATTTATCTCATAATTATTTATTCCTTCCACTTGAACAAATTGTCAATAAACAATTCCTAATACTTAGCATCAAGATCTCTTAACTCACGAGTCCCTCTAAAGTCTGTTCGTACAACTTTTTAATTCCGGTACTATTTATTTTAAATAAATTTAAAGCAACAAAAATCGTCCTCTTCGGTTCTTTCTGAATTCTTAAACCAAAAGTTGGTGGGGGGTGAAGCTTGGGGCCAACCCGGAGCTGATCTCGACACATCGATCAATTCCGTAAAATAGGCCAGCCGTCCGTAACCGTCTGATCAAGTGGATCAGACAAATCTTGAGAACTTCACATCACCAGAACTCTTTCTGCTGTCCAAACGGTCCAGATCTCTGATCTGTATCGAAGATTTAAGAGGTGAGAAACACGCTTGTGACTTTAAGCGGGCCCATTTTCTACTTTTGATTATGATGCTGTAGACTTCGTTTAAAGGCAACTTGCCGAGGACTGTACTTGGTATAATAAGCAGTATTGGGTCCATTTCCAGAAATCCCCACAAATATTGATCTAAATTACGACAATGTCCTATCTCTTTTGTTCACAGAAACAGTACGAAGTTGACTAACAATTCCTTCCGCGACTTTGCTTCTTCTTAAGCTCCGTTTTACCGCTTGACGAGTGACGACTCCCCAAAAAGCCAATTTCAATCTCCCAACAGCAAGTGTTATCAACGTTCCCTTTGATTATAGTTTTCCATAATTGTTTACCTATTTATATTGATTTTTACACATGGCATAACTTATTTTATTGTAATTATAACTTCTCTTAAACCTAGTTTATGAAAAGATTTGCAATATATATATAATTATTCCTTACATAAAATGATTAAATATTATTCGAAATTTGTTTTAAATTCTTACTTAAAAAAATAAGATTTCTATTCTATGACCTACTTCATGATTTAGTCTATTATTTAACTTGTCCAATATCTTTTTTTTAAGAACTTGTCCAATATCTTATTGATATACATATTTTACAATTTACTAAGCACATCTAAAACTTAATTTCATTTAAAGTTAAAAATAATTATTATTTTTTGTGATAGTAAAAGATTAACAATTGACATTATGTTATAATACTTTAGTTCTCTTCCAATCCAAAACATTTTAATACACTTTTTTAAAACTTTTAGTATCTTTTAATTGCACATTGATATAATGTTTGTATTTTGGCCTTTTAGATTAAAAGTTAAATTAAAAACTATACAAAATAATATATTTATAAATTATTTTATAAATTTTATAAAATTCAGATATTGATTTAAAATTTTAAAAAATTATCTTAAATGGTACCTATATTGATCAGTACTGGTACAATACTATTTAAAACTAAATTCGGTACTGGTACCCGTACTGATACAATATTCAAAACTTTGCATTAATATGGTTTCTATTAAATCCAGAATGTTCACAAATAAAAGCTAGGGTTTAGGGAGAGCAAAACCCTTAAAAAAAATTATGGGATAAAATTATATAAAATAAATTTTATAAACTTATAAAAATAATTGATTCACTACTGCCTCACGTTTTGAAATTTTCACCTTAAATTCAAAACTAGATTTATAAAAAAATTTAACTAAGTGACCAAAATTTTAAAATTAATTGAACTCAAGTTAAAAGATTAATTATGTTAATTATTTACTAAAGTAATGAATGAAGTATAGATGTATACGTCGTGTAATGTTACAGGGTCAGGAAGTTTATCAGAGGAAACATAAGAGTAGAATATGTCAAGTTTTGGAACTACAAAGAATAATTTTTTAGGTCCAATCCTTTTAGCATAATTAAATTGTTTGTAGAGAGGCTAGAACCGGAGATGATACATATATACTATGTTAACTACATAGAAGCCTAATCACTAAATTAAAAGTTTTAAAAAGTTGACATTGAAATTTTTTTCAAAAAATTGAGTACAGAATAATCCATTATCTTATATTTTAATTAATTAGTTTACTACTGCCTGTAAACCAAATTATTACACATTTACTTTTTGTTTTTCAAAAAGTTCACAGTTCTTCTTTATAGCAAGTGATTATTGGAAATAAAATTTTTTAAAAACATATAATACTAAAAAATAAAAATAAAAAAGTCTTATTTGAACTATAATGTGTTGAATCAAGGGATGTTTCAATCTTAATTTTGATGATAACAAAGCATTATTATTACTAATGACTTGAGTTTACATGGTGAGAGTCAAAGAGAGGTTATTTCAAGATGATTTCATATGTAAAACTTGAAGTTTGAAGGACTAAGATGAAGCTAAAGGAAGAACAAAACATATAGAAGCTACACTTAGTTAGGGTGTCTTGCATATAATTGTAAGTTTCACTTACTGTCTAATTAATCTAGGGGCTCATTATTGATCATACATTGCATGTAGTTCATCTTATGTTACATGAAATTTCATTTGAATACAAATCCACTTTGTGAAGTTAATTAAATCATGTCGATGCGGTTTTATGGTCTCACATTATGTCTTAAAACTTGTTTTAAGTCTTAATCAATGTTTAGATAGTTAAAAATTGGTTTAACCATTCATTTGGTTTAAGCTCTCTTGTTAACATGTCTTAAATCTGTCCACATTTTAATTATTATCATTTAATATAATTTTTCAATACCCAAATAACTTTTTATTACTTCAAAATTATCATATACATTTTTCCTAGGTACTAAGAGTGTACTAGAATTTTATTTCATTTTTAAGCACTTGAAATTTTGATTAAGCTTTAAAAAGATATATTACTTAAAGTTGTCTCCAAAAGCTCATTATTTCCTTATTTAGAATTAATTCAAGTTAAACCCTAAAACGTTTAGAAAAAAACAAAAGCAGTCACAAATCAAAATATAGCAGCCTCCTATACCTCTTAACAAGCTTAAATCTCGTTTTTTTACTCTAAAAAACAAAATTGAAAGATCAACTTTCACAATCTCTCCAAGCTGTCTCTCTTTGTACTATTTCGATTTTTTCTTATCCCTATCATATTAAATCTATTTGAAAAATTGCGAAATTTATATTTTCTGTTAGATAAGTTGTGTATGGTTGTGATTGAGTATAGTTTCGAATTTTTTAAGTGATTATATTGATTGGTTAGAACATAAACTCCCAATTATCTTAAATTTGTTTTGGTCTATTCTTATCTATATTAGATATTGATTCTCGATATCTAAAGCTATTTCAAAAATTCTGATTTTGTATTTTTATATTTATTTATTGTTTATAGAGGTTGAGTGATTTTGTTTTTGATTTTTGAAAGATTATATCTTAGGTTTTAAGTCTATTTACTCCAAAAGTATCGAATCCGTCCAAATTTTTATCTGTTAACTTTCAACGTGTTTCTGGGCATTGTAATCAATTTCTAAAATATTAGAAATTTTATTTTTTGATTTCCTATGTGTTACACAGTTAGCTAAATTTTTGTTTTGATTTTTCTGAAGGCTATCTGTGTTCTTTTAAAAATCGTTTTTCAAATACACCTAAACTGTTACTGTTTTTTTATTCTTGTGTTAATTGCATATTTTGATTATATAAATTAGTTCTGGGTGTGTAAGCTTGTGCTTTTTGGTTTTTTTATGGTCTTACTATTATCTAGTTATTTTTATTTTGATTTTTTAGCACTTATATCTTCTGTTTAGGGTTCATATTTGCAAATTGCTCAAATCTGCCCAGAATTCATTCATTTGCTTTCAAACATATATTTGAGTATCCAAATCAAATCTATTTGTTTCCAAATTGTGGTTCTTTGTTTGTTTAAGTTTTATAAGTGTTATTAAATATTTAACTAATTTTTTTGAGGCTTATTCGACTGTTTGAAAGCATATTTATTCTATTCAGTAAATCTGTCCAGATTTGGATTAAATGAATATTTCAGGTTGTACATCATAATCATACAAGTTTTTTTATGTGCATTAAATCTGGCATATTAAGTTTTTTTCAGTTTAGATTTGTATCATTCATCATTCATCATTCATTTCATTAGTGAAAGCTTTGAAGCCCTTAGATTGACTATACTTTAAGTGAAATACATTCATAAGTGTTCTTTGTCACTTGAAAAGGGGAATTTGCATTGATAGATTGTTTAAGGTTTTCAAGGCTCCTCTTTGCCATATAAAGAGTGGGAAGGGTCCTCTTTACCTTAAAAGATTGGGTTGTAAAGACTTCTCTTTTCGTAGAAAAAAGATTATCTTGAGAAGGCTCCTCTTTGCCTTAAAAGATTAGGTAGTAAAGGCTCGTCTTTACCTAGAAAAAGATTTTTTCGTGAAGGCTCCTCTTTGCCTTAAAAGATTAGGTTGTAAAGACTCTTCTTTACTTAGAAAAAAATTGTTTTGTAAAGGCTAAACTTTGCCTACAAAAAGATTATAATTGTTTTTGCTTTAATTAGTTAAGAACAATATCCAACAAGTAGTTGGAGAGGAGAAGTAGCTTATTTTTTGAGTAGGTGAACTTCTTTAATAAACTGTGTATCTTGCCTTTTCTTCTCTCTCTTTATTTATTATTTGTTGTACATTATCAGTTTGACATTCACTCTTAGATATATTATTAAATCAAATTGGTTATTTGTTAAGTTTAAATTCTACAAAAAGTTTTTAACACTCAATTCACCCCCCTCATGAGTGCTTTTAGGGCTTACATAACGTTTTTATGAATATTTAAATTAGACTTAAACTTTTAAAAACATTTAAAAAGAACTTTAACTTAAAAAAAAAAAGCAAAAAGAATCCTAACATTTAAATCTGATCTCAACATTCGTTAAGTCTCTCTATTACATGTCATATAACAAATTGTTATTTGTAAAAAATTAAGGTGTGTTCAACATTGCTACGTGGATTTGACCTTGAATTTTAACCAAAGATGTTATAACATTTGAGTTATATATCTCATAAGCATGTTACAAAATTGATTCAATTAGTAAAGCATTGGCATAAAGATTTGAATATTGCATATTCAATTCATGCCTGCTATAACTATATTTTCCCAAATAATACCACATATTTTTATCCCTAAATTGATTTGTCTTCTTTTTAATTTTCTTTCTCTATTCTCCTTTTTTTTTTAATGTTTTTCTACTTACAATTGAGAAAGGTATCTTCGAATTGAAAGCCACAATCAGCGACACCCATCTTAGTGGTAAGGATTTCAAAAGCAAGCTTGTTAACCATTTTGTTTTGCAGTTTAAAAGAAAGCATAAGACACATATATCAGAACCAATGTTAAGGCTTTGAGGAGATTGAGGGCCAAGAGGACTTTCTCTTCCACCACTCCAACCACTATTGAGATTGATTTCCTTTATAAAGGCATCGATTTCTATATGATTATTACTAGAGCGAGGTTTGATTAAGTTAGACTTCCACGTTTTAAAACACATTAAAAAAGAACTTTAACTTTTTATAAAAATGCAAAAAGTATCCTAATGTTTAAACTTGATCTCATCATTCATTAAGTCTCTCTATTACATGTCATATGACATATTTTTATTTGTAAAAAATTAAGGTATGTTGAACACTGTCATGTAGATTTCACCTTGAATTTTAACCAAAGTTGTTATAACATTGGAGTTATACATCTCATAAGCACGTTACAAAAGTGATTTAGTTGATAAAGCGTTAGCGTAAAGATTTGAATATTGCACATTCAATTCATGTCGACGACAACTATTTTTCCCCGAATAATACCACTATGTTTTTATCCCTAAATTGAATTGTCTTCTTTTTAATTTTCTTTTTCTATTATCCTTTTTTATGTTTTTCTACTTACAATTGAGAAAGGTATCTTTGAAGTGAAAGCCACGATCAACGACACCCATCTTGGTAGCAAGGATTTCGAAAACAAACTAGTTAACCATTTTGTTTAAAAGAAAGCATAAGAAAGATATATCAAAACCAATGTTAGGGCTTTGAGGAGATTGAGGGCCAAGAGGACTTTCTCTTACACCACTCCAACCACTATTGTGATTGATTTGCTTTATAAAGGTATCAACTTCTATATGATTATTAATAGAATGAGGTTTGAAGAATTAAGCATATATTTATTTAGATTGTGCATAGAACTAGTGGAGAAGTGTTTGTAAGATGACAAAATTGATAAAAGTCATGTGTATAAGGTTGTTATTATTGGTGGATGGACTAGAATTCTAAAAATACAACAACTTCTTGAGGATTTCTTAAATGGGAAGCAATACTGCAAGAGCATAAACCTTTACGAAGAGTGCATTTGATTTCTTCTAAAATCGAACATGTAAGAATCATAGGAAACACATGAAAGGGAAGAGGAGAAAAGGAAGAAGAAAATTAAAATGACGACGTTTTAGGGGGGATAGGACCGAAATGATGTCAATTGAAGAAAAATAATTACATTAGGGGTGAATCGAATATATAATATTTAAAATTTGATATTAACATTCTATCAATTAAGCTATCTCTTTGATATGCCTATGACATGTATGTCTCAAGTGTTATAACATTAAGGTAGAGTTCACGTAATAGTATGAGATCTATCCAAATTTTTAATAAATAAAAGTATGTTATGTAATAGTATCGTATGGTATATAATGAAAAAATTTAATAAAGACTGAGAATAGAGTTTATTTTTAATATTTTTAAAATATTAAATTTTTTTTAAATATTTTTAAATAATAAAATTATTTTTTAATGTAGTAAAACTTTAAGATTTAAAATAAACGTCGATAAAACATTATAGTTCAAATATATATATATTTGCCTACTAAAAAATGACTGCATTCCACTTTACTGGTGTAATTAACACTTCATAATTCACAAATAAGTGCATACCACGTCCCCTATCTAGCGCGTTGATGAACCAAATGGTAACTACCAATTATATATGGCAGAGGGAAGAAACCGAAAAAGGACAACAATGGAAATAAACAATAGTTAGGAAATAAAATACAGGAGGCCGTCCCCGGGACACAACTGTCATTTTCCTATGGAAATTTTAAGGTTCACATCTCTCTGTCCCTCCCTCTGTCTCCCTCTTTCTCTCTCTCTAGCTCTCTCTACCCTAACTGAAAACGACTGCAAGCAACCTGTGGTCTACCTGCATATATATATTTCCAAATTTATATATATATTAATAAATTTTCCGTGAGATTTATACACCGACTCAACCCATGTCTGATTCATCTTGCATATATATATTAGATGTGAGTTATTACTAGTCTTGGGGTTTCTCTTGATTCTATAGCTTCTGTGTTGAGTGAAATTGGGAAGCTTTTTCTTTTTCTTTTTTTCCCTTTCGTCCATGTCCATGGTGGATCTCCAAACTGTATGTTGCATGTGCGGCGACGTTGGTTTCTCCGACAAGCTCTTTCGCTGTACAAAATGTCGCAACCGGTTTCAGCACTCGTATGGGTTTATTCATATCTTTCTATAATCATCATCATCATCATCATCAGGCACATGTGCATATCATACCCTCTTCACCGTATGTCCTCACACAAAAGTTTTGTGTTCATATCATTTGTCTTACTGTGTTCATGATGCACAAAGCTGTCATCTTTGTTACTACAGCTGGATTCTTTCACCTACCAGGAACCTCAACCACCACCGTCTAATCTCACAAGAGACGGGAAACTTTCTTTTTCACCGATGTTAAGTCTATGTGTATTTTGCAGGTATTGCAGCAACTACTATAGCGAATTCTCGGAGCCGATTGAACTGTGTGATTGGTGTCAGAGCGAAGAGAGGAATAATGCTAGACTCGGGCAATCTTCAAAGAAATCTATGGCTCGACAAGATAGTGGAGTCACAAGCCGATCCGAGTACTCAGGCGATAAAATCAAGCAACATGATCGAGAAGAAAGCAGTACCGAGAAAGGAAAAAACCCAAGTGGGGTGCCCTCTCCGAGACCGACTACGCGAAGATACAAGCTTCTCAAGGATGTGATGTGCTAAAGAGCTTGATGATGATGACGATAATGATGGGAATCGATGCCACTAAAAACTTCACTTAGTGTTCATATTGGCAATGAAATGTTAAAGCATAAGAGTTGTTTCCCACCCAAGTGTTTAATTATGAGGTATGGAACGTGAATTTTGTCTGGTGTTATATTACGATGTTTATAAAATAATGCGACTTTCTCAATGTTTTTGGTGGCATAAGTACTATCATCCCTCCTTTTCTAATTCATTTCTGCAAATAGCTCGCCAGTTTTCATGTAGTTTGGAGGATTTTGCTCTCGTGCATGAACATGGTTGGGACCTAGCTTTTAATATAATCTTCCAATTAGCACGCTCTAAGTTAACGAATCTATTTCGTTTGGCAATTTTGTTTAGAAAAACACAGACACATAGACCCTAGAGAAATTGTTGGACGGTACACCAAATTAAGAAGAAATGAAGAAGATGGTTGGAAAAGTATGAATGATGTAGAAAATTATACATAATTAACATATTAGTGTGTTCTAACTATATAATTAGGATTAACATATAGACCAGAAAAAGCTTGTGTGTAGGGTTTGTTCCTGTCACATACGGTAGAGTATTACTGTTCTTGGGAGGAATTGCACCACCTATTTTTCTTTGTTGAGTCTCTTAAGGTGAATTGAATGCACTTGGGTGTCTTTTGCCCAAAGAATTCATAGTACCTAAACCCTGCAAGCTTTTGCAGATTCATTGAAGGCTTTTAATGGCTTGGCCCTCCATTATTGTAACGCGATAGGAAATTTGACCCAACTAAAAGAAAAAAATAAAAAATAAAACAAAATAAAACAAACGAAAAGGAGCCATCTTTGCGTGGATAAGAAAACTACAAAAAGCTCGAGTATTGAACAATAGACTAGAAGAAGAGTTGTAGTTGTTAAGGCTTCTAGGCCATTCATTCTTATCATCAGTCGTTGATATTTCTCACACAGACTGGTACTGTGTTGACCCACCTATCGAAGTGTGAAATATATATATCTCCAAAGTACACGAACTGATAAGATCTCTTCCACTGTATTTGTTTTGGCCATTTATGACAAACAACCAACAAATCCCCTCCTTACTGGGGTTGTCTTGAATTGACAGCCAAGCACTGACTTCAATTTTCTCTTTTGGTTTCTTCATTTCGTACTCTATCCATTCTGCTATTTCCCTTCTCTGTGCCATACTGATTACTCACTCCTCTCTTGTTTAATCTTCTCAGTTTCATGTGCAGTCCATTTTCTGGCTTTTTCATTTTGATCACATGAAGGAAACTGGCTTTAATTATACCCTTACCAGTCATCATCTTCACAAACTTTTCTTCTTTTCCAAACTAATATTTGAAGGATTTAGCATGCAAGCCAAGTGAAAAATATGAACATAGTGAAACATGATCAGTTTGTCGTATATGACCGATGGTTTCCATCTTTATTAGTTACAACCATATATCTTGGTAGTAGTAAATAAGATAATAAGAGCACAATCAACACATGTTCATGGAAGAAGGTCGGTTAGTTTTCTGCATAAACTAGTTGTATACACTATATAACCTCAGACGTCCTAACAGCTAATAAAAGCACCGAGTAATTAGATACGACCAGTCAGACTTTGACTGTATTGTTTATTGATCCTTTGATATGTTTCTTCTTCTCCTTTCTTCTTTTGATAATGATTATAAGTTGTATATACCGTTAGAAGCTTTGCTTGATGAATATTGGATACAACTATATCAAGTTTCTAAAAACCGTGGATTGCGGAATGATGTTTCGAATACAGTATATAGGTGATATGGTCATAATCACGATATTTTGGTTATTTTATGTAACGAATATGGGGGAAATTATATGATCAGAATGTAGATTTTTATTCACAGCATTATGCTGTCGTAAAGCAACATATTCCAAGAGGGCCACGACAAATGGTCCTTGAAGAGATAGATAGATCGTGAGTTAGACTATTTCGGAGAGGACAGATGTATGTGCCTATTACAGTGATCCGAATAAGTAAGCTAGGCTTGACCGCTTGAGAGCCATATTAAACTGATTCCTAGTTATCGGTGACCATCATCTATACGACAAATGAATACGAGTTCGATATTGGGTGCATGATGGCGTTTTCACGAGAAATATATTTTAGTAAAATAGAATAATCAAAGCTTGTACTTATCTAATCCCACAGTCGGAGATTGAGATTCTGCATGATTTACCAACTTCTTTTTGTCTTCCAGAAACGGTTTAAATGATAACGAAGATCTTCTTTCTTGACTCAAAAACATAATATCTTTGTGAATTGCAGTCAATATCCACCACTCCTGAGCTAAAGAAAGTCAAAACTTTCACTCACGATAGATTTAGATTGTATGTAATCTGATGCTAGCAGCAGCTTGGTTAAGCTTTTTATTTTTAGTGTTTGAATCCGAGTTTATGGAGTTACAACTTTGTGATTTGATTATTCAAGAAACAGGGTGTGAGGGACACGTGCAACTTCTCATCTTCTAACATGTGGATAGCATTATCATCGAAATTGTCAACTCTTATAGGATTACTAAGGTATGGTGTCTAATGTCTACTCAGCAATGATAAAGATGACCCTTTTCCTCGTTATCATTTCCAGCAAGTAAAACTCGTCCATCACCCTTTCATTTCAGAATTATGGGCTGATGTATATAAAATAAAATAAAATAATTTCTCCAACATCAAATCATAAATGCATATGTATGTGTGGGCTAGGCTTTGTGCGTGTGAGCTTTACAAGGTATTTAGTATTTATTTATAAAGAAATGGTACGTTTCATCATTTACAAGTGCGTGTGCGACGTGCGTGGTGATAAAGAGAAATATATATAGAGAGAGAGAGAGAGAGAGAAAGAGAGAGAGAGAGGTGCTTGGAGAATGGTCCCTTATTACCACAGTCCCCGATGCATAGGGTTTTTCTCCATGGGATGGGGTGTCTTCATATGCAAGTCACAAGTCGTACAGATAAAAAAGAAAGCAAAACAACTTACGAGTTGGGGACCATTTGTCTGAAAAGTAAGTTCAGAGCCAACTGCACAAACATGTTGTCTTTTTAAGCGCTTCCTATATGGAACACGAAGCAATCTGTGCTTACACGTGGTGGATTTTAACTCGGCTCTTGTATTGTATAAACAGTGTTTTTGTGTGTGTGTGAATATTTATGCTTCCTAGTTTTAGATATGTTAACATCTTTTCTCTTTCTTCCTTTAATAGAAATGCTATCATTCCATAAGAGTTTTTTGAGTTTAATGCACATAGACGAAGGGAGGACTGCGTATGTTCAACATTTGACCCATTGTAGTCTACCTTCCATTTGTTGGGCTGACGGCCGTTGACGGTACTTCAAGTCACGGCCGTCCACATTGAACATAATGTTGATTACGAAATTGATAGTGGAATTCAAATTTGATATTCTTCTGTTGCGTTTCTAGAAGTTGTCTAACATAACTAACGAATGAATGAATGTTATTGTATACGTGACCAATATAAACCTGTAAGTTAAGCAGATGATATAACGGAATGGAGCCGAGTAGAGCACAACACAATATAGCAAAGTTTAATGGCATCATTAATGTATTTGTATAGGAAAAAAAATGCCGTTCTTATCTTAATATGTTCATCAGGTTTTACCATTTTATAATATGAAGATCAAATCTTAATATTTTAAAGTATTTTAAAAAATTATAATTTTTTAAATCGTTTAAAAAGAACTTTAATATAAGTTCTATTAAATATTTTAAAAAAGTAAGGATTCTTCTTAAATATAAACGTAAAATAAACTTTCTAAAACGATAGAATGTAACTTAAATATTAATAAAAATGTTAGAATTAATATGATATTTTTTTTGCCTACTTATATATTATCATTGTAGCCTCGATTTAAGTCAATAAATCAGTGATTGTATAAAATGACGTTGTTCTAATTAGTTTTAAGGGTCATTATAGTTTATGAAAATATAAATATTTTTGCAATATATTATATTATTTTATAATTTTATTAAACCTGATTTACTCTATTACTTAGTATAAAATATATAAATCATAACAAAAAATATAAGTAACAATAGGTTGCTATACTATATTAAAATCTGTCTATTCTTATTTGTTTCTTCTCTTTTGTTTAATTTTTCTTTTGCTTATTTCTCCACAAATGTGAAAACTTCAATTTAGTTTCACGATTATAAATTTTAAGATACTTTTACTTTATTTTAAATTTTAAATAAATTGCAGTTCTCTCGTCAATACTAGAGATTATACAAGATGATAGGCTTTAGTGAAATAAGCAATCTCTTGAGTTGGTAAGTTAATCACCCTTGTGAACCGGTTTACTTATTTTGAGTGTCAAACAATGAAACTTATTGCTCAAGTACGTAGTCGGCCGCCGGGCCCAGGCCGGAGAAGAGAGACGACCGCAAGGAGAGAGGAGAGGTACCGAACGTTAGTTAGTTTTGGACACAAAGGGGTCAGCAGTCGGTAACTCAATTATAACACCAACCAATTTGATGGAGACGTGTCGTTGGGTATTCACTGCAGATGGGTACTAGAAATAACAACTAGTTTATATTATATACACGTTATTTCCACGTATTTGTATACACGTTAAGATCTTAATATTAATTTCAATAATTCTTTAGGTACATATAAAGTATAAAATATTTATAGCATGAGCGTAAGAATATAAATCAGAACTTAAATAACGAAACGGTTTAAATTTTATGGTTCATCTTGATTTAGCAAACCGCGTTTGACTAAACGTGAGCCTATTAGGATTGGTATTATTTTCAGACAGAAAGGGCTCGTGCTATGTCCATTTTCTAGTTGTCGTTGTCGGGTTGTCGTTTATTGAATTATAGTATCTAAAATTAAAATTGTGGAAGCGTTTGAATTTCAACATTTTCTTTTTTATACAAAAGAGACCTTGGCGGTGCACTTCTTGTGCGTATCTGAAAAATTCTTTCGAGTTGGCGTGCTTAAAGAGTTGTTTGGGAGATTGAACCAAGTAGAAACTAACAAAAGGAATCCTTAAATCCTGTTATTCTTTTTTCCTTAGAAGGTCCTAGAATTGCGTGAGTTTTAACCACCACTAATTTGATTTTTTATATTAAAAAAAAGGGGAACGTGGAGTGGTGTTGTACCGATAGGACGACAATCCTATCAAGGACGACTTTAATGAAATTATGTTCAATTTAATAAAATTTAATGATTTTATGACATCAAATGATAACAACCTTGTTGGAATGTTAGTCAGTTGTTTGATATTTTATGCAACTGAGATTATATTAGTCCTGCGTCACTTTAGTTCGACTGTTTGGTTGCTTGGTAGGATTTTGTTGTTAGAATACACGTAATGGCTGACGAATGTGATAATGCGAAGGAAGCCTGAAAGAAATATTCTGGTTGATACAGTTTATTCTAAATTGATTATCAATTAAGATTTTGCTAAGTATTAATGAAATTAAAGTTGTTATTTAATTTAAAATTATTAATTTACTATATAAATTTAACTCGTTACTTTTTAAAAAAGTACGATATGATAGTCAAAATCAGGGAGGACCATTTTGGTTCTAAAATCGACAGCCCGATTCTACGAAATTCGGATTCTACGAGAGACCCAATTGGAAATTAGGGGTTGATCCATAAAGAGCTTGAAGTCCTTCCATATCTCATGAACACTAAAGTCCAGTTTCTTCTTCTTTTTCATGTTTTAAGCTAGGGGATATATATATATATATTTGAAAGTATGATATAGTTGGCGGGTACGGTGGTTGCCACTTAATAAAATTACTCTCTTATATGTATTCGCCTTTCAAAGTCAGCACCAATAGATTTTAATATTTTTTATTAATGTTTAAATTAAATTTTAATATTTTAAAATATTTAATTTAGACCACAATATTTTAAAATATTTTAAGAATATTAAAAAAAAATTCTAACATAATTTTTGTCATAAGAATTTTTTAAATGTTTTTAAAATGTTAGAATTTTTTTAAAATATATACAAAATATTAAAATTTTTATTGAATAAAACCTTATAATCTGAAATATAAATGAAAACAATAAGGATGATATGATAATTTTTTTTTATAGGGCATTCTTAATAATTCAGTGGCTAAGTTTCAGTAAACGAGTGATCTATTGCACAGCCACATATTCCAAATCGACAGCAACTTCTCATCAAGTTTCTGAAACCATCGTCCCACGTTTAAGTGACGTCAAGATGAGCATACCCACTCTCTGGCAAAAAAGAAGGAGCCAACATTCGTAAAATCCCATCAAAAACGATTCTCCATCGCTATGATCTCCACTATAAAACCCTATTTGGATTTCAGCAAAACCACAGTCATTTGCCTCCACGATACTCACCGGCATTACCGATTCCCACCTCTGGGAAACTCTGGCGAGGACGCATACGTGAGATACATGTACGTTTTCAGGGAAATACACGTAATATCGTAAGACATGCAGCGAATGAATTGTAGGAGGTGCCATCATTGAGAGAATGTTTCAAGATTAAGCTCACTGGTGATTCTGAGACTGAACTTAGATTGGTATCGAACAGTAGCTGATTGGAAAATGGGCTTCGAATGCCGTTGGTGTGGTTTCTTCTTTACACCAGTGGATTTTTCAGAACTACTATATGTGAATTTCGCGCTCATCAGTTAACGGGGGTGACATCAAAGGAGACGTTCGTATGGCAACGTTTGCATTGTGAAAAACCTTTTATGCATGAATTAGAGTTTTGTTCCTTCGATGCATGAAAGAATTTCATACGTACGGATGAATAACTAAGGGCTGTTTGGTTTTGTTTATATTTTCTGTTTTTTGTTTTTATTTAAAAAAAATAGAGAAAAAAAAGAAAAAAAAGTGTTTGCCTTGTATTTTGTTTATATTTTTATTTTTAAAATCAGAGAAATATAAACAGAAATAGAGAAACAATAAAATGATATTTTTCTGAATTTTGAAAACAGATTTTATAAACAGATTTTTTTTATATTGAATAATAAATACAATCTATTGGCTAATAATATATTTTTAACGTGTATAAGAGTTTTTGGTCAAATAATTTCAATTTATTTCATATTGGACTATCATTATTAATTTTTTTTTATAAATATCAATCAAACATGTTTTTGTTTTTTATTTTTTTTTATTATAAATATCACCCAAACATGCTTTTGTTTTTCTTCATAAGAAAAACAGAAACACAAAAATAAAAATAAAAATAAAAATGAAAAACAAAATAATAGAAATAATACCAAACAGCTCCTAATAAGAGATGTTTAATTGAGTTATAAGTTGTGAATTTTTTTGTTGTAATTATTGTATTTTTATATTAGTGAATTTTTATTAATTTTTTTATTATATTAATATATTTTTTTTATCGAATTAACTTATTTAGCGTGAGAATTGTCAGATTTTGGCCAGAATTTCAATTTAATGACGAAATAATGTCTAGGGAGGAGAGAGTTTGTGTAAATCAGTGACTTTTCTCCAAATTCATGTTTAAAAAGCAGCTAAGAGCCTAGGAATCATAAAGTATTCAATAATGGCTTAATTGTTTTCAGATTGGATCACAAAAGAAAGGTACATCAAAGTTGAAGGATGATCGTTTTCTGTATTCGGAGTGTTGATAGATATAAAGGAGAATTTCTAACCAATTCTTTTCTGTTGTTGACAAGAGAAGCCAACGCGTTTTCTTCTATTTCTATTTTTCCTATTTATAATTTTATTTTCTGATTTTATTTTATTTTTAAATACAAATCTGTTTAGTTATTAATATTATTATAATTAATCCTTTATTATTGATAATAGTAAACATACTAAACTAAAGTTAGAAAAAATAATTTTATGAGTTAATTATGTAACTAATAATTACTATAATGTCATACAATATTTATTAATAAATATTTATTATATTTAATTAAAAATAAATATATAAATATATAAAATTTTATTTATCAAAATATATTATAATTTTGTATTTAATAAATAAATGTTTTTGATATTTATTTGTTTTAAAGATATTCTAAATTTGAAAAGTTTTTCTTAAGTAATTATCGTATGTGAAAATATTTTTATTTTTAAAATAATTATTGAAGTAGATAATAATAATAATAATAATAACTCTATAAAAATAAAATTAACAAAAAAGAACCGAATTGATCATCTTAAACTACTTAACTAGAGAAACTGAAGCGTTACTGATAGTTTGGAGGATATAACATGGTTGTCGCTGAGCTAAGAGACCATTTTTTACTTTTGTTCTCTATTTTAATTTCGTTTTTTTAAAATAGAAATCATTCCGGCTAAAATATTTAATAAAAATTTAAAAATAAAAAACCTGTTTGATTAAAATTTACAATTAAAACTAAAAATAAAAACTTATTTGATTTTATTATCATGTTTTTTATTTTATTCTTATCATACTATTATATGTTAATATTAAATTTTAATTTAATTTATTTCTTAATATATCAAATTGTGTTCTCAATTATAAATGTAATATAATGAACATGTAAGTGTTTGATGTTATCAACTTTATTATGGATGCAAACAAAAGGTTGTCACATAAGTAAAATAGATTCATATATTAGTATTTTGTTGGTGATGTTAATATGGAGTTTCATTTTACATTATTCCGTTTAATTTGTTTAATTACTCATGCAATTAAGAAATAATAATAATAATATTGTTAGAATAATAGATGAGGGGTCATTAAGCATTTTAATTATGCTAGCTTCTCAATGTCATTTCAGTCATCCAAAATATAGTAGTATTTGATAAATAACAATTCTACATTAGACGGTTATAAATACAAAACCAACATAATACAATATTTTACAATAATGGTAGCACTACGGATGGAGGATATCACCTTTACAACAAAAATATTGAATTCCACTCGAATAGAATCACCAGCAATTATAGGCAAAGAACAATTGCTTGGTAGAGAAATAGCTGCGATCTAAAGGTTTACTTTCCGTTTTCGTTTTCATTTACTATATTTTCATTAATTTTTCTGTGTTTTTTTGTTTTTATATTATATTAGTATGTTTTTTCAGTTTTTATGTTTAGAAAAACAGAAACAAAAGAC
The DNA here is from genome assembly GCA_028565735.1 of Pinacopodium congolense. Lineage (NCBI taxonomy): Eukaryota > Viridiplantae > Streptophyta > Magnoliopsida > Malpighiales > Erythroxylaceae > Pinacopodium > Pinacopodium congolense. The sequence goes on from JAOXYD010000136.1 coordinate 21,252,670, forward strand.
TAAAACCTAACCCCCTGTTTGGTATAACTTTAGTTTCTAGTTTTGATTTCTTTTTATTTTTTTAAATACAAAAATAAAAATAGTACAGAAACAAAAAAATGATATATTAATACAGTATAGAAATCGAAAAAAGATACAAAAATATAAAAATTATAACAAAAAATTATAACCAACAACAATAACAAACGAGTTCTAAATGACTCATTTGGTTCTTCTTTCTACTTTCATTTTCTATTTTTTTCTTTGTATATTTTCATAGAATTTTGTACTTTTTAGTTTTGAATTGTTTTTTGGGTTTCCGTATAGTATTTGTGTGTAATTATTTTGAATATCTATGTTTTTTTAATGTTCATGTTTAGAAAAACAAAAATAGAAAATGGAAATCAGAATCATTACCAAACATTCCCCAAAACTAAATCAAACAATGTTTGGTTGGTTTTTTTATATTGGTTTTCTATTTCTTTTTTTAAATACGAAAATAAACAAATAGTATAAAAACTAAAAATATAACACACAAATGCAACACAAAAATAAAAAAACACAAAAATCAATAAAAACGCACAAAAATATAAATAAAAAACGAAAACAAAAAGTTGAATAAAATGAATCTTAATTAATAAAAGCATTTTATGACACCAAGATTGATGCTAAGTAATACTCTAACATGACCAATGTTCATGCCTGTAAGTACCTTCTCAAGTTCTTCATCATTCCTCATAGCCAGAAGCACGTGCCTTGAGATTATCTCATTCTTCTTGCTGCCCATTGTTGTAGTTTCAACCAATGCGAAATCATACTATACCAATTTGTTTAAAGTAGATTTTGCTTCATCCTATTACACTTTTAACATCTGACCATACTTGAAATTTGATAACTTGTGCTTAATAAATGCTATATGAGGAGGTAGAACTACCCAACAACTATTTTCTTTGCTTCACCATTGCCACAAACAAATACCTTACACCTAAAAAGCTAGTTTACAAGTTATATATCTACTCATTCACCTATAGGAAATGAACATTTGTAGTAATTATAAATTTGAGTTTAGAAGAAATAATAATGTCAATTGATACCAAAGAGTATAACTAACTTCGAAGAACTAGAACATGAGATGTGACACAACAAAAACAACTTTTAGAAATTGAATAAATTACATTTTTTTATAAGAAAGCCAATATTTGGTGAAAGATAATTTCCTTATGCTTTTTTCATTGATGAGCATGGTCAATATATATAGATTAAATACAATAAAGAAATAAGATATAACAGAGGGATTAAAAGAATTGTAACAAACTCCAACTAAGTAAAACAAAATGAAAATAAAAAGAAACTAAAGGGAAAGTGGGCTTCATTAGTGGGCCTAGTCTTAATCGGTTTAGGTCTGGCAAATGATGAGAAGGAGAGGTCCAGGTGGGCTTTTTTAGGGGTTTTGATCTAACGAGAACGTTGTTAACCCGGAGGCCCAAGACGTCAATGACTCGAAGGCCTAGGAAGAAAACCCTAAATCAATTATCAATGTTGTTTAATACGGTAACCTTAGAGCCATCGTCTTCTTCGTCATGTTGCAATACCCCCTGTAAGTTGGAGTTTACACGTTGTGTATACCAAGCTTAAGCAGAAGTGTAGTGAATGATGGCGAAGACATGGCTTTGGTAAAGAAATCGACAAGCTATGACTAAGAGACGAAGAAAAGAAGATGAAAAATACTTGATATGATTTTTTTTCACGGATGATAAGACAGTCGATCTCGATGTGCTTGGTTCATTCACCAGTGGTACAATGTGGAAAGTTGAGATCTTGGAGAAGGTAGATCAACCATTGGAACTTGAAAGTGATGGTAGTAAGGGCATGATGTTCAGCTTTAAAGGAACTATGGGAGATCGTAGCTTGTTTCTTCAACTTCCAGGAAAATAAACAAGAATCGAAGAAAATACAGAATCCGACGATTAGCTTTCGTGAGTTTGGACGAAAAGCCTAGCCAAAGTCGAAAAAGGCTTTGAACTGGAGAGAAGAGTCACTCTGAAAGAGGTGGCCTTGGCCCAGGACATGTTTGAGGTAGCATAAAACTTGATGAATTGCTTCGAGGTGGTCAATAGTGGGCTTGTCAAGAAACTGCAATAGCTGCTGAACAGCGAACAAGATGTGGGTTCTGGTGGTATTGAGGTAGAGAAGCTTCCCAATAAGGCAGTGGTATTCAGTGAAATCAAGGTGCGGTTATTTAGAGGTCATCTGATGAGTGTTTGGAGTCATTGGAGTTGACAAAGGTTTGCAATCAAGAAATTTGGTGTCTTTCAGAAGATCCAAGGTGCATTTACATTGTAAAAAGTTGATACTGATAGAGTCAACTCCAAGCCAAAGAAATATTTTGTGGGGCCAAGATCTTTTATTTAAAAGGTATGATCCAAAAAATGCTTCATGGATTAAGTAAGTGTAAGTTGTCACTTGCTAGCAGCATATCATCTAAGTAGATGACATCTATGATGGAGTTGCTACATTTTCTTTTGGTGAACATGGCATGGTCAAAAGGGGATTGGGAGAGGCCAATGGATAGTAAGGCAGAGGTAAGTTTCTCATTCAACTGTTGAATTGCTTGTTTTAAGCCATGTAGGCTTTTGATGAGTTTATAGACTATGCTAGGATCAAGTAAAGCAATTTTTAGAGGACGTTTCATGTAAACTTTCTCTCGAAGGTCATTTTGGAGAAAGGCTTTATTAATGTCGAGTTGATGCAAATGTTAACCTTGTGAAGCGGTGAGGGCAAGTAGCAGGCAGATGGTGACGTGCTTAACAATCGGTGAGAATGTCTAAGTGTAGTCCAGGCTGACTTGCTGTGTGAAACCCTTAGCGACAAAGCAACTTTTATAGCGATGGAAGGTGCCATTAGAATTGAATTTATACTTATGGACCCATGTGCAATCAAAAACTTTCTTTCCTTATGCTAAAAAGGTAAGGTTCCATGTCTTATTTTTTATTAAAGCTTGCATTTCTTTACACATACCATTTTGCCATTCTCGGTATTATATAGCCTCTTGATATGTTGTAGGTTCTGTAAGTGTGGTGAGGGCTATAGAAAATTTGTGGTGTTGAGGAGATAAGTGATGGTGGGACTGATAAAACCGTATAAGAGGAAGAGTGAGGCTTTAAGGTAAGATGGTGGGTGAGACTGCTTGGTAGAACGTCAAGATGGAACAAGTGATGGAGAAGATGGGAAAAAATAGGAGGTGGAAGGTGATTCTGGGTTAATTGGAATAGGAACAGTTTAAGCAGAATCATATGGAGGGATGTCTGAAATGGTAGGTAGAATAGGATTTAAAATAGATGGAGAAGAGGGGGATAGGTGATGAAAAGGAAATGTATCTTTATAGAAAAAAAAAACATCTTGAGAGAGATAAATTTGTCTTATATCTAAGTCTAATAGTTTGAAGCTTTTGTACTTATAGAAAAACCATGAAAAATAATTTTCCTATGCATATAATTTTCCTCTGCTTTCTTCTTTTATGAAGGCAAAACAGAGACAATCAAGTACTTTTGAATGGGCAAGATCAGGGTTAGTACCAAAAAGAGCATAATAAGGGGAACGATGAGACAAGAGGGGAGTGGGTATCCAGTTGATGAGGTAGAATGCATGTAGGATGCATTCAGATCAATATTTAGTGGGTATCTTATCTTGCATTTTTAGTGCTCTAGTCATATTGAGGATATGTTAGTGTTTTCTTTCCACCCTCCCATTTTGTTGTGGAGTTTCAATACAAGTGGTCTCATGTAAGATGTCATTATGGGCAAAAAAATCTGACATTGAAAATTTAGTTCCTTAATCACTGCTAATACACTTTATTCATTTTGCAAACCGCCTCTTCACATAGTCAAATTTTTTTAATTAATTCTCTAATTTTTGACTTGTATTTAATTAAATATATCTAGGACATATGACTGTGATCATTAACAATTGTTAAAAAAAAAACCTATGCTATTGACTAGAGGAGTATGGTAGGGTCCCCTTATGTCAGCATGCAAGATATCAAAGCGAGAAGAAGCAGTGGAAGAACTTAATGTAAAAGATCATTTCTTTTGTTTTGAAAAAAGGCAAATGCCTCGTTATGTTACATGATGATAGAAGAATCTATATTAAATAACATGTTATGTTCCCTAGAGATAGATCTGGTTATGGGTCTGTTAGAGTTGTGGTTAGGTAGGAGTTGGGTAGTGTTTAATAAGTAAGAAGGAGATTTCCGTTGGCAACCTATAGTGGTGAACTTAGATCCCTCTAAGAGAACCTAAATTTCTGGAGTTTAGAGTCCTTAGACTGTAATTAAATTCTACATGCTTTCTTATTAACTTGGCCCCCCTTAAATACACAGTGGTGGAATAACCCACCATAAAACTAGGAAATCATGGGAAAGTGGAGGCTAACCTCCTAACAACATGGAAATAAAAACCAACTACTAAAAATAGCAACAAACTGAAAAGTAGGAGCCATGACAGAAATTGTCCGTAAACTTAGGAACCATGATCACATGTCTTCATCATGTTGATGTGGCTTGAACTTGCCATGAGTAAATCTCTGGTAGACATGTGTAGTGCTAACACACATACACCTGCTTCACAAACACGGATATACTACTACTTATGCAGATGCAAGAAGTTGCTACACAGTAGGGACACCACAATTTTCGCATGCATTTAAATAATCCACAAAATCTAGAATGAAAAAGGAGGTGCAACATAAATTATATACTAATATCTCAAATCCCTAAATAATAATACGGAGAAAATGACAAAAAGAGGATAAATGAGAGTTGCAACCACTATTCTCTTGTTCCTTGCCCTCATTCAAAGTCATACCATGCAACAAGGAATTTTCCAAACAAGCGAAGACAGCTCATGCAAATTGAGAAAGTGTTTTTTATGTTGCATGTAGCTAAAAGGGTAAACAATTCCCATATATGGCATAGGCTTTTGCGTCAGACAGTCTTATTCATAATGTACTCCTTAACATGCATCCAATGCTTTAAAAACACACATATATACTACCTAAACAACTTTCCAAGGAAAATTCAGCAACTACCAAATACCTATCAGATATTGGATATCATATAAACTCTGAAGAAGTAATTATTCCAAGTTTGACAATATACAATTAGGCAAGTGATAAAAGCTTATGTGAAAGAATCATGCTGATGGCCAACTTTCAGTCCTTAACCAGTTCATGCCATGGGAAAAAAAGAATCAGCATACAACCAAATTATGCCAATGAAAAATGAAGCTGAGATGTGAAAACTATAGATATATATATAGAGAGAGAGAGAATGAAAAAACTAAGATGGATTGCAGGTATGTCTTTTTCAGTTGATATATCTTATGAAGAGTGAAAGGTTTGATTATTGGTCCATACATGCTTTATCAGTAGACCCATGAACTCAAACAAAAAAAACAAAAACAAAAGAAAATAGCCAGTAAGTAAGGCTAGTCTCTTGTTTTAATTTAATTGGTCAAAGATTACTATAATTAAAGAATGCATTTCATTTTGGCTTGAAAAAGACCATATAGAGTAAGAAATTTTGTAACACTTGAACAACAGCAAGTTATTGAATTAAAGAAAAAGCGATGGATAAAACCCTAATTAGATTCACAAAAAGATGTTAACCGCTACCCTAGCATGTCTGTTAAAACTGAAACTTCAATGCAAAACTATCGTCGTCATCATCAAGCAGTGAAACACACGTGTCTTCACCAACAGCAGAGCTTTGCCAGTGCTCCAGACCTCATTCATTCCCATTCTAAACTCCATTAACCAACAAAACTCGATATGAGGTATACACATCTTCTTCCCATATATTCCAAAACTATAAAATTACAAGGGCTTCCACATCAGAAACAAGAACATTACAGCATACACTTAAATCTACGAACAAACACTAAAGTGTTTAAAAATCGTCAACTTTTAGATGCATAGTTAAGCACATACTACGTTCATGATCCTTTGCACCACACATTCTTAAGTTAAACACGTCAAACAAAGAAGCAACTACATAAGCACTCAAAATACACATTCATCAATTATTAGCAACATAGAGCACAAGCAGACTTCTAAACACAAAAAATGGTTCAAAAATCTTCGTTCTCTCTTTTCCTCAAGCTCCACCGCAAGGGAACACAAAAATGAGCAGCAAAAACAATAACAACAACAAAAGTAGATTCCCAAACCGAAGTTGAAGCAAACATGTCAAGTTCCGATAATCGAAACAAACAGCGCAAGATTCAAATTAGACCTTCGAAAACCGTCGAACATTCTCGACGGTTCTTTTAGCTTTTTCTGCTACAGTTTTCAAGAGAGAACAAAAAATGTAAGATTGTATAGAGTGAGTAGTGACCTTAGCTTTGTTTGTACACGCTAGCGAGAACGGAGTGGCTTTAGGGAGAACAAAGGCGGTGGTTCAGAGTCGAAGCCTCCAAATCTGGGCCACCGTCAAAGCCGAGTGGTAGTGTGTAGCCTCAGAGAGATTAAAGATTATAAAAAGAACAAACTAAAAAGGGCCTTCTCTTCCTGCTATTGTGCGCTTGCGGTGTGCCGCTCTTCAAATTTTGGTGCGTTTTTAGTGGGCTTGTGTACGGCTCTTTCTCTCAATTTTTGGGCTCCTTCCGAACTTAAACAGAGTCGTAGCAAGGCTGAATCCGATTTGGTCCATGAGTTTAAAGAGTGAACGGCCTCTTTCTTTTCTTTACGGCTCGTTTAAACGACGCCGATTTGGTTCCTTTAAATTTATAGCGTGGGACCTCTTTCTCTACTTCTCACGCTCATTCTTAACATTTGAATAGATGTCTGTTAATTTTTTTATACAATCAAGTATGTTGGTTCACATCAATTTTTTTCAATAATATGCACAAGTTTTTGTAATAAATTTGAATAGAATTTTGTTAAATAAATTCAATATCATCAAATTTCGTATGCTGAATACAAATGGAGGAGTAAGAATTGAATTGTATTCTTTTGTTCCATGATTAATATGCCAACTTCTCATCAAGAGAAACTAAATAGGAGTTATTTGGTTGGATTTTGAGTTTTAATTATATATTTTTTAAATGTAAAAATGTTAAAAATAATATAAAAATTGAAAAATAACACTCAAATATAATACGAAAATAAAAAAATAATACAAAAACTTAAAAATATATAAAAATCAATAAAAAATACACAAAAATAAAAACAGAAAACAGAAATGAAAAACTAAATTAATTTACTAACTATCCTTATTCACTTTATTCGTGGATCATGACAACTGAATCAATTGAATACTCTTGCGGGATCACTTTTATTTTCTTTTCTTGTAGTTATCGAAGGAAAAAAAAAAATCTATGAAGTCTTTTTGTAACAGTTAAAATTCAATAGACCAACTAAATAAAAAAACTTTTAATAAAATTCAATTATAAGAATCTTTGCAACTATCCAATGCTCAATTAAGATCTACGCTTTTTGTCATATCTAACAAGCATTATTATTATTATAAAGTTCAAGTACATCTAAACCATAATGTATGCAAATAAAGTTAAAGAACATTGCTAGGTAGCTAGCAGACAAAATGTTCACATGATCCATGCTTAATTTAGTTTAATGAATCATTTAATAATCTTCCGAAGTCTCCATTTGTTTGCCAAGTCCATTATCACCTACTATTTTTGTGTAGCTTAGCGCCTTGACCCCCTTTTCACCTAATTATTGCAACTCACTAAAGAACAAGGACATGCATAACGAGAAGCTACTAGGAATTGAAAGACCCTTCCTTAAAGGAGTTGACTAATAGTGTCCGTATCAATTTATGGCTACAATCTCAGTTTTATAAATTCCAATCCCTTCAAAAGAGAAGATGGTAAGTTTATTTTTTCAATTTGTTAGTTTTCTGTGCAAAAATAGATGTAAAAAAAATGCAAATATCCATATGATTTCACTTATTTCAAAATTTGTTGTTATTAATTTAAATTATTAAGAAATTATTTTAATTTTTTGTCAAAAATTTTTAATACAAATTATTATAATAACAGTTTTGCACTTGACAATATTTATATAAATAATATTACGTGTATGACAATTAATTACATGATAATACGTGTTAAAATAAAGTGATAAATATTTAGTATAAAGTTATTTGAATAATTTTTTATAACATAAGATTATTTTTTAGTAAGTCAAAATAATGAATTTTTTTTTTTTAAGTGGAACTATAAGAGCCTGAAAAAAAAAAAAAAGATCTTCTAAAAAACGTTTAGCATAAGGTTATCTTCCATTTCTCCCATTGCAGCTGAGAGTAACTTTTCTTTTTTTAACGAACACAAAACTTCTTAATACAAAGCACATAGTAATTAGTGATTTCTTGGAATGCTAGAAGCAATAGGACTTTAGAAAAGGAAAATCAAAGAAGTTATAATTAGGTGAAATTAATGACAACTGATAAGAAATGGGACCAGTTACTTTCAAAGTTGGGTGTGCCAAGAAGCAGGAAAGCTCCAAGAATGGTCCCCTGGTTTATACTTATTTAGACAAATCTTTCCATACTTGTCGGTCTTGCTACAGTACAAACCAGGCAACCCTACTTAAATATGCACACCTCTTAAGACATCGATCCTTAAGAAAGCGAAGCCGGTCATAATTGGGACGATGGTGGAACTGAACCAGCTACTGGGATTAGGAAGTATTTCCATCTCAATAAATTTCGCCATGCCAATTGCTTAGAATAGACCCGGCACATTTTGGGATTTTGATATGATATGTAGCCCTGTCACCAAATGACAAAAGTCCCTAAATAACGTTGCAGTTGATGTAATTATATGGCATTTATTGTGGAAACAGCCATCAACCGGCATGGCAGTTGGGAAAAAAAGAAAAAAAAAAGTTAAAATCATATACACTTTTGATAAATTATTAATTAAATTTTTATAATTTAAAATTTATCAAATTTATAAAATTTTAAATTACTTTTATCGTTAGTCTCAATATTAATTTTATGTCTACGTAAATTAACGACTATGTAGCATATCTATTGCATGTAGCGTTGAATTAATAGTAAAAATATTTTGAAATTTTAAGAATTTATTTAATAGTTTATCAAATTATAAAGACTTAATTGATAGTTTACCAAATTATAGGAACCTAAATGATATTAAACTCAATTAATGAATTATTTTAATAATTAAAATAAAATTATTAATAATTAAAAAATAAGTACTGTAAATATTATATTCTTTTAATAAAGTATTAAATTAAAAAATTTTAAAAATTAAATAAATCATAAAAATCAATATCTATGATATTACATATATGTAAAAGTAATACAAATATGTTTATCATGTAAATAATATAGTAATGATTACTTTAAATTGATAAAATTTTTAAGTTAATAATAGTTGGTTTAAATATAATTTTATATAATTTAAATAATTTTTATACTTGATTCTGATTGAATCTAAATAAAATTATCTGAATTTTATAAGAAATTTAATTATAATTTGAATCTTAAATTTAAATATATTTAAACTCAATTTAAGCTATTAATTTTATATCAAAAATTAATTTAATTCAGTATAAAATTAATATTTTAAATAAAATTTTCTTTGTATTTTTTTCACGAAATTTTTTTTTATAAAAAAATTATTTCAAGTGAATTTCAAAAACGATAAAAGTAATTTAAAATTTTAAGAATATATTTGATGATTTTAAAATTTTAAAAATTTAATTAATAATTTACCAAATTACTATATAAATTTAACTAAAAAAAGAATACGAAAATTTAATTTTAAAAATGGAAAACAAAATAGAAATTTGAACACAGATAACTTCATTGCATTTGCAGGTTCTGCACTCAACTTAAATTGCATCCACATGGTTCCATATTCTAATACGGAGACTATCCTGACGATTTACTGGAAAAGACCCAGCAAGTGAAATGTCTTACGGAGTCTTGTGTGCGTCGGAGTGTCGGCATGAAGAATTTTTGGCAGCGACCTTTAAGTAAAGTGTCATCCTTAACTTTTGAGGCAGACGAAATTTAGGGGCTTATTTATTTTCACTTTAGTTTTTAATTTTTATTTTTTAAATATAAAAAATAATTAAAAAAATATAAAAAAATTAAAATTCACAATATAATTAAATATGTCCTTAATTTTTAATCACTTTCTCCTCGGAGCTTGTTGCGATTTGATTACGATGTGGAAGCTCATCAATCTGAATTAATTCAGGGAGAACTTCAAGAACGATAGAAGCGAAGCCATGTGGATGTGGTGTCATTTTTTGTTATATAATAAGTTAGCCACCTTTCACTTGTTGACCGGGAAGACAGTGATAATAATTCAGAAGATTCTCTTATATCTATGCATCCTATCATCAAGTGTCTTGTGTCATCAGTACTCTTCTATTCTGTGTGTCACTTAATGCTGTTCTTTCTGATTCCCCAACATTCCTGAAAAGCGTGTGGTCACCATTGTCCCTTTTTCTCAAGTTGTCAACAAATGCCACAATGGCATTTACGAAACCATTATTGGTCAGATAAGAAAAACAGATTAAACGGATGGAAATATATTCACTACATTTTCACTGAAAGAAACATTGCATTAGACATACATCTCATGATGTGACATCCTTTTCCATGATACAAAGCCTGATCCTGAGAAGTCCTAATCAAGCATACACTGTTAACCTTTTTCTTGCAAAGCTAAAGAAAATCACTCGACGAAAAGCTAAAAAGAAAAAAAGAACAATACATCGAGAATCTGTTGGTTTTCTTTTCTAAATTGCCAAATCCACTGAACTAAATTTTGGTCGGGTGACTCATGAAATCATCGTCTTCTTTCGGGTGTCCACTCAGGCAAAGCTGGGCTGAAATGTGCCGATACCATCCTGGAATCAAGCAATTCAACAATGGGTGTGAAGTTCACACACCTTGGAACTTTGTACTGATTGATGGACGCTCCTCTTGATATTGCATAGTCCATTAACTCCTCAAATGTGCCATTTTTAACCACTCTTATCTCTAGTGGACCTATGGAGTTGTCCGCAACACGGCCTTGCCTATAAACTGAGTTCAATGATTCTTCCATAGCAAGGCAACACTGATTCAATACCTGGTTAGTAGGCGAGTTGGCAGAGTTTTTCACCAGTAACTCCCAGTAAATTACGTAGTGACCGGGAATCGTTTTTGTGTCTGCATAACTCGTGTATTCAACAACGCTAGTGTTGAATTCACGTAGGAGCTGGGACGCGTTCTCCACAGCTCTCTGTAACTCTGCCTCGTCGGTCTTGTCCGAGTCAATGCTGAGTAGCACGTTTTTTCTTCTTACAAAATGAAATTGAGGTGCTGAGTTGTGAAACCCGGTGACTCTGAGGATGTCACCAACTCGGTACCTGTATAAACCTGCGTAGGTTGTTATCACGAGCTCGTATTCTTTACCCACTTCAACATCGACAAGTTCAACGAGTTTAGGTGGCAAGTCACGGGAGGTCCAAGTCTTGTTCGGCTCGTGGGGTAAAAACTCAAAGTATGCCATGTTTGGCATGATTGTATAGGAGACCTCTGATGGTTTACACATGGGGTTCAGGTTTAAACCGAAGTAACACTCTGAGGAGGCATACATGGTGCATGCTAATGGTAACCCTCCACTGTAGTAATCAAGGGTTGGGATATACTGTGCCATGGCTCCAGTTACGATAACGTCAAGATATTTGGTGTTGGGCCAAATTCTGGTGATGATCCCATCCCATTTCTCCTTCGAACACGCCATTCTGATAATCTCTGCGATCGTTGGGTTAGGTTTTAAGATCTTGGCCATGCAGTCTCTGAGACCAGGATCAGCTATTTTGCTGTTTAGAGTTCCAGCCTCTAAGTCATGAGCAAGTTCTCGCCAGTGAACTTGGAGAAACCTGATGGCACGGAGCAGGCCGGAGGCAAAGATTGCACCAACACGGAGCACTTGATCCCGCTCCTGGAGACCACAGATCATCTGTGTGTACATGCTCTGGAAAGAATCCGAGCAAAGAATGGCCTCGTTGGGGCTCGTGTAGACGTTGTAAGGGTCGTAGGGACGAGTCTTGAAGTGGTCGCTCTTGTAGTAGCTTGTCAGCACTGGACGAGCCAGGAGGCCACCGGGAGTTTTTGTTTCCGATTTCACGAACATAAAGTATAGGCCTTTGCCTTTATCCAAGCCAGGGACGTAACTGTTGCACATAAAGCGCGTCTTATCAGTAAAAGATTTTTTTTTTTCATGTGAGAGCACGTTTGATTCGACGGCATCTATTGGAACTTACAGATTCATCACTGGCATGAGCAGACTATACAATAATTGCCGACGATCCAGCTCTTCTTGTATTGTTGGCATCAGCTTTCTTTCACCGGCAGATGTCCCCGAACTGAGGGTTTCAAAGAAAACAAAATTTATTATGATAATAATTGAAGTCCTTCTACTACGAAATATTTATAATCATCTTCTAGGTTGTAAAAAACAAAAACCAAAATAGTAGTAGAAGAAAATGCCAATAATTAACACACACCTGGTGAGAAACTCGGAGATGGGGTGAGAAGACAAGATGGCAGACCGGTCGCCATTAGCAATACGTTGGATTTCAGGCTGTAGATCCTCGTAAGTGATCATAGGGAGTTTGGATTTAAAAGTCTGGCGATCGATAGCACCATTAAGTTTGACCCTTTTCAGGTATTCGACCTGAGCGTTACGGCTCAGTATTTCAGCCAAAACCTTTTCCTGAACAAAGTCAGCATTTCTAGTCATTTCCTCGATGAATTGAAGGGCTTTTGCATCTTTCTCGCATGCTGGAGGGCCCAAAGGAGATGAGAAGGCATCGTCAACAGCCATTTCAGACAGGAAAATGATAAGAGAAACAAAAATATGTTCTTAGCTCAATTTTAGGTACTCTAGAATTTTGAACAGAGGTTTGAGTAAGAGAGTACTTGGTAAAGTGTTAATGTTGCGAGCTTAACAGGTTGCCAGATCGGTGTTTATATAGTGAGGGAAGGGAAGTCTCGGGCTTTCAGCAAGTGACGCGTCATTTGCCATGTAGGAAAGGGACCCGCATAGGACATTAGAAGGAAGGAAGCTGATCGATCAATTTCAAAAGTGAAAAAACAAAAACAAAAACAAAAACCAAATAAAAATGTTGTCTTAAGAAGAGTAGGGCAAGAGGGGGCAGAGCTGGTCCACAACACGTAGACATGGCAAGAAGTGAGGGAGGCAACGAAAAAGACTGAAAACATCATTTTTGTTACGTAAGAGAGCATTTTACTTCGTATAGGATTTTACTTCGATATATAAAAAATGTATAATACATATATATATATAATATGATGTTAAAGATGTCAAAGTTTACTTAATTTAACCCAAATTACACTTGTTCAATCTAATTAAACATTTTTTAATAATTTGAGTTAATTTAATTTAAATTACATATGTTTATTTTAACTGCAAATTTTAAAATTTTTATTAGTAACAAATTTGTAACCATTATTTTTTAATCTATAAATTATACTGCATACATCACTAAATATGTTAAACTATAGATTAAATTAATCTCACTAGAGGGATTTAAACCTTGTCACAAGCAATATGTTTTAGGGATGCGACTCACCTGATCATCTCCTAGGTTAATTAATGTTTATATTATAATTAATAATTAATTTAGCATATAAAGATTCGGTTTATGAAATTGGTGTAATAACGTTTTAAAAATATACAGAGATGGAGGAGCAGGCGGCTGGCATTGGCGTGAGAGTGTTGGGGATTGATGGGGATGGGCTGCCGGCGTGCGAGGCAACTTTCACTGTTTGCTACAGCCTCTTCCACCTGGGACAGATGTTTAACCTTTAACTTTTGGACCCCCCTTCCTTCCTTCCTTCCTTCCTTCCTGTCTGTTTCTTGTTTTCTGTTCTCCTTTCTCTGGAGGGTACAAGTATAATTATGTAATTGGTGTGTTGAATTAATTCAAATCAACCCATACAACTCTCATGTCAATTTGTTGTCATTTGGTGGACGGTGTTCCCTTTTTTTAATTATTGTCTCCAAGATTTGAGTTATGATGACCTGAATTGTTCATAACAATATTTGTCTTTTTTTTTTTAAGTAATAATTTAACAATCCAACTAGCCATACGTTGAGTAATTCACTTTTCTAAAACATTTTAATGTGTATATATATATATTTGTTATCCTGTTTCAGAAAATAAGTTCAATTAATTTTCCTCAAGGTTTAATTATATTTTAACATTGTCAAAGTTCAAGTCTACCTTAAAGACTAGAAAAGTCTTCCTCGAGGGCTTACAAGGTTCACCCTGGCTGTTGCCGACTGAAATAGACTTATAACTATAAGAGAAACACGGGGGCTCTTATTCTATTGCTCGTGGAGGAATTTAATTATATGAATGGGCCATCTATTCCCATATTTTATGAATGTGACATCCAGCTTGCCCCTTGGTCAATCGAGCTAATACAAGACAGCTCTTATTTTCTTCTCTTCTAGTATGTTTTGTGTTTTATCCCAATAATGAAATTTTTGCACTTTAAAATCTCTTTTTACTTTATTTTACGTGAAGTGATATATCTATATCAGTGTATTAAATACCATATCGTTATCGGTATTGAATTGACTTTTAAAATAGTATTGTATCGGTACCGGTTAATTCTAGTATCGTTTCAGATAATTTAAAATTATAAATTAATTCTTAAATTTTATAAAATTTGTAAAATAATCTATAAATGTATTATATTCTATAATTTTTAACTTAACTTTAAATTTAAAAAGATCAAAATACAAAAATTTTAAAAAAAAATTTTTATTAAAATTTTTTTCCAGTACTAGTGATACCATCTGATATTTGAATTCAGTACGGAATTGAAGAATTTCATAATGGCTTGTGATTGATACCGGTACGAAATTTAACATGTTGATATTCTATATATGTTTCATTTCTTTCTTAAAAATGGTTTAAATTGAGAACTGTTAGAATAATATCTATCTCCCTTTAAGTAGTCTTGAGCTGCCATTACAATGAGAGTGAAGAAATGAAATATATGGACCATTTATGGTCCAATGATTGAAAATGGCATCAGAAAAATGGAAAACAACACTTAAAAAAGATAAGACCCACCTAAAAAAATCAAGTATATGGACAAATCATCGAGTGGGATGTCAAGCAACAAAAAAGTGCAATGCATTATTTGCTCATGGCCTATACCTTGGGATAGAATTTAGCAATAAATGCTAAAATCAAACTTTGCAATTGCAGACTTGCCTGTCACTTTGCCTGCCCCCAAAAAGCTATAGGATCAAGAATGATAAGGTGCATAATCGGAATTCCATGCATATCTTGGTGCCAAATTTCATTAAATGAATTTGATCGAGAACTTAATATTTGCTAACCTAAACAATTATTAGAGGCAGAGCAACTGCCTCTTACAAAGGGAAGTCCAATTCATGGAGGAAACTAGTAAAAATCTGTTATTCTTCAAAAGTTTGTTCTTGTATGAAAATTTATTCATGTATTCTATAATTCATTGAAATTTTTATCTTTTAACTAAAAATTTAAGATAATTGTTATTATTTTTAAAATGTATATTAAATAGAATTTTAAGTACATGTTTAATTCTTTTGATAGTTTGATAAAAATACGAGATTCCTTCAAGTTATATTTTAATCCTAGACTCATCATTCACGATGAAGTTCAACTTAGCCCACATCTAAATTTCTTCTTCTTTTCTGCAGAAAGATTTTGATGCGGAGAATCCGTCTAACCTTTTTGGAAAAATCATCAGTGACTACTACAGGACAAATTATGTAAAACATCTTTACATATTTTAAATTATTTATTTATTTATCTATAAGAGATATTGTAAATGCTTTTAAAAAATATTTTATAGACTTTAAAATATTTATTTATATGTAATTTTAAATATTTTATTTTATAATAATTATTAATAACCATCAGGAAGACTATCTAATTAGTCCTTATATTCCTTATATTTCTAATCACATCAACTCCTGTTTTCTATATTCAATTTAACTATTATTGAAATGACTAAAGTCTAAACTATAACGAACTCTTAATCTAATATAGATTTGCGGTAGTACGACACGTAATAGTGGAAACTGTGCTCTGGCACTGACAGGTACAAAACCAAAATTCTCGTGGACTATTACATCACTTAGTGACAACACATTATCAGAAGATATATATTAACTATGTCATAACGTGTCGGCTACGTAGAATTTCTTGCCGTTTTGGAAGAGTATGATACATAGTTAAGGTCAAATTTTGGAGTCATTTGATGCTTTCTGAAACACCAATTCACATTAGTCAATTGAGGGGTTTGAAAGTTATGGATTAGGCAAGGGAATATTCCTTTTTTTTATTTGGAAAGAAAATGAAAAATCATCTATATGTGTAGATAATCTTCCGACTTTTGAACTAGTGCCTAACAGACCAACAGGGGGACATGTAAAGTCTCCGACCTTTTTGTTTGCTCTTTCTTGTATGGTTGAGTGGACCACTCATTTAATGACAGAATTTATAGGTTAGTAATTAAATTAGGTTAAAGTTATATCTTACATCACCATTTCCATGATTTAGGTATAGATCTTACGGTAATCCTTTGTTTGTGAAATGATCAGATATTGGATAAGATCAACCTTTCACTAAATATTGCACAATTCTTGCTTGCTTTGGTCAAGGATGGATGGATAATGGAGAGGGTAACTTCATGAACAATCTAAGCAAGTCATTAAGCACAAACTATGATTCATATATTTTTTTTGGGGTTAATTTTAATGAGGCTAGATGAGAATTCTAATATATAAGAATAAGTTGTGTAGTTACTTTTTATTTATATGGTGAAAGAGCACTCTCTTTTATCCGTTTTGTTTTTCTTTTCTTTCCAGTTTTTGTTATTTTATGATCATTACAATAACTAGGGTAGAATAAAATCAGTACCTGGGGAGTAAATTTTAGGAAACTGATTTTAAATGGGTAAAGAATTTCATTTATAATAGTTTTAAGGTAATTTTCGTCGTTGATTCTTGCCTTCGCTGGATCCAAGTAGCTTCGTTCTTGTCAATAACAGTTGTTCCACGTTTTATATTAGATAAAAACGTGATTCCAATTTAATGAGGTAGTAACCATCTAGAAGAGAACAAAAACTTGGAGTTCCTTCCACCTTGGAAAGAAGCGAAAGTACGTATAAAACAAGGAAAGGACATAGTTTAGATAGATATCACACGAACAGCAGCCGACGCCGAGTGTATTCTTGTATTTATAAAATTCGAATTGCTTGAATGATACTTCATGTACATCAGTGAATAAACTAATATAACACAAGAACACATTAACAGATCGTAAGGAAAAAAAATAAAAATCCGGAAGAAGAGGAAGAGTTTGAAATCGATACAACGAATGGAAACACTAGACAAGGAAAAGATATGTCAACTTCATGGGCAACCAAAAAATCCAACCTACTTTTAGGTTATCACGAAATGTATAGACATGATCATTTCAGTCCCATTATTTTCTCCTAGGTACGTACCCACAGAGTTGCTTATAATCCGAGCCTAGTTGCAGACCCAAGATACTGTACACTATTAACTGGCCATATGGGGTTTTCCATATGGCAACTTAGAGATCATCAAGGAATTGTCAACTTCATGGGGAAAAAAGAAATCACTGTTTCTCTATAACAACAGAAATCCATTTTTCATACCGCAATGTTGTTATGACACGAATACTTGTACGCGTATTTGCATGTCTATATCTGCCAAGTGAGCAGTTGTTCACTTATGTATAGAATTATAGGCTATGTGGAGCAAACGTGGAGCGGAGGAAAGGGGGTGGAAAGTGAAAAGCAACGAATGGTCTTTGGGTTAGAAGTCAAAAGTCCATTTGGGGACTCAAAGAGGTGATGAGGTCTGGTCATTTATTAATTTTCTAAAGGAAAGCTTTTCCACGTGAAGAGCAATAGGAGACAGGCCAGAGTTTCGAGGATGGTTCCTGGCCAGGTTTCCTTTGTTTGGCCATTTCACGTGGGAAGTTATAACAAACGTAAGAGTAGGGATTCCTATAACGTGCACATTAGTTTATGCATTCGAGACTTTTCGGTCAATTGTTACCTTATTTGATTGATAATTTGTATGTGTTGACGCTGATGGTGGTTCTAGTGAGTCCCCTTTTTTGACCATGCCTCGATGACTAAAAGCATTCTTCTACTTCTACTTTTGCTTTGGATTATTGCCATGAAGTTTCTTTTACTTTGAGTGAGGCTCAAAAAATCGGGCTCAAGTGTTCATTTTCATTGAACAAATTCATTAAGACAATAGTAACGCAGCGGGTTTTTAATTCATTTCAGCTGGTTTTTGAACATGGTATTTGCTCATGGGAATAAGATATACTTCTTTTATATATGTTAGCTTACAATGTGGTAGTTAAGAGGTCTAATCTTAAGCAGTGCAAATCTAAAAATTGGTGACAACCATTCTCGACTGAGTAGCAGTAGACTTTCGGAGTTTGGACCTGACTTGGGTGGTAAAATGGTTCAAAAGTTGCGACGGG
>JAOXYD010000136.1:21276992-21293683 GCA_028565735.1 Pinacopodium congolense
AGATATGTCAGCCACTACAACTCACAAATAATGGTAGAAAGACCCCTATATTTTGCTTCAGTAGAAGATTTAGAAACAGTAGATTATTTCTTAGTCTTCCATAAAACCAAAACATCACCAAGAAATATAGTAGATTGTTTCTTAGTTTTCCATCCATACTTGTTGTGAAGTCTGTCTCTGACTTCTTTAAACATTAGGCACAACAGAAGGAATCCAAACATTAGTAGGAAGAGTGGTGGAAAATCAGAAGAAGAATCAATGGATGGGAGTGAATTAGAAAGAGGAACATCTACTGAATTAGAAATAGTAATGGGAAGAGGTAATGATGTGGAATTAGTATATTCTGAAGTGTCTTTGAAAGGAAAAATATGTTCATAGAAAACAACATTTCTAGATACAAAGGTTTGTTGAGTTTATAAATTGTATAGCTTATAATCATTTTGACCAGGAGAATAACCTATGAAAATAGATTTGTAAGCTTTGGGATTAAGCTTATCTTTATGAGGATATATATTAGTTGCATAACAAAGGTAATTAAAAATTTTCAAAAAAGAATAATCTGGTTTTTTATTAAACAAAATCTAGAATGAAGTTTGCCAACTAAGAACATAAGATGGCAATCGGTTAATGATGTATGTAGCAATAAGAACTGTTTCCCCCCAAACCTTTTTAGTAATCCAGATTGAAACAAAAGGGCCATAGTAATTTGTAATAGATGTCTATGTTTCCTTTCAACCACTCCATTTTTTGTGGAGTATAAGGAGATGATCTTTGGTGAACAATACCAAAGGATGAAAAAGAATATGACAGCTACAATTCAGAAACTTAGTGCCATTATCAGTTCCAATAGTTTTAATGGAACTATTAAACTGATTCTGGATAAGTCTGATAAAATCAAGAACAACTTATCCAGTTTGAGGTTTATATTCTAACAAGAAAGTTCAAGTAGCACAACTAAATTCATCCACAATAGTTAAGAAAAAATGAGCACCATTCAATGAAGATTGTTTATAAGGTTCCTATACATCGATATGTATCAATTCAAAATATCTATCAGTACTGATATTACTTTTAGGAAAAACAAGTCTATTTTGCTTGGACAAGGGGTAAACATCATAACGAAAAGAAACCTGAGAACATTTCAAGTCATTTGATAGAAGACTCAAACGCTTGGTTATAAGAATTGACGGATGTCCTAGCCTAGAATGCCAAGATTGAATATCATTGAATATGTTGCAATAGGCTAGTTTATTTAGCATTTCATCTAACAGACATGTATAATGATGTATAACAGAAGAAGAAAAAGAGCTATGGTCAAGTATATACAAACTAGAAATGACTTTTCCAATAGCAAGAACTTCATTATTCTGAAGGTCATGCATAATACAAAATTGGATATAGAATACAAATTTAATATTGGCTGATGAAACAACCTTATTAACTAATAGGAGATTATAGTTGAAAGTTGTAACATATAAGGCAGAGGTAAGGACAAGTTTGGAACTTAACATAATATCTCCTTTATAGTCAACTAGTCTAATAAAGCCATCAGGAAGGTAAACATGAGTATATTGATTAACAAGCTTAGATTAAAGAAACAAAGACAAATCGGTACATATGTGGTTTGAAGCACCTGTATTTATTATCCAAGAACCATATTCAATTAAAGTAAGAGAACTAAAATTATGGGTTAGAGTGTTACCTGCAAAGTCTTGGAGATGAGTAAAATTGATCATATTCTATTTATGGTTGCCATTCTACATCTGAGTTGCTCAAACTTTGGATTTCTCTTTCAAAGCCTTCTCAATTTCTTGCTAAATCATGCTTGCAATATCATACCTCCGTTCAACACCTAGTCCAAAAGGACACTCTACATCTTCTTGAGGTGAGTCCATCATATTTGCACAGGTCTTATTTCCACCATTATGTTTCCTATCTTTTGCTCCCTTGAACCATTTTGGATAACCATTCAACTTGAAACAGTTTTTCCTAGTATGTCTCTTCATCTTATAGTAGCCACATACCAAATCATCTTTATTTTGACCTTTCTTCACATTATCCCTACCAACGCCTTTTGTGTTCTAAATTTTAGTAAATATCGTTGCCTCAACATCACTAGAAAAATTTACATGGACCTCTTTCTGCTTTTCAATTTTCAGAATCATAGAATATGACTTATCTAGATTAGATAAGAGATCCATCACTAATATCTGATTACGTACAACATCATATACATCACTAAGTCCCATAAAAAATTGCATTAATATATCTGTTAATTCATACTAACTCATCTTCGTCACTGTACCACATTCACAAGCTAGTATTGGCGCTAAGCATTAAAGCTTGTCCCACAACTGCTTGAGTTTTGAGAAATATTTTATAACAGAAAGCTCTCTTTGAGAGATTGAACATATTTATCTCTTTATCTAATATAAGAGTGGACCATTATATTCTCTATACTTTCACTCTAATTCCTTCCACAGATCATAAGTCAATGTTGTATATAGAAAAGTATCTACGATCTACTTCGATATTGCGTTCAGAAGCCATGAAGTGACTATATAATCAATTCTACACCATTGATTGTACAATGGAGATTCTTCTCCAAGCTTCCGGCATCTTTCCGTTACAAACCCTAATTTCACCTTTGCACCCAACGCTATCTTAATAGCTCAACTCCATGTTAAATAGTTGCTTTCATTCAATGGGGTAGAGACCAAGATCATCCTTGAATGGTCAGAGCTTTGGAGATTCAGAGGATTCTTATCATCTTGGAAACGTGAATCGAACGTTCTATGCACCTTTTCATGAATACTCGTCACAATGCTTGATTAACAACGAGTATAACACGAAATCGCAACAAAATCGAAGTTCCAAAGGCTAGATTGAGTTTGTCTCTAATACCATAATCAAATCCTAATTTCAAATGCAAAAAGATTTAGGGAGAAAAGTGAAAACCGTATTGTTTCCTTAACTCTAAAAAAATACAAAGTTCAAGTCTGAATATACATCTAAAATAACTCACAACTCTGCTAATTATAGAAGCAGAAACGATGTCATATAACATTAATAAAACGAAATCATATGCAACATAATTTAATAAAAACGACAGTGTAAAAACATCATCAATATCTTCTACAAATCTTTGTATACTTCGATCCATTATAATAATAAATTTTGCTTTGGAATATCGATGGTAACAGATAGAAAGATAGACTGCCCTAAGCAGGAAGCAAAGCGTGTTCTGTACATTCAAATTTTTCGATACATGTTCTATAGGTTAGGTTAAGATTGGGCAGGACCAACAAGCAATAAATTTTGGAATTGAGTTTTAATTCCTGCAATTGATACCACGTAGTTAATATATAGTCAACTAAATGGTCCACTCATTCAATTATAAGATAGATGCCATAAGCTTGGATATTTCAGACAATGTCTATTTAAATACATTTTAATAAAAAAAATCAACGTTGAGACAAATATTTAAGCAAAAAGGAAGAAATCAGGTTAACGTACCTTTTTTTTTTTTTTTCATAACTTTTGTAAAACATACTATTTAAGGACAACTTCATATCAGCATTTAAGATAATTACCTTTCGTAGTTCAGATAACTCGAGCAGTATGTGGAAGCAGCGTGGGGTTTGTAAATGTTCTCCCTTTCTAATTGAAAAAAGAAGAAGAAAAGGTTGGCAGCATAAATACTTGTTTTCGCCTTTGGCTTTGTTATCAATAAATTAAACCTTCCTAATTATTATTCAAAAGTAATATCAATTAGTTCGTTTTGTATGTTATTTTTATGCGTTCTCCCAATTTAATCGTAGACCAAGATTTGTTGTTGTGGGAAATGTGATTTGAATCCTTTTTTTTTTGGTAATCACGTTTTATTTAAGATAAATATTGTAATTGAGAAAAATAAACCAGATAAGTAAGATATTGTTATTTTTCCATAACTCGTTTTCTTTAAGCTAAATACTGTATTTTTTAATATTCTTACACGGTAACAAACAACTCTTTTACTCGTTTTCTTTAAGCTAAATACTTTATTTTTTACTATTCTTACACGGTGACAAACAACTCTTTTATGTTTTAGATTTCACAAACACTGTAACCATGTTTGAGGAACATACCAATCCGAATTAATTAATTATGTTAATAATTTCCATAGCGAGTGAGTGATTTTAAGGAGGTAAAGCTGAAATCGACGCGCTGAAGCCTTTGGGGTTCTATATAGGCCTATGAGAAGCTCTTTTTGACACTGTTTCTCTTACGTGGCCAACCACTAGAACCTTGTCCCGTTGGTTTGCCATCTCTTCCACGCGGTCTTCTCGTGCGTTCAACTACTCATACAAAAATGGACAAGAACATATTTTTGTATTTATCGAACACCAAACAGAATAAATAAATTGCCACCTAGCAACTTGGTAATTGAAACATAATTACACGTAACTCTAATTCCTCTCCAACATATAATATAATATACTAAAAACATTATAATTGAAATATAAGATGACAGCAAATGCTACCTAGCTGTAATTTCTCACGAAATATAACAACTTTATAATTGAAATATACATTATACCTAACGGTAATCCCTTATTTATTATGCATACATTACATCTCAAATTAAGATGTCTTAACTAATAACGTTTGTATAAAAAAAGCACTATACGAATATGGAAACTATATGGTTAATGAGACAATATTAAAAACATAACCTCATTTCCTTTCCCTACGACAAACTATCGCACCTATTCTATGGATATACCACTTCGGGTGGTACTCATTAATCAAATCTGGTTGTAGTATTGAGTAGAAAGCAATTAACAGCCTGATAATACGAATACATCGTTTTTACTTTTTAGTAAAAGGAAAAACGGAAAGTGTTGGGAGACTATGATCGTCTATAACGCACCCAGAAATAGTATTATAAGAAAGCGAATCCTCACCCTCTGTTACGTTTTCACTATTAGTCAGTGTCTTTTTAAAAGGAAGGAGTGAAGAGCCACAGTGCTTGCAGCAAGCTAGAAAACCATACTTATATGTTTATGAAGAGAGCGCGAAGCAAAACTACCGAGTCTGAACTGAGCCAACGCAACGTCGTTTAGTAGCCTTTACTGGCTTGCTCGCTTACTCTTGTGTTTCCGTTCTTCTTCAAAGTAATGGAAAAGAAGCAAGGGTTCTTCTCCGTGGTTCGGGGTCTGTCCCCGTCACGGTCGCGATCACGATCACGGCCGGCTAGCCCGGCCCGAGCAGCTTCGCCCATAACGACTTTTCTGCGACGGATGAAGAAGAGTACTAGTGGTACTAGCGGGAGTGTTTACATGGCTCAGCCGGAGCCGTTGATTGGGAGATCGGGATCCATGAGGCCGGGGGAGACGTTGACGCCGCTGATGGAAGGTCCTGATCCTAGCGTAGGAGAAGTAGAGTCGAAACGGATCGGGTCAGGTATCGGGCAGTGGATGAAAGGGCAACTGTCGAGGACTCCGTCAGTGACGGGAGCGGCGGCGTACAGGAGCTCTGATCTTAGGCTGGTGCTTGGGGTCATGGGCGCACCGCTAGCCCCGGTGCACGTTAGCACTACGGACCCTTTGCCTCACCTAAGTATTAAAGATACGCCCATTGTAATACCACACTCTCTTTCACTGTCTAAAGTGGTTGCTTCTTCTTTGGGGTTCACTAGAAGTTAGGAATTTTCAGTTATCTAAAGGCTTCAAAATTAGTTGAACCAACTTAATATCATGTCTCTTATGGTATCTGATATGGGTGTGTGATTGCAGGAAACATCCTCGGCGCAATACATATTGCAGCAGTACACAGCGGCGTCCGGAGGGCAGAAGCTGCAAAACTCGATTCGAAATGCGTACGCAATGGGAAAGGTTAAAATGGTGGCTTCAGAATTTGAAACCCCAACAAGAGTGGTGAAGAACAGGAATGGCTCGCGAGGTGGCGAGTCTGGTGGGTTTGTTCTCTGGCAGATGAAACCTGATATGTGGTATGTTGAGCTTGCGGTTGGGGGTAGTAAGGTTCATGCGGGCTGTAACGGAAAACTTGTTTGGAGGCACACGCCTTGGCTTGGTGCACACACTGCAAAAGGCCCTGTTAGACCCCTGCGTCGTGCGCTTCAGGTGAACTTCTTTCCGAAGTTATGTATAAACTTTGTTTTGGCATCACATGTTCGAGTTGATTTACTTAATTTGAACCACTTTAGGGTCTTGATCCCAGAACTACAGCTAGTATGTTTGCTGATGCAAGGTGCATGGGAGAGAAAAAGATTAATGGTGAGGACTGCTTTATACTCAAGGTATGTGCTGATCCTCAGACACTGAAGGCTCGGAGTGAAGGGCCAGCAGAGATCATTAGACATGTCTTATTTGGCTACTTCAATCAAAAGACTGGACTTCTTGTTTACATGGAGGATTCACATCTGACACGCATCCAATCCAACGGTGGAGATGCTGTTTACTGGGAAACCAATATCAACTCATCCCTTGATGATTATAGGCCTGTTGATGGGATCATGATTGCTCACTCAGGTCGATCTGTGGTCACACTTTACAGGTTTGGTGAGGTGGCTATGAGCCATACCAAGACAAAGATGGAGGAAGTTTGGACAATTGAAGAAGTTGCATTTAATGTCCCAGGTCTTTCAGTTGATTGCTTTATCCCTCCGGCAGACTTGAGGTCAGGTTCTATCAGCGAGGCTTGCGAGCTTCCTCAAGATGAGAGGGGAAAGAGCGCAATATCTTTAGCCGCACATCGCGCAAAAGTTGCAGCCTTGGAGAAGACACATGATAACGGCATGGATAACATGGTATGGAAGATGGAGATCTAATCAAGGGTAGGATTTAATTAGGCAAATTGTTCATACTGTTAGCTAGTTTTAATTGATTAACCCGTTAGAAGTTACAAATTAGCAGTTCAAGCCAATTTTTTAGACTTTGGAGGTGTGTGCCTGTTAGTCTGTAAATAGAGCATAATCATTCGCTGGTTCTTATGAGCCTGGCTGAATCTTTATTCTCTCAAATCAGAATCCAACTAGGAAAGTTGGTGCTCGGTTTTTTCAGTTAGGAAGTTTAGAGCTAATGGAGCCTAGTTTTTAGGTTTCCTACCATATCTACATGAAGATGTTGAAGCATACAGCAGAACGGTTTTAACATTTTATAGTTGTACTAACTCGTTTGGTTGGATGCATACGGCAGTGATAGTTGAAAGGGAAACTAAAGCTGCCCAAAAACAAGAGTTAAAAGTTATTTTCTATATTTTTTTTCTGTTTGCTAGTGGTTGCTCTTCTTGTGTTGTTGTCGCTTAGTTGAATCATGTAAAAGTCAAATTCTGCATTTTGATACTTTGTACTGAAAGGAAATGAAGGTTTTATCTTTTATGACGATGGTCGACGAGATGACTAGTCTCTCAGTTGATGTCACTGGTATCTCGTCTTTGACGTGTTTCTCGATATGTAAACAGATATATTTACTTGATTGAAGTGCCAAATATTTATTATAAACAACTCTCAATCGCTTTTGCTCTGTGTTGTGTTGTGTACTCTTTTCACACAGCATACATGCTATACAAATGAGTTCTTTTTTTTCTTTTTTATAATTTCCTTTCGTTGTTTTGGAATCTACAAAGGTTGAGTTTTCTTGATAAAGTGACATGGCCCTTGGGTAATTTATGCTTGTAAATTCTGATTATGTCCCTGTAGTTGTACCATCCTCTCCCTTGCCTTGTGAAGTATCTTTGCAGATTGTGTTCCTTCTTGGCTTTATTTTTGATGACTATATGATTAGAAGGCTTCCTGGTGGGGTCTCAGCAACTTTTTAAGCCTTTATTAAGTCAAAAAGAAACCTTGTTGTGGCCTCTGGTCTCAGGAACTTTATCAGCATAAACCAATTTGGAAGGGGTTAGGTTAGAGGTTGATCGTCCATGGATTGAGGTGCGTGAAACATCATTACAGCAAGGCACGGGGGTAAAAGTCTTCAAAACCCCCATGTGATTGCCTCCCGTCTTGCTTTATCATATCTATGTTTTTCCTGCTTTTTGCAGGCACTGTCTATCAACCCTTTACCCCACTTGTTATCTTAATGTGACTTTATTACATTTGCTCTATTTGGAGGAAGGTTCCACCTCATGAATGGTCAAATTCTCATTTTATGAGGGGCCCTTTATTATGGATCATTTAGAAATATGTGAACATAATAAATACAGAGAAATCGGTACGGATGTGATTACTTGGTTTTTTATTTTTCTAATGTATCTTCTGGAATAGGATGTGACACAGAACTCTAATAGACCCGAGTAAATGTGGAAACCAACCTCCGTTACATTTAAGTCATAGAGTTTAATTAGCACTTTGGATGCAGACCATTCAACAGGTTGGTTGCACTGGACTCTTGTAACATCCATGATTGGTATGAAAATTTACAGAGACTACATAACCGACTCCTTTTCCTGGAAAGAAAATTGTACCAAGCTAACTATTTCTCCTGTATTTCTTTGTTGGGTAGAGAAAATGGATCTCCATGAAATTTTGCAACCCCTGCAAGCTTTTAACCAACTTGTATGTATGTGTGGGTGTGGCACAGTGTGCATTTGGGTACATGAACTTATTCAATGCAAGGAGCCAAGGTAAATGGGAGGTGAAGCTTGGTCTTAATTGTCTAGGAAGTAGGGCTCCATTGAGTTCGGCGAAGCTCAAAACCATATGCCTTCATGTTTGTTTATAGGGAATAGTATCGAATATTCAATTAGATTCTCGCCATCTTCCTTCCCTTTCATGGATGACTACGTTAAGGTGACTCAAAATCTGACTTCCAATTCTGCAGTAAAAGAGTTCTTTGTGTACACATGGCTTACCTATACTTCTTACCAAACACATTCACTCAATACGATTGAAAGAAAGATGCACTTACTAAGAATTCAACTTTGACGATCATATGCTAGAAGGTGAAGTTAGACCCAGCAAATTAAAAATAAATAAATAAAAGCCATGGTTTAGCGTAGATACAGTTTTTAAATGCATCCTCTTATTGGAAGACGGCAAGATGCTTTTTGATATCATATACACGATGTCTAAAACTAACAAGAAATTATAGGAAAAATCATTTAGTATTACACAATACATAAGAAGAAAGGATTTCAAATAGTTTAAATAATTTACCCAAAGATGAGATAACTGGAGTTGTCACGATTATATCAAGTTTAAACGCATGAAAAGAGTTTTGGTTCAAGTTCACAGCATTATAAATAAATTATTACAATCATGTGTAGAAGAGAACGTGCAAATTAAATAATTTTATGAATTTGAAAAATTGAAGTGTATGGTCAATGGTCCTACAAAATATAGGAGTCAATTGTAAGAGGAAAAATTTAAGGTTCATAATTAATTGATAGCTAGAATCTAGGCCATAA
The DNA here is from genome assembly GCA_028565735.1 of Pinacopodium congolense. Lineage (NCBI taxonomy): Eukaryota > Viridiplantae > Streptophyta > Magnoliopsida > Malpighiales > Erythroxylaceae > Pinacopodium > Pinacopodium congolense. Next base: position 21,286,401 of record JAOXYD010000136.1, read on the forward strand.
GTGTTTTAGTATCCTCCGGTTGGTCTCTTTTGACTTCTCAGAGCCCTTTATATTCTTCATCAAATATTGCAATCCTGAATACAAACTCATCAGAAGTTTAGGAAATGTTGTACAATTGCTTGACATGTTTAGCATTTCAAAAAACTATAAGTGGGATATTGGCAGCATGTGAGAGAAAGAGATGATGATGATGATGATAATAATAATAAGCAGACCAGTGTCGGCAAAGGAACCTTCCCATTTGTTATACAAAAATAAATGATAGTGCAGCAGTAGCCATGAATTGATGCATATTTATGATGCTCTGTGTTCTTACCCACACCTCAAGTAAAAATGAAAATCCCACTCCAAAGTCCTCGCGTTCCCATTACATTCCTTTTTTTTAATTCCTTGTGCGTGTGTAGAGCAATGAGGGACATTAAATCTTCATCTACTAAAGTTTGTATAGCAATCCTGAGATAGTGACGTGGAACTTTGTGATTGGCTATTAGACATGTTGGACTCTTTATGTATTTGGGCTCTAACTAATGTGCACCATATTTGTTACTAGCGAGTTTTTTTTTTGTTGGTATAACTATAGCCATTGCTAGCTATTTGATTCAAAGACTATGGGACTAATGATTCAAAATTAGGACTACTTCCTGTCAACTTTGTACTCTAATTAAAACATGGGCTAAGAGGCCAGGTTGTACGCATCAATAAAAAATTAACTATGTTTTTGTGTTTCCAGGAGTAAAATCTTCGAAAGTCATATTCGTATGTCATCCTTTTCCTTAAATGTCCACAGCTGACTATACTAGAAAAAAAAAAAAATGAAATGACCATTTTATGCACAAAAAATGAAGAAGATCTAATTTAAGTCTCATTGTCTATTCCCCTTAGCACTCTGGACAGAACACATCAACTGCCATGTCAGAGATTTTGCTTTATATCGCGCCAGATCATGGGAGATATGCTGCTAGAGGTGCGAGTTAAGTTACACCACAATTGCTATCAGAAAAATTAAACAATCACGTAGATTGTATATCTTTTGTGTATACATTATTAAGATAAGATTACAATCACTTATGGATCATATCTAGTTTTCACAAGTTAAAATTTTTTTCTTACAGTAGAGTCCTTTCCAATATCAAATTCTTCCTCATAAAGAATTATCATATCCTAAAATGAATAATATCTCTTTTATTTGAATTTATAAACTTTTATATATAAATTTAAGAGATCTACTTTTAATTTTAAATTGAAAAGACACAATATTTCAATCTAATTCTATCATGGGTGGTTAGTTTTTCCATCATTTTCTAATTACACTTATTCGATTGAAATTCTACTTATTCTCATACTCATTTAATAACTCGTATGACTAGTATACGAAAGGAGCTTACTATCATATATCTTTTAAGAATATATGATATTTCTACTAATGAATCAGTCCTCGAACATATTTATTATGTCATATCCTAAATCATATCTTGCATTCTTATTTGCCTTCGATCTCATTTTATTTATCATATTATTATTATATTCAATTTTCTATTAGGAGATGGTGGCTACCCTTGAATATATTTTCATGCGAGTAATAAGTAAGAAGTGACTTTACTCCATTCTTAATTATTTTAAAGTTAATTTACTTTGTTTTCCTAAAATTATTTCATAAGATCATGTCTTGCATGATCTTCTAGTAACATTCTAAAATAGTAAAATTTGAATTTACTTCTAAAAAATTAGACAAGAGTTATAAAAGTATATTACGAGGTTCCCTTTAACCTCTAAGATCATACACTATATAAGTTAAGATCTTATAACTTACGCTAATCCCTTTATAATCATTTCAATATGCATGGTAAGAGTAATGTGTTATAGTATTAACTCATTTTCTTTCATTATATATGTCTTTCATTCATAAAATACATATTATATCAAACATATATAATGTATGAATTGAGTTCACTAGTTTACTCTAAACTTCATTTTTTAGAACTCACATCTAATAACTCATGACAGATATAGTGACCATTTTGATCACTTTAAACCAATTTCATTTCATCCTTTTATCCATCATGGCATTAATGATTTAAGTTTTTGCTCTTAATTATTACCTAGATACTAAATATTAAACTTGCCTCATCTTTATTCATTAAAAATATTAAATACGATTGCTCGTCTGAGAAGGCTAACCTCTTATTTATCTGAAATACATTTTAAACTTATATGTGAAATGAATTCACATAAAAGTACACATATTTCAGAAAAACAATGACACAAATTCAACATTCATTTTACATTTAAACATGAAAATTTTGAACATATATGTAGAAATGTTTATCAATTATATTTTAATATCTATGTAAATCTAGTGGCTTCACATGCTACATGCACTTATCTCAGGATATTAGTTGTCATTGGGTTTGCAACTATATCTCTTGCAGATATATATTTTAGATTCACTTATCCTCGTGCAATTATATCTTTCATATAATTATACTTAGTATCTTTATGTTTGGTTTGACAATAATATTTAGTATAGATAATCTTAGGATTCGTCATTTTTGTTCTTTCTTCTTTAGTAAGGCCAACAAGAGCCTTATTTAAATTTATGGACTCTTCTTCTTCTTGTGGGTTAATCATGTGAATTTTTCCTTCAATTTAAAAAAAAATCAAAGAATTATTTTATGATTAATTCAATGTAATATAAGTTTATTAAAAAAAATTATTAACATCTTGATTACTCTCACTCAAATTAAATACAATAGGTAAATTTTCATCGAGTGATAAAATAAATTGATCATGGGTCAATTCTTCATTCCTATATTGATCCCACTTAGATGAAATCTCTTTGTTTCCCCATTAAAAAGTCATTATGATCAAATGTCTCATATAAAAAGAGGTCTTTATCTATTTCACCTTACTTTAAAAACTTATTTTCTAAAAAAATGATGTCTCGTGATTCAAATTATGTTTTTCCTTCATTACTTTCTTTACTTATAAATACATATATGTGTGAGTGTACATTATATAATAAAGATAATTTTCTTCCCTTTAGATATAGTTTCCCATTATTTACAAGAGAGATTATAGATACAGGCAGTATAATCATATGATCTTAAGTTTGTCATGTCAAGTATTTTACTTGTCCACAAATTATATAGGGCTTACTTGGTTGATTTTTTGGTCACTTAATTAGATACATATATGGCTGTTAATAAAGCATTATTCCAAAAAGTGATTGGTAAATTTGATTATACCATCACAAAGCTAAATATTTCTGGTAGCATTCTATTTCGTTTTTCTACAAAACCATTTTGTTGTGGAGTTCGACAAATAGTCAATTACCTTTTATTTTTTTTCATCACATAACATTTTGAACTTATTAAAAAAGTATTCTTATCCTTAATTAATTCTAAATATTTTTATTTTCTCTTTTAATTGATTCTCTACAAAATTTATAAAAAAATTTAATACTTATGATTTGTAAGAAATTAAATAAACATGACTAGACTGAGTATAGTTATCTATAAATGTGATGAAGTACACATTCTTACTTCTTATCTTTACATTTATTAGACCATAGATGTTAGAAGGAATTAATGGCAATGGATAAGAAGCTCGCGTTCCCTTTCTAAACTACTTTTTATAAAAATTTTACCAGTTAAAAAATATTCACAAGTAGGTAAATTTACTTGGTTTAAGTAACCTAATAGGACTTCTTTTACTAATCAATTTTAACCATTGTGACATAGTCTACATATCACATATTTTGTATTGAATTTATAATTATTAGATAAAGGAAATAAAGAACAACTAGTATTATTACATGCATCAACAATTTTTAGAACAATAAAAACATTTAACATAAAACCATGATTATAATGAAATTTTTTGAGATATAAATCCATTTCATCACTTTGAAAGTTTACATTAAATCCAAGTTTGACTAATATCAACAAAGAAATAAGATCCATCAAATCTTTAAAGTATACAATACTTAATGTGAGACTAGGGAACTATCACACATGACTAACTTGTATGTACCATTCTTTTATATAACAACCGTTGAGGTGTCTTCTATAAATCCATCATGTCCCATATGTGATTTTATTGAATTTCATGAAGACATTCCTGTCTCTTGCTACATGATTGGTTGCTCTTGAGCCTACACAAAAAGATAGAATAAGAGATATTCACAAAGTAAATTTATGTTCTATAGGATTGTACTTTTTTAGTCTCGTTATAATCATTAGTGGAGTGACCCTTATCACCACAATTATAGCACTTAACTCTTTTTATGTTCATTATCATGAAAGGATGTTTTCCTTTTTCATATTGGTTCCACTTGGCTTTTTGCAAATCCTAAATATTGTGGTTAGTCCTTTTATCCTTTTTCTACTTTGGTCCACTATGACGCTTACCCTCCTTGTTCTTTGAAGTGAAAAGAATGATTTGAGAAGTTTATGAAAATCTTAAAAAGATTTTGAAATTGTGGAAAAGTTAAAAAAAAAAGTAAATTTCCATAACCAAGATACATTTTGTGTGTGATCTTAATTAAAACAGCCTGGTGTTTAAAATCTCTTTAAGGATGAAATAAAACTTTTGTGAATTTGATGAAATAAAAATATGTGAATTTATTTTGAAGTGAAAGAAATGTTTTTGATATATTTAAGAATAGTCTGGATTTGAGTTTGAATTGAAAGTTTTGAAAATATGCTTTAATTTATATGGATCAAGAAATTTTTAGCATTTAGATTTAATTGATAAGTATTGATCATCAAAAACCTCATGGAGAATTTTTTAAAGATGATTAAATTTGTTTTCGGAATGAAGGAATTTATTTTGAGTTGTTTAGAGTATTTTTGGTTCACTGTAGATTTTCTGCAGAGATATTGTTCAACTAGTGTTGGGAATTGGTCAACCAGTTGAGGTTTTAAGGACTATCAATTGATCAGTTAGTATGTATCAATTGACTTAGGATCAGTCAACTGATATATGTTATTAATCAACAAGTTGTTTATCTAGATGCATAATGGCTATTTGCATTTATTGTCTAATGACTTTTTTTAAACATTTCTAGCAGTTAGAGTGTGTCTTTAATAGGTTTTTAAGCACGGAGGGATTTATATACACGTTCTAAGTACTAGGGAAGAATCTTTATACTTGTTCAATGTTTCTGGAAGCATTGATTGAATTTTTGAGTTATTTATATATTGAATGAGTTTAAGAGAAAATGTGAAGTTTTACACTTATATTCATTGAGTTCTTAAGACCTCTTTGAGCATTGTTTTGATCAACTAAGAAATTTAGTTTATGTTTGCTTGATTAAATATTGAGATCTTGATTCTTAAGGGCTTATGTATTGGTAAAGAGTTGTAGGATTTTAAGATTGATACAATGGGAATTTTTTTTCCAATGAATGGGATAAAAGTGACGTGGAACTTGTTTCATTAAAGTAAAATGCATATTTTATATTATGCATTAGATAGATGTGTTTTTGACAAAATTTCTATATGTAAATCCACGAATAAGATTAGGTGTAGGTTAAAGGATATTTATATAGGTGGCCATTAAGCTAGAAAAGTGGAGAGCGAGCATTTGGAAGAGGATGAATCTCATATATGCCTAATAGCCAACGACGACGATGAGGAACCCTCTTGTTTAAACTCTTAAAATAATACAAATGAGGAATTCTCCAATTCAAACTCTTTTAATAGTGATTTTGATGATGGTAGTAATAATGATTTCACATATGATGAGTTAATTAAATGTTTAGAAATTATGAGCTTGAGGATAAAGAAAATTTTTTTTCAAACATAAGGAAACTTTAAAACATTTAGAAGAACAGATTCTTGAAAATGATAAGTTAAAAACTGTGATGCATGACATGCTAGAATATAAGAATGTAGAAGTTGTCAAGCGTAATGATTATAGGAATAGTTTATTGAATGACAATGAGGCATTGAAGAAGAAGAAGGTCAATAACCTTAAATAATCATTATCAAAATTCACTTAAGGGAGTGAAAAATTACTGAACATTTTATGATCTTAAAGGGTTCAACTGATAGGCATCATTTGGGATTCACTTCAGGGAGTGTTTCCAATAATGTAAAAAATACTTTTGTGAAGGGCAAGAATTTAAATGTGAAAATGTGCCTAGGCCCTCATTTGAAAACGTTGCATCTTTCTCAAAATCCCAACCTAAAGGACAATATCATCCATTCATATATACAGTTAGAACCAAAACTAGGAGGATTGTGCGTCAAGGTAGAAATAGGTATAACTTTTATAGAAATCTGCAATCCTTTTATAATGCTTTTAGGCCTTGTGAAAAATAAAATGGGTCGACATATGTCTATGCTTAACATATGCATATGCATAAATCAAGAATAATATTTCATTCTCATTCTAGGCCCCATTTTCATCCAAGGATAATAAATAATGATAGCATACCTAGAAATATATTTATGCCTCATTTTAGACAAAATGGATTGATAAATGGTCATATCCTATATATGCATGAATATAGGAAAAGATAACATATACATCTATGCTCTTATCATTATTATAGGAAAGTTTATTACAAAAGAAATCCTTAAAATGCATTTCAGCACAAAAATTATAAGAGTCAATTTCACTCGCATAATGCGTATATAGTTATTTTTTGGTGATCTTGGTCATCACGAAATTTTTTTTCTTTGTAAACATAGGATGCTAAGAAAATCATCTAGGATGGGATTGAGAAAGGTTTAAAAGCTAACTCCTAAGGACCCAAGTTTATATGGGTACTTTAAATAAATTAATTCCTTTGTTTTGTAAGTTAACATCATTTGGTGTCAAATAGATATTAATTAAAGAAGAAAAAAGTTCTATCTCCAATCTTTTAATGTAGAAGGAAAATCAAAAGGGATCCTCACATGACCCAATCAAGAAACATATTGTTGAATCAAGTAAGAAGTGGAAAATAAGGTAGCCATTAGTTTTAAGTCTTGCCTAATTTGTTTTGCATATGTTTCCTTAATATCACATGCATTGTCATTACCAAAAAGGGGAGATTATTGAACTAAGGGCAATTCCAACTTACAGTTTTGATGATGAAAAAATATAATTATTACTAATGTTTTAGTTTTGATGTAATTGAAAAGATAGTAAAATGCAAGATGATCAAGAAAATGTGTGAGCCCAAAGTTGGTGTTTCATGTGAAGAAAACAATAATGGTGGCATTAATGAAAAGATTAATAATGGAAGTTAAAGACTAAGAATATCAAGGTTAAATGGTTTTAAGTTTATATTT
>JAOXYD010000136.1:21293783-21310340 GCA_028565735.1 Pinacopodium congolense
ATATTCAACAACCAAAGTCTTAAAATCTCATCTTCAAATTTTACACCCTATGTTAAACAATTGATCAAAACACTATTTAAATTCGCTCAAATGATCAAAAATAGAACTACCTTCCTTATACCTTAAATTCATAATTTGCTTATGAAAAAACAATTGATTGTTACTTGTCTTCGAAGTATACAAGGATTCAAGCTTGTCCAACATTCTTAGCATATGAATAATTTGATATATGATTTAAAACATTATCATCCACCTGGTCGAATAAAGTCACAAGTCGGTTCATACTCGAATTATCATTCTTCATCACTTTTAGACTCAAAATTTTTTTTTTGTAGCAAATTCTAGTATAGGCATCTTTTCACAATCAACAAAATTTTCATCTTTCCCTTTCATTTGTGGTAATTTTTTATGTTCAAATTGATCATTTAACTATAATTAGGCATCATCTTTTAATCAAGCAAATCATCACAAATAAAAACCAAAGCTCTAATATCAACTATTAGGAAAGGAAGTCGAATTCAACACAATGAAAATAATATTATATTAACCTTTTCTACTTGAATGAAATTGTGAGGAGTAAATATGAATGTATAAAATAAATAGAAAAGGAGAACACTGAAATTTTAATGTGGAAAACCTTCTCAATATGAGAAGTGAACAATACGAGACTTAGTATAGAAAACATTTTATTATAAAATCAACAAATACATTAAAATAAGTTCTCTATCAATCTAAAAGCTCATAACAATAAACATTCATTAGAAAAAGTGGTAATTAATAAAATTCATACTAAAAACTTAGATATGCAGTGAAAGCTCCTTTCTGTATTGTAATAGTTCCTTTTTTATATAGTGACGGTTCTTTTCTTGTACAATTGACATTAAATGCTTCTCTATGCCATACAAAAGAGAGAAAATAAAAACAAATACTTTCCTTTACTATAACAAATCTTTCCTTATACCATACCATTTCCTCCTTTATACAGTGATGATTTTTCAACTATATAGTGACTTCAATAGTTTCTACAGAAACTTCTCTATTACATAAATAGAAAAGATGACAACAAACACTCAAAGAAATATGGAGAGAATAACCACACAAAAATTAGTGAACTAAAAAAATAAAACAACAACACAAATGACATAATACAGCCATAAATCAAACATAAAACAATTGTAAAAAGAAATAGAGACATAAATAAATGCATCTAAATTCACCAATTAGATCAGTTGCAATCTTGATCAAGTGGGAAAAGGAAGTGGTGATTTTCTAAACCACAAATAGTTGTTAAAGGAAATAGAGAAGAGAAGAGTTTAGATGGTCAAACATAACCCCAAAAGAGATAATAATATTTGTAGTCCTAAACCTTTCACCATTTTCTCAATTACTCCTATACCTTTAAAACTTCCTATTGAAGTCCTACACTTACACAGATTAATCCAAAGCAATTCTTCTAGAACTTAATTGAAAAAATTGTGCAATATTTAGAATCAAATTTAAAAAATTGTGAAAGGTTTAGGACTATAAATAAGATTATCCCGAATACTTGTAGTTTCAAACCTTTCATAATTTTTTAAATTAAATCCTAAACCTTTCACAATTTTCTCAATTAAGTCCTATAAGAACTGCTTTTGAATAATCCACATAGGTATAGGACTTCAATAGAAAGTTTTAAAGGCATATGACTCAATTAAGAAAATGATAAAAGGTTTATGACTAAAAAAACCTTTATTTAATAAATTTCTTTTTAATTAAAAGTAGGCTTCACATGAGGAGGACTTACAATATTTACTGATACGGAGATAGAGGTAATGGTTAGGGTAGGTTGTGACTAAAGATTTTTATGGCACACATTCAATTCAAGACTATAGTTAATGATGGTGACAAATAACAAAAATTATGGAAAAAAGATATTATTTGTTGAAAAGGAGAAGCCAAAATTGTTTAATTTATATAAGAACATGATTGTAATAAAGGTAAATGTAAAAAATTTTGAAGTAAAGTGAATTTTAGTCGATAATAATGGTTTTATGTTGATTGGGTTTGGTTGGACCAAATCCTGCTTAAAGGGAAAAATAGATCTCCTTATCATAATTAGGGAGTATCTTAAACATTCTAGGAAGATATAATTTCAGGTTACACGCAAGCTTGCTGAATGCAGTGCTATATTAATGGACTTATATGGTTTACAATCCTTAGGTGTCATCATCTCCTTTCTGACACACCACCCTCTGACCCTCTTCATACTACCCCTAACCCCAAAATTGATGTGAAGCAACATAGAGAATGCAAATGAATGACACTTTTGAAACTTAACCGCTCGTATTAGAAGAAGATAAAAATGTCAAGAGCATTTGTCAAAACAAAATTAATAGGTTCTTTGTTAATGTTATATTATAATTTTAAAGTATAATTTAAAAAATTTTGGATTTTTTTGAAAAAAAAAATTAGATGCTTGATAGGTTTAAATCCATTTACATCGTTCTATTTTAATTTGTCACTTCATTTTTTTCATTAAGAGAAACTAAGGAAAATACTACATTGAAATATTGAGATAAAAGAGTGAAATAGAGAATTTTTATATTTAAAGAATTAATTGAAAATTTCTCAAAATTAGAGGACTAAACCACGGTTTTTCAAATAAAATATAATGATTTGTACTTTGATTAAGACAAAAAAGGAACGAAATATTATTTTTCTTTTTCTGTAATAGATTATGTAAAGTATTTCATTGTTCTTCTTATCTTTATTTCATAATCATGTAATATATAATTGATAAAGGTTCATATATCTTAATTATATAAATTGATTTGGTTCAAAAAATAAAAGCTATTATAATCATGATTTAATTTAAATTTTTTATTCAAAGTACATCAAATATCTTGTTATATTCCTTAAGTAATAATAACAAATAGATTATTAATTAGTCGAGTAATTATTTAATTATTTATTATATAATATTTATTGAAATATTGATTACTAATAAATATTAATTATAAAAATAAAATTAATTATAATTTTTACATATATCATGCAATATTTATTTTAATAATATAATTAATTTTATTAAAATTTTGCAATAAAAATAATAAACAATTTATTAACTTTTTTAACTAAAAAGAATTAATAATTAATTTTTCATATTATTAATAATGAAAATTTACATTAGAAAATTTTTATTAACTATTAATTACGTTATAAATTCATTATATATTTATCAATGATAAACAATTTGATGAATGCAAAATAGTAATTTAAAAACAAATTTCTTTTTAAAGATACAATTTCATCCTTCTTGGATCAGCCTCATCCTCCTTTCAGACAAGACAAAATTGCATTTGACAGCTGGCAAGGAGGTCAGATATCCCGTGTAATGCTCCTTTTTATACGACAAAATGTTCGTCAGCTTTCTTCGTTAATACTTGACAAAAACTAGTAATAATAGATAAAAATTAGTAGAAAGAAACGATATATTCTTTATTTTTTAAAGATAATTACATTTTAATAAATATTTTAAATTATTAATATAAATATACTAATAAATTTTTATTTTCTCAAAATAAATTTTATTTTAAATAGTTTTATCATTAAATTATTAAATCAAAATGCCCATAAAATTTTATAATATTTAATATTTAATATTATTTATTTAATTAATAACAAAATAATATTGAAGTAAAAAAATAGAAAAGTAAAATCTTGTTTCTCATTTTATAAAATATGAAAATTGGAAAAATCAAAATAAAAAAAAAATTCAAACAGCACTTTATAATGTTAAATCTAAGCATAATTGTTATTTGGTGGCAAGCGGCTAGCACATTGTCTACCTGCTAGTATGTTGTTTCCTAACAGTTCATAACATTCAGTTGAATCCACAAAGCAGCGACCATTCAGTTGAATATAAAACCAACATTTAATTGTATATAAAACAACCGTTCAACCTTTATAGCAACCATTCAATTGCTAACCGCAGCCTTGACTTATAACAACCATTCAATGACTTGTTACTTTGTTTTTGTTTTTTTTTTTCTCGGATCAGTTTATGAAATATAAATGCTAAGTCTTTTGGTCGCCAAAAAAAAAAAATGTTAGGAATTTCAAAATGTATTCTGCAATTATTCATTTATAGTATAATATAACTATTAATTTTATTTTCACAAGGAGTTACTACATCATGAAATCCAATTCAAATTCAAAGAATCATACGCATAATCTAATAAAAATAATTTATTTTTTAATATTAAAAGATTTAATCGGTTATCTAAAAATACTATTAATAAATAAATGACGTTAAATAATTAAAAAAATTCACAATAATTAATAAAATTATTTGTATCTCTTATATATTATCATTTTTCCTAAAGTAATTACCCGTTATTTCCTTCAATAATATATTACTTAATGTGTCAAATTTTCATAACAAGAAAAAGCAAAATTTAAAAGTAATTTATATATAATAAAAGACCTAAAATGTAATGTTTTAAAATCTTAAATTGAAATTAAAATTTTTCTTTATTTACAAACCATTATTCTTCTAACTATAAAAATTATGAATTTTGATATGATACACAATCGGCTTAATTCGATATAGACGTTTCTTTAATAGATTGACATGTCAACATGACATCTTTTCACTCTTTCAAGAGTAAGGTAGTTAATGAGTGTTGTCCCATTACACACCCACTAGAAATAATAATTAATCATGATCTATATATAAAAACGTGTCCCTAGAAAAAGAGATTCCATGATCTTTTGGGATTCGTAAGGTAAAGATAATGGTATGACATGTATAATTTTTTGTTTATAAGATCACATGGTCTTATAATTTTAGAGAAATGATTTTTAGCTGAAGATCAATAATGATCATATGTGACCAATCAAACCATCGACAGTCTAATATAAAATGTTTTGTTTATCACATGGCATCTTCCAAATGCCTTGTCCATTCATTCTTTAAAAGCCGCTGGGTCCTTCGCCATTCTCATAACAACCATAGTTGAACTGTTCTATGATATCAGCTCTATAAACTCAGATCAACTCGTGGCTTCTGATCTGTGCAGAAACTCACTTCATCGCGTAGTAACTGTACAGCTTCAACCATGTCTGACTCCGAACTACACATAGATTTCTTTCCCTTTTTTCAAGTATACAAAGATGGCCGTATTATCAGAATTGATGGAATCGAACTAGAGCCTCCTCTGGATCCTGATGAAGGCGTAAGATCAAAAGACGTTGTCTACTCACCGGAGTTAAACCTAACTTCCATCAAGCCACAAAAAAACCTATCTTGCAGAGTTTACATTCCAGAAAACACCACTCCAGGCCATAGATTCCCTCTCTTAGTTTACTTTCACGGTGGAGCCTTTTGCATGGAAAGTCCCTTTTCTCATACATTTCACAAGGAACTCAAATCCGTGGTTAAGATGGCGAATGTCCTTGCCGTCTCCGTGGACTATAGGTTAGCTCCAGAACATCCTATTCCGGCGGCTTTCAATGATTGCTGGACTGCCCTCAAATGGGTTGCTTCTCATTCTAATGGAAGTGGCCCTGAGGAGTGGATTAATGCTCATGCTGATTTCGGGAATGTTATTTTCGCCGGAGACAGTGCCGGCGGTAACATTACACACCAGATGGCCATGCGGTTTGGTCAGGAAAAACTTGTTGGTATTGACCTTAGAGGGCTTGTTTTGATACATCCATATTTCTGGGGCAAAGATCCGATCGGTAACGAGTCTAAGGACCCAGAACAAAAGGCAATTATGGAGAAGATATGGTATTATGTGCATCCAACAACAACAGGGTTAGATGACCCTTTGATCAATCCGATAGCAGATCCAAAGTTTGCTACTTTGGGATGCTCTAGAGTACTTATTTTTGCTGCTGAAAAGGATGTGTTGAGAGATAGGGCCTGGTTGTACTATGAAGAGCTGAAGAAATGTGGCTGGGGAGGAAACGTGGAGATTATGGAATCTAAAGGTGAAGAACATACGTTCCATTTGGTGGTTGATTGTGAGAACAGCAAAATTCTGCTTGAAAAGTTTGCTTCTTTCCTAAGCGAGTAAGAAAACCCATTGATATGAACAGGGATACAATATCAATACTGGATTTGATTTTGATAGTATACTGATGCGAGTCAATATCATATTCATATCGATTCATATGGATAATTTTTTAAAATTATGAAATAATTTTTAAATTTTATAAAATTTGTAAAATAATTTTTTAATATATTATTTGATATAAAGTTTAATTTTATTTCAATTTTATCTAAAATTTTAATACAATAAATATGATATAATAATTATTTTTTCACTCTTATAAATATTAATTTTCATATATTTTTAAAAATAATAATAATCTAAATTAATATAACCAGAAAATATTCAGCCCACATATGATACAGATATAATTGTACCAAAATATCATAAAATAAGAATAATACATAAATCATAAACATTACAACAAGTATAATCCTACAAAGGAATTCCATAAAGAAGAAGTGAATCCTAAATCAAAAACACTTGTAATTAGAAGTTCTTTATTTATAAAACATATGTAAAATTTAACATATACATCAAATATAAGTGAGAAAAAAAAAGAGGAAAAACATGAAAATTTTGAATTATTATTTTACGTTATATCTATGCAAATCGTATTAGTTCCAATTTGCGTTTGATAGAAAATCATTATTATTAAAAGAAGTCTCATCGTCACCATGATTCAACCTTAATGTACCAAAAGACATATCAATATTCTCTCAAATAAGGTTATCTTTCAAGTTAATCTCATCCCAAAGATTTAGGTTTTTAAAAATTCAAGCTGTTAAAATGTCAATATGATCTAGGCAAATTGAATCTATAAAACTACTTGTTCTACTAAGAGTTATAGTAAACGAATAAAATTAAAATTATTAAGAAATTTTGAGAAATTATATTAAACTTAATAATGACAATAATATTATAACATACTTTTTTTAGAGCTATCAAATCATTCAATTTCTTATGTTCTAATACATTCCTCTCATAAGAATGGATTAATTCAAATTGAAGTTTCTTATGTACTTAATTCTTTTCATAACTATTAGCATTCACACATTAACTCATAATTCAAATTGCAAACCTTTTTAATTCTAAAATCTCGTTTCTAAATTGGTTTCATTAAGCAATTGTAAGAAAATAAAAAATCTTATAAGTAAAATAAAGTAATATTATTTTTAAATAAGTTATAAAAGTGAGGAAATATATATCTAAACTAAGTTTATCTCTTTGTCGTATTGTTATAAGCAACCCAAAATCATCATAAGCATCCTTATATGCCTCCATTTATGAGCCAAGTAGGTATTACATAATCTCATATCCAACAATTATGGTAATGGATAATAGCATTCTCCTATTAACTTCAGCTCTCTTATTAAAATTATGTCTAATATAGACACTTGGATTCAAGAATGCTTCAACAGCAAATAAGGGAGAGTAAAGTTATCTTTCTCATCTCTCATTATTGACAGAAAGTAAAGAAGTGTATATAAAAGATCTATGCTTCAGATTATTCTTCATTGTTCCCTTCATCCTCTCTATGGCATCATAAAGATATCTTATTGTAACCTTATAATCACTATCAGCTAGATGAAATACTCTTATTAAAGGCTCACAAATTTGAATAAAAAATTGACAATTTAATAAAAATTTACTATCTTTAAGTATAATTCTAATAACCTCCAATCTTGCATTAGACCTAACATATTAGGAACCAACCCACTTATCACTTATGAATATCTGTCTCAATTCTTTTTTCATTTGCATAAAACACTAAAGTGACAAAAAAAATTGGTCACAAATCTTATAATAGTAGGACAATATAAGTTCCTGTCATTTGTGTAATCCTTCCTCATCAAATTCAGCACCTATGCACGATTATAAATGAACTTTGTCATCTTTTCTACTTTCTGTATAATCTCATCAATCACAAGAAAATATTTACCATTTCTAATATTTTCCAACAAAATAAGACAGTATGCATCACAATGAGTCAAAAAGAAAGAATTCTTCCTACTCTATAACATGTTCCCCATTGTTTTATAAATAGCATCATTATCAATGATAATATTTTAAAGCCCAATTTCATTCACAACTTCATCAAAAATTTCAAACAAAGTATCAACATTCTATGCCTAACCAGATATATTAATAGACTTAAAAAACATTATACTTTTATCAGAATAAGCTAAAAACTTTATAATGGATTCTTGTTTTTTATTTGTCTAATTATCACATATGAATGAAAACCCATAAGTAGCCCATGTCATTCTTCTTTCATTCAAATAATTTTTCATTTCAGTAATAGAACTATTCAAAATAATACCTTTATAGTTATTAATTTAAGGAACAATATATTTCGAATTATAAGAAGCAATAGCATTTAACATTGAATGGTAATAGCAAGAATGTATTGCATTGAATGAGATACCTACATTATACTACCATCTAATCATTACAATATTTATATTATGTATTACTTCTTTTGTTTGTAGTATATTATAAATTAAAGGTTAAGTTCTATTAATTGTTCTTGCAGTAAAAAAAATAAAAAAGACAAATGATGGCCTTCTTCTTTTCCCCACATCATTTATACCTGTATTATTTTCTTCTTGTTGGATAAAAGTCTTAACTTCAGTGCTATAAGTAGCATTACTATAAGGTCCACTATTGCAAAATGAACTCCTACTTTTAATTTCAAAATTCAATCTCTACTCTCTCTTTTTTCAACTTGATACTCTTTAAGTAAAATATTCATTTGTCATTGTACATTGTGGCTAATGTTCTTGTAAGGTTCCTTATCACTTTTAATTCTAACCAAATGTTTCTTCAATCTAGTGATACCCTTACCTTTATAATGTTTGTTATTATATAAATATATTATCTAGATTCTTATGCTAAGAACTATTATCCCGTAAATCCATGTTACATCATTAAATCTCCTAAAAGAGAATGAATTATTAGCAGCATTTGAACTTCCCTCCATTTACCTATAAAAATTAATGCAATTAGTAAATATAATAAATTAATTATAACTAATAAATAAGCATAAGTCATTGCATATATTCAATTGATTACTCAAGTAACTTAATTTTACTACTAATTTCACAAAAATATATTTAATTATTACAAACAATGAAGAATTTCACACACAAAAATTCAAAAAAAGCCCCAAATTTTATATGCCTAAATTAAGAAAAACCTAAATTCAACGAAACTAGATTCATTGATAAGTCTAGTAGCTCAATTTTAATCCTAATTTTATGAAAATACATTCAATTTTGAAAAAATAAAAAAATTCAGAAATTGAAAATTTTCAATTATGAAACCTTAATTCTATTTAAAAAATTCTATCAAAATTTGAACTTAATTCAATCTATATACATTCATATGAAATTAAACTTCTACGATATCTAGAAATAATGAATTGAATACTAATTAATAACTAACTGTATTTCACAAAATTAAAGGAATCTCAAATCTTTCAACTTTAGAGATTTACCAATTTTAATTCAAATTCTTCAAATTGGTTGATAGAAACGAATCCAAACATAGAAAGGAAGCTAAAGGATTGTCCCAATTGCCAAAATCTTACTGGAAATTGGAAAAATCATTGGAGAAGAGAGGGAAATTAGGGTTAGGTAAATGACAGAATTTTGTGATTGTTTGAGGTTTTAGAAATTATTTAATTGTTAGAGTGAAATAAAGGTTAGAAGTGAATATTTGAACTCAAATATATGAGATTTCTAGTAAGAAAGAGAGATCCGGTGCAATAGAATGAAGAGAAAGCGAAAAATCAAAAGATAGAGGGGAGAGAGAAAAAGTTAGGCTATCAAGTTTTGAGCTTTCAACACATCGGTTGATCGGTCCTTTACATCGATCAACCAGATAAACTTATATAATGGATTGATTAACTAATGTTCTAAATATTTCCAACATATTGGTCAATTAACGTTTAAAATTGTTTTAATATATTTGTATTTTAGTTTATGAAGATTTTAAATTTTTATTTTAGTATCAGGTATTGAAAATAATGACTGACATAATGCGGTAGACTTCTACTTATTAGTATTTGATTCTAGTATGATTCTAAGACCAAACTATGTCATTTACCAGTCGATATTCAATACGATGTGGCAAACTTAATGTTGAGAAAACTCTTATATGAGTAAATCATCTCTTTTCTTCACTTGTGTTTTTATTTTTGTAAATTTTTAAGAAACTATGATCTCCTACAGGAATAAAGACAGACCCTATATGGGTCGCTAGTTTGTTAATGTGTGTAATGTCCACATTTCTTCTATCTTTACTAATGTTGAACTGGATGCCTTAATCCAATGAGGGGCTGACCACCATCTCAGCCGTTGGTTTTCATAAACATCTCCAGTTTTGAAAATAGTTGGGTTTTAGTGACAAGCCAATGTCTACCTCAAACAAAATTCTATTTGAAAGGCATATCTATCTTCGTTTGTAGCTACTGGTTTTACTAATCTAACAACTTAGGGAAGAAAAGGACAGGGTTGATAACAGTTATCAAAATAAAATAAAAAATTAAGAGCTATTTACTTCTATTTTTAATTTCAGTTTTCGTGTAAACACCCAAATAACATAAGAAATTTGCCATTATCCCCTTATAATAAAAATTCAATTTTTTTCCTTAAAGGAGAGTACATTATTTTCCTTTTAAAATCAAGAATCTAATTGTAAGATACTTGTTTTTATTTGGAAATATATATATATATATATTGAAAAAGGTTCACTTTACCCCTCAACATTTCATAAATGGTTCAATTTATTCCCTAATATTTTAAGAAGCACCAATTTATCCTTTAATATTCATAAAATAGTTCAATTTGCCTCATGAGCCTTTATTAAATTGACTTTTTTGTCAATTAACTATTAATTACATGCTAATATGGCAATGTTGGACTTAAATATAATACTAACGTAGATTTAAAAAAAATAATTATAACTTGATTTAAACTTAAATAAACAAATACTAAATAATTTTTTTAAATATATATATATATCAATATTATATTTGGATCTTATATTACCATGTTAGTATTTTATTCGTGCGACTAACGAAAAGTCAACTTAATAAAGGTTTATGGGGCAATTTGTACTATTTTATAAATATTATGGGGTAAAATAATTTCTCTTAAAATGTTAAGGAGCAAATTAAATTATTTTTAAAATATTGATGGATAAAGTGATCTTTTTGCTTTATATATATATATATATATATATATATAACAAACATAAGAAACTATAAAGAAAAGGAGATGTGAAATCAAACAAATCCTGAATAGCTTTACATTCTAAAACATAAAAAAATCAGTAATAATTTGGACAGATGTATGCACGCAAGTGAAGCAATTATTTGGACGGAAGAGGTTTTTCCACACACACTTGTGACTGATTTTGCTCCAATGCAGTCAATAGTAGTCCTACAGTAGTGCCGTTTATTACTTCTATTTTTTCATATGTTTTTTCATTTTTTTTGTTTTTAATTTTTATTTTTATTAAAAATAAAATTTTATTTATTGAAATTTATAATAAAAATAAAAATAAAAATTATGTTTGATATTATCATCCTATTATTTTTATTAGGTATTAATATTTAATTTAATTTTGTTTTATTTTTAATATATCAAATTATATAACTTAATTAATATTAGAAGAATTATAAATTTAGATGATGATGAGAGAGAGAATTAAGATGGCTTTTATTTGTAGAATAATAGAAATAAAATATATTTACAACATATAAATAAATCAGATTTTTATTTATAGTTTCATATTTATATTTTTATAAATTTATAAACCGTATTTATAAATAAAAATGAAATAAAAAGGTTTTTATTATTAATTTTTATACTTAAAAAATGGAAACAAAATAAAAGAAAGTGACACTAAAGACTAAACACCGTTACAACATTAAATCTAAACAGAATTGTACTTAAAAATTGGAAACCATTTAGATCTTTTCTACGTGCTGCCTGATCCCAACAATTCTATAATTTTTCAGTCGTCTACCTAGCCGCTGGCTTAGTAAATCAAGAAGGCAATAGCCATTCAATTGAATAAAAAGCAAACATTTAATTGAATAAAAGAATTCTACTCCGTAGGCTTAAATAACACACGAAAGATAGGCTTAAATTATATTAAATATTTATTTATTCTATTTTATTTACATATAAAAATATCTTTAATACGAAAAGAAAAGGTTTCACAATAATTACTTTTATTATATTTTGTATAAAAATAAAAATTTAATATTTTATTATAAAATTTGAATAATATAATATTTATATTATAAATCACATTAATAATATTTTAATAATAATTTATAGCTTTCACTCCATCTTTCTATTTCTTATCAATATGAGATTTGATAAGTCAATCTCTAACTCTAAATTTACCTAATCTCTTATTGTTAAGAAAAACATTGGAAGGGAGGGGTACAGTGAATGCTCTAAATAAAGATGTCATGTAATTCTTCAAAGTAAACTTATCTTACTTACGTGAATGCATGATAAAAAGGTCCATGACCTAAAATGTTGACTTTTACTATTTTTTTTTTTGGAAGTTCAACTTTATAGTTTTTAATCATTTTTAAAAATTAATTTAAAAAAACTAAGGAATATCTATCGACCAAGCCTGAGTGTGTTTTTAACCTATGCATTGACCGACCGATGTTATAAAATTTTAAAAATAGCAATCTGATCTCAAACTTTTGAAAAATTATAAAAATCGGCCCAATTTTGGACCACTACCAAAACTGGCTAATACGGGCTAATATTTGAACTTGATACGATTTTGGCCCAAACTATACTGGTTTCAGGCTCGTACAGTTTGAAACGGCAGTAAACCATTGGTTCGAACCAGTAATTCAAGCATTTAAACTTAAAACTATTAATTTAATCATTTTTTGTTTTATTTTCCTATTTTGTTTTATTTTACTTTGAAATTTCAATTTATACACTTACTTATTTTTTTCTATTTACGAGTTTTTTTTTCTATATGCATGACTAAGAGTACCGATTATAAACTTTTTAAAGTCAATCCAGAGACACAGAGAGCAATTTTTTGAATACGTCAAGAAAAAGAAAGGTTTAAATAAGAAGAAAAGGTAGAGTCTCAACCATAAAATTTAGCAAATATGGCTAAGAAAAACAAAATGAGGTTTATGTCAGATTATATGAAGCCATCACTTGAAGAGACACAGTCCAGTATAACAAGACATGCAATTGTTTCAAATAATTTTGAGTTCACATCTAATATCATATAAATGGTGCAACAATTTTTTCATTTCAATAAGTTACCAGATGAGGATCCCAGTACCTATATTGCCAAGTTCTTCTAAAAATGTGATACATTCAAGATAAAGGGTGCTATAAATGATGCCATTAGACTATGATTTTTCCCATTCTGTTTGAGAGATCGAGTTAAACTAAGGTCTCTATTGCTAGGATTGATTTCGATTGAGATAGCTGGGCAAAGAAATTTTTGTTCAAGTATTTTCCACTAGCAAAGATTACAAAGTTAAGGAATGATATATCGATGTTTGCTCAATTGGAATTTGATACATTATATGAGTCGTGGGAGAGATATAAATACTTACTTTAAATCTGCTTATATCTCAAACTGCCTACATGGTTTTAGGTTTAAACATTTTACAATAAACTAAATCATCCAACCAAATAGATGATAAATGTAAAGGGATATTAAATAATAAAACACTGGAAATAGCCTATGATTTGATGGAGGAAATGGACATAAATAGTTACCAATGGCAATCTAATCATGGCATATCAATGAAACTAGTAAGAATTCACTAAGTGGATTAAATGTTAGCGTTGGCAGCTCATCTAAAGTTACTGAACAAAAAAATAGATAGTTTAAGTATGTCCAAAAAGATGGCATTAGCATTGTACCATGTTTAGAATGGATAAAGTCATATAAGTCAAAAATGTCAAACAAGAAATAATTTTATAAAATCAAAGCAAGTGGGCTATATGGAGAATGTTCTGAGGACTTAAAATAACCTCTTCAATAACATGTATAACTTGGAATGGGGGAATCATCCAAACTTCTTTTAGAGCAATCAATCAAACTGAAAGCCACCTCTATCGAGGTATCATCAACAATAGCGTGAGAAGAAGTCAATTTTAAAAGAGTTAAAGATGAAGTTCATATTCACATTTAAGGCTTGATTCCAAAGTTTAGAAATAGCTCAAAGGAATCAAGTAGGTTCCATCCATAACATGAAGATTTTGGTTGGGAAACATGTAAAATTAATTTTAAAACAACCATAAAGGAGCCTACTTAGTAACACAGAAGTGAATCTAAGGGAGCAAGTGAAAGATGTAACCTTAACAAGTGAAAAGGATCTAAATGATGTTGTTGTTGTTGAAGACAGTAAGGAAATAAAGAAAGTATTAAATGGTGTAATGAAGCAATTGGTCATAAAGTCTAAGCCTAGAATTTCGTATCTTGAAGCATTGAAGTAGAATTGCATGAACACTCAATTCGATAAGTTTCTTAAACTCTTTACACAGCTTCATATTAATTTCCCTTTTGATGTGGCTTTGTCTCAAATGTCAAAGTATTCTAAGTTCTTAAAGGAAATCCTAACCAACATAAGAAAATTAAAGGAGTTATCGAGTATGATGTTAGTCGAAAACTCGTTTTATGCTAAATAGCGCAAATGCACGTGTCATAATTTGTAATATAAGCAGATAGTATCCCACAAGGATTGAGTTTAGTCACCACTTGATTCAAGTTAAATTTTACTCAAGACACACATTTAAGCAATAAAAACTGAAAATAAACTAAATAAGACAACCTATCAAATTGAGAATTAATGTGTGGGACCTTTTGAAATCAAGTTAAAGATTAGAAATTACTCTTATTCCTATTTGTTTACCTCTTGTTTTATTGATTCAATTTATACTTGGTCCAAGATTTTCTAATATTTTGGACACCCTCTCTCAAAGTATAACTAAGTTTTCCTAGCCAAAAAATATAGGATTAACCTTATAATCTCTCAATCTATAAAGCCTTTCCTAAAAATTTAACTAGATATAAAGTAATCCTATAGGCAGTTTATTAATCAATTGAGATCTCTCTTCAATCAATTAATAAACTTGATGTTTATAGGTCTATTGAATGCTAACTTTTATTATATACTCAACATAAATTACCAAGTTCACTCTCTCGATTTATTGTAAGGTATAAGCATAATAAATATCGCAAACATTTATTTCATTAAGCTAATAATCAAGAGTTCACAAATAGTTCAATGGGTAATTCCTAAAATATGTTCAGCCTCATAAAGTAAATAAGTTCAATAATAACTATATTTTCCATAAAACAGAACATAATCGAGAAAACTGCAAAGAAACAAAGATAAATTTTAACTCTACACTTCACTCCCTAAACTAGAAAATATAGAAAACTGGTAAACCCTTGAAGTTTTAATAACCGATTTTGATTTCTTCCCCTTGAAACTTGAAAACTTGTTTCTTGGCATAAAGGGCAAGTTCCAAATTAATTCTTCCCGACTCTTAGGGTTTTGTACCTTTATATATATCCCAGCACATTAAAAACCCTGAAGAGAACATGTGTACAAAAACTTGGGTGGGTCACAATCATAACCAAAGATAGGATTTTGAATTACATGGTTATCCAAAATGGTGGGAAAAAGAAAAGAAATCAAATAAAAGTAAAACAACCATTAATTCACAACATGTGGAGTCTATTACAGGTCATAATAATATTCCATCTAATGGATGGGAAAAAGAGCAATATACTGAAATTATATCTATGTTTAATATTAAAAAAACTCCTAAATCTATAGTCAATTTTATAGGTAAAGCGACTTCTCTATCCAATAATAAAATTGAATGAGTTTTGGATTTAAGTACTTATAATCATATGACTTACCGTGAGAATGTCATTGCATATCATAAACCTTTGTCTCAATTTTTTCCAATTAAATCTTAGTTGGATCGCATGTTCTAGCCAAATATTATAGAGATGTTCTACTTGAATCTCTTGTTACTTTGAATAATGTTTTTTGTATACCATCCCTTACATGCAATATTGTCTCCATTGAAAAACTAACCAATGCCTTAAAATGTCTTACTTTCTTTTTCCCTTCCTTTTATGTTTTATAGGAGTTAACCACAAAGAAGCTAATTGGAATTGTTGAATTGCAAGATAGACTTTATTATTTTTGGGCTATTAAAATTTTCATGATTACAATTAGCGTTAAAAGTGATTCCAAGCTCCTTTGATGCCATTAACGTCAAATATTTGTCTTTTTACATGTTGTCTCTTCTTCACTAGGTCTTTTTTTTTAAAAAATGTTTTAATAAGTGTTGTGATACTTATCATTGAGCAAAATAGACTCTACCATCTTTTCTTACTAACTCAGTTAACCTTACTTTATCACCTGAAAAATGTAATGAGAAGGGATGAGCTGCCAATTCAGTAAGGGTCACCTAACAGTACC
>JAOXYD010000136.1:21315393-21326817 GCA_028565735.1 Pinacopodium congolense
AATAAAATTCTTTAAAAATTTTAAAAAACTTATAGTGAGACTATACATTGAATTTTTTAATAGTCAATTAATCTTTTAAAAGAATAAATTCTTCTTTTATGTTTATAGCTATTATTTGTTATTCAAATTTATTTATAAACTGATATTTTTTCTATTATATATTTAATTTAAAAGATTTATTCATTAATTATTTTTTTTATATCAAGTTTAAATCTTGAATATCTTTTGAAAAAGAGTTTAACAAATAATTAAATATTTTTAAGTAAATTTAAAAATTGATATACAATATTTCTTAATAAAATATTGATGTATTAATCACTGATTATTTTTATAAAAAAATAATTTAACTTGATTTGGATGAATTTTTAAAGGTTAGTTGCTAAAATAAAAACTTTTAAAGGTTAGACACTAAAGTGAAATTTTTTAAAATATTGGTCACTGGACTATTTTTAGAAGTTAATCAATGATAGGATTATATATGTGGACATCCACATATGCACTAAAAAGTAGACTCTGTGTGCACTTTTTGCCACGTAAATGTCCACGTATCAAGTTTTATTAACTACATTAGCGAAACATTAATGGGGTCTACTTTGTTACTTGAATTGAATGAGTTTTAAAACATTTGTCTCTAAATTGAAAACTTTTGAAAATTGGATACTAAAGTAAAAATATTTCAAAAGGTTAATTATTAGCATATTTATTATTCCTTTTATTTTTTTAAACAAAAAACATAAACCAACACCAAAGAAGGTTTAAAATTATTTAGGATTCTTATAATCTGGTAAATTATTAATTAGGTCTTTATAATTTTAAAACTATTAAATAATTCCCTACAATTTCAAATTACTTTTATTTATCAATCCTCCATTATTTTCATCCTTCATGGTATTGCCATATTGGCACCCTGTTAGTCCTTTTAAGATAAAAATAATGAAAGACAAGCAGATAAAGTAATTTAAAATTTTAAAGACTTATTTGATAATTTTGAAATTATATAGATTTAATTGATAGTTTATCAAATCACAAGAGTCCAAAGTTGTTTTATATTATTAAGGAATAATAATAATAATAATAATAATAATAATATGTGTATAAAAATTGACAAGTGCAAACCAGAAGACTAATGTTTAGTTACGATTTTAGACCTTTTCTAGTCCTTGAATATAAATTTTAATTTCAATCCTTAAGTTAATTTCTATTTTAATTATTGAATTTTATTATTAATTGCTTTATGATTCTTTAATTAATGTTCATTAAAAATCATAGTTAGCATTTTTAGTATACATAATTATCAATATAAAAATTAATGAATAAAGTTCAAAAACTAATTTAAATTAAACTGTTACAATGTTAAATTTAAAATATATTCTAACTACTATTAAAAGTAATTTATTATACACAAACTTGATTATACCATAGAAATGATATTTATCTCAGTATTATCAATACTTACATTTGGCATAGCAATTATGTTACATAATTGAAAGGGATAAAGAAATATTAACTTCATTTCTAAAAAAGTTTTTCGATTTAATATTTCAAAAATTCATATTTTGTTAAATAAAGAAATGTTCCTATTTTATTAGTTTTTCATCAATTTTTTATATTATAGTTAACACCTCCATAAAAAAATAAAAATATTGTGTATTTTTAATAAACTATATTGTATCTTTAAATTAAATTTTAAAATTTTGAAAAATCAAATAAATCACTAAAAAATATCTTTTACAAGTACAATATCTATAACATTATATATATATATATATATATATTTGTGTGTGTGTGAAAGTAAAGTAAATGTATTTACTATACAAAGAATATAATAATATCTCTTTTCATGTATTAATAAAAAAAATTAGAGAGCTTCTTATCAATAAAAGGTTAAAGTTTATGAGTGTTGATAGGTGTCATTTAAAAGGGTGACTTGGCCAAGTAACTAAGAGAGTTCATGACAAGGTATTCACTTTCCCATCCAAAAACTAGATGACATCACAAACAAGCTAAAATGAGTATCTTAACCGTGGGTCATTCATGACAAGGTGCTTGCACTTGCATAAAAAATATAGGTGACCTTTAATTAAATGTTCTAAGTCTGCTTTTGTTTATTTTGTTTTGATTTTGACATCCTTAACTGAATTTTTATAATGATCTATTAGAACTACTTGGATAATTGAAATTATACATTAAGGTTTACTTCTCACTAATAATGTGAATACATATGATAACATTGTTTTTATCATAATAGAATTATGATTTGTGAATTAAATCAAAGGCATTGACTTGTAATTTTTTTGCACTCAATTAGCTTTCAACTCTTGATTGGAATTATTTTAAATGGAGTATCTAAGTATTTTCTTGAGGACATGCAATAGTTTAAGAGTGTGGGTATTTAATAGTGATGAATCTATAAATCTTTTAGGCATGCTTTTTAGGGCTATAATCATAGGTTTGAAGGTTAGTTCCACGCATATTTGGTTAAATCTTTAATAACACATTACTTGTTAGAACCCTAAGTCCTAGCTGTGGGATCATGCAAGTGTTGGCGAGCCTTGATCAATGCTTGGCATATGAGTCAGCATGAGGAAGGAGTGTTAACGAGAGACAAGGAGAATTCTTGCAATTAGGCAAGCAAAGGTTCAAAAACTTATAGGGTAAGCGAGGGATGCGAGAAGTATTGGTGAAAATCTCGAGAGTGGGAGAGATTTGATATGCGTGGGCATGCATAGACACGTATTGGAAAAAATCTTTGACTAGACATGAGATGCAGATGTGAGGCTGCACGCAGTCGGCGAACTAAGTCATATGAGACTCTAAGATGCGCGAAAATGTGTAAACACATGCGAGTTCCTGTAAGAGCACACGAGGATGCGCGAAGGCAGGCGAGCACAAGGATGCATATAGACACTTAACTTTGACGAAGTAGGTCAAAGGTATGTAAAATTTATGAGGTTTTATAATTATTCGAATGTGACTTGTACTTAGTTATAAAGTGATAAGAATGTACTTTAAATGAGTTTAATCATTGAAGATGGACTTGTCCATAGACGTGCATTGATAGATCTAGTGCAGATAGGCCTTGGTGACTAATAAAACACATTAGTAGTGACGTGGCAACTGTTGATGATGTGGCACTAGATGACGTGATGAGATCAAATTGAAGATCAGATGGGAGAACATCCAATCTAAACGTTAGAGATCATGTGATATTGAACTTCTGAAGATTATGGGAATATTTGCAGATATGGAAGATCTTTCCCAGATTGCATGTAATTTTTATGTTATTAGATTTTGATGTAATCTATACAATTAGAAGACTCCTAAGAGGAAGGGGATTTCTTCTTATTGGTCTAGGTGATGTGGTCTTAGTTTTTAAGATAGATTAGAATCTCATAGGAGTTATCTTGTACTTGCTTTCCAAGTAAGGAAGCCTAGAAAATAGCTTATTAGAGCGTTACTCTTCATTTACTCAGAATTGGAGAGTAGAGAAAACTTAAGAGTTGAGAGCTTTTAGGGGAGTTCTCTTATAAGGGCTTTGAGTATGAAGTTCTTGTAAGTGCTTTGAGAAGGAGGTACTTGTTCCTTTATTAACATTTTGTGAGAGTTAATGAAAAATTAGTTTCGAACATATTATATCTCTTGTTGCTTTCTTTTCTCTTGTTATACACTTGTTTAATTTTTGGTGTGTGAGTGAAACACTTAAACAAGAATGTACATGTGGGGTGTTCAAGTGCTAAAGGAATTGTTCAACAACATTCATGTGAGAAGGTTGAATCTTGCTTAATCAGACCTAAGTGAGATTACTGTGCAAAGGAGGGCTCGACTTGCAGTAAAGTTCAACGACCTAGTAGACCTTTGTAACATTACTTATGATGAATTTTGTGAATATATGTGTTTTTTTAGGACTTGGTGAGCAATTTAGAGTATATATTGAGTTAGATAGATCATGGAATCAAAATGGGAGCAAAAAGCATCATATGATTAAGTCCTACACCTTGTCTCATAGCTATGGCACAAACCATGGTGAAGTTATCAAGAAAACACCAAGAAGAGTAAAGCAACAAGATAGTCATGGCTAAGGTCATAGCTGTCACCTTGGCTGTGAGATTTTCATAAATAAAATCATAGATAGCCTCATGGCCATGAAGTTATTTAGCCTTTCTCTTGTTTAAGTGAATTTTAGGTCTTTTCTTGGAGGCTTTTGGTTTCTTGAAAGCTTAGAGCTACCACTAAGAGCCAACGAGAGAATTCCAAGCCACCTTTACAAGGTTTTGAGTAAAATTAAAGGAGAAGATTGGATTTAACATCAAGGAATTGAAGATTAAGGGTGATCTTCTAGTAATAGTTGTAAGAAGAGTCATGGATTTAAGTTTCATGATAATGAACTTCTTTATCCCTATCTCTTTTGTGATTGTTATTGTTTATTTCATTATGTTAAGGAACTAGTGATCTTATAGGATTTAGATGTTTATGGACCCTGAGAGATGGTATTTTTTATTCTTGATATTGATTCAATATTGTTTTCTAGAATTTGACTTTGATTTTTCTATGGAGTCAAAGAAATTAGTTTTGATTGTTATACAAACACGAGTTTCAATTATGATATTTAATTATATATATTTAGATTGAGAGGTGATTTATGTGAATAGATCAATCCATAGGTAATGAATGTTGCATGGAGATAGATAAAGAAAACTTCTACTTAATTTATCAAGATAATTAGGAATTATATAACTCAGGAGAGAGTACAATTTACTGTAAAGAATCTATGATCTAAGCGATTCTAGAGAATCCATTGGATTAAAGTCAAATGATGATCATGAATATATCTTAAGGGGATTAATTATCTAGGTTTTAGATTCCTTGATTCTTTGTTAAATCTAGAAAATTTGCATTTAAATTCTCATTTAGTTGATAGCTTAATTTTAGTAATCAATCATTCAATGATCAATTTAAATAGGTTAGATAGTGAAGAGCAAAATATTATCAGTAGCTCAAAACAGTCCTTATGGGATTGATAATCTAAACTTATAACAACTATACTATGATAAGATAATGCACTTTCCTATTTATCGTCTTAGTATTATTACATTTGATATTTAAGATTCATTTTTTTTAGAACTTATAAGTACATTCAAACTGCATAAAGGCTCAAGAATAACCTCTCACATCACTTTCTTTTTCCAAGGGGCTCTAGGATAAGCTCTTCAAACTTTTAATATTTTCACCCTACAAAATACACTATTACCTTAAATACCTTACAACCTATCAATCAATCTAACTCTTAGACTAGTTTTCATGCCTCAGTTTAATCCAACTTAATTCCTAACTCATTAATACACAACCCAACTATACCAAGAATTTCCTAACATCTCCAAAACCTTCTTTACACAATTTTAGCACAAACACATTTATTCACACAATCTTTAATCCAATCTTAACCTTAATAACTTATCCTAACATTTTCAACATCATCTTTTCCTATACACTTTAATGCAATCATACATATTAACACTTTGCAATATCACTGTTCATATATAATTTATAACAACTTTATTTCACATAATATTTATTCAATTCACGTATTTCCTTTTAACACACAATTCTTACCACATTCATATGCTTTAGCACACTCATTCAGTCTGTCATCTATTTACATATAATCATATTCTTTTAACACCAAAATCATTTTCATGTATCAAAAGGATATTTAAAACCATTCTTGCATAATTCCTCTTGGTTATGCATCCTATATGTAATATCACTAATCATAAATGTAAGATGCATAAGTGAGCCTATTAACATTGTGAAAAAACCAAGGTGACACTTACATTAAAGACTTACACAATATAAACTATTAAATTCATTATCTTAGACCTTGATCTTTCAACCATTAACTTGATCTCCAAGTAAGTACTATTCATATCCAATGCTCCTATTTTCTTCTTGGTCTTCATACAACTCCACTTTTTCTCCAGAACATGTTTTTTTAATAAAATGTTTGTTAAATATTAACAAACAAATATTTTCATTAACAAACAAATATTTTCTAAAAATTAACAAACACAAAATTTAACCAACCTAATATTTTCAAAAACTCAACTCAAATTTTTATAAACTTCCTCAAAACTATGAATCCCCTAAAATCATGCATTTTCATTTCCTAAAAAATTCAAACTCCTATGATAAGGAGTAAGAAAAATGACAAGAATCATAACTACACATAAATTCCAAAATCATAAATATTATTCAATATTAAACCTAAATTAATTACAAACTCCCTTAAATTGATTAAACTTTACCAATTATTTCAACAACCTCAAATTCTACCCTATCCATTTTTACAAACTGCTCCCAAATTCATGCATTGTCAATTTACAAAATCATCGTTTAATATGAAGCCCGCCTTTGATAAGGTGCTCTAATATCATATATTACTCCCTTACTTTTTTAAAAGTAACACAATGAAGGAATTTATCTAAACTAATTTTTTTAAAATTGTAAAATCTCTCAAATCATGAACAACTTAGTAATCAAAGAATAATTAAAGAATCAAATATAATCCCATTATTTTACACTTAGTTTCTCCTTAAGTTCATGCATTAACTGTCCCTAAATAAAATATAATGTAACACTAAACAATTTTGAAATTCAAAAGCATCAAATTCATCAAATCCTATAATCAGCCAAGATTCTAATGACTTATAATTATTCAAAGTATCAAAATTGAAAAGTCACATGCAAGTTCATGAATCATTTAAAATTTGTCATTCAAGATGCCATCTTAACTTAAGAATTTTATCAAGGAGGAGTTACTGCATCTAATATCTCATACTCAAATGCAATTTGTATATATTTAACTTCCAATACATAAGTAACCTTGTCAAAGATTTCATAAAATCAATGCATGGGAGCAATTAAAAAAATCAAGGTTTATAAAAAACCTCCTTCTTTTGCAAACAATTTTATAAAATCCTCCATTTTTTAAGACCATTAAAAACGTTAGCAAATGCAAAAAATTTTAAGACAATGAACATGAGGGGTATCTACAAATCACAAATTCAAAAGAACTTTAAAGAAATCATAATTAACATGCTTCCTTATGCAATTTTCATTCTAGTCACGTAGAACTAATACATTATAACTTAAAAAAATTCAAATAATCATATTAGTTCAATCAAAACATCAAGCATCAATCAATGACATATCAAGAAATAAGCAAGACAATGATATTTGTTAAAACTATTGTTGCTGTTCTAATTAAAACAATATATATATATATATGAAAATCTAATACTATACCAAACAATTGAGACAAGCGAACCTCAGTAATAAGTAATATAAAATGGAATAAAATCAAGTATCGTACCCAAGGGAAACTCAAATATGCAAAAAAATTTAACTCAACAATTCACAATTAACTCAAAAATCCAGAACTTGATTGATTCAAATATTCCACAAAATAAGTAACATAAGGTAATATGTAAGATGCAAGATAAACTAAATGCGATAACATTTGACTCAAGAGACTAAAAATGCTTAAGGCTTCGAACTTAATTTAGGTTAGTTTTCCTAAATTTGACAATGATATATTTGTTTAGGACTTACCTCACTTAAACAAGTTTTACCTAATAGTCATAATCATCCCTCTTCTCTTATACTCTCAATTAACCTACTCGGTTCATAGATGACGTCAAATACAAGGAATTAAACACTAGAGGCCTAAGATTAAGGTCTTTAATCTTAGGTGTGCTCATACAAGATCCTAAGGTTTGGTCCACTCTTAGGTTTAAGTATGTTGTTAGATTGATTTTCGGGTAAAATAACCTACAATGGTCATGAACTCATTCCTATAAGGCCATAATCTAGGGGATCAACCTAAAATAAGGCTTAACAAACATTCAATCCAATAAAAACACATCCATAGAACCTATTTCTAACCTAAATCAATCCATAACCTTAGCCAAAAACAAACTACTCACACATATTAATCAAAGGAACATAATAGATGGTCAAAACATGTATATCCATAGATTAAGCAACAAAAGCATAATCTTTACAAGTTATGAAATGAAAATGCCAAAGACAAACAGATAGCTGGTCACTCAACAAAGTTCTCTGTAATGTTTCTTCATTTGAAAGCCCTAAAAACATAAGATTTAGATTGAAAAACTACATAGACTGTAAAAAAGACAAAATCTGCATATAGAAGATGAGTGGTGATGGAGATGATGATTCTAGTGGCTTCCCCCTATTTTGTGACGTAATATTACTGTTTATAGTCCCCCTCAGGTGTCCTTAGTGTTTAGGAGTTTATGCTGCATCGTTTCGTCATGATTTGGCACTGAATTTAATATAATGTTGCATATTGTGTTTTCAACAGTGCCCTGTCTGCTGATCAGCGACAGGTTAGAGGGTGTCATTAATGGTGATGGAATCGAACATCAACAACGGGGTGTTCTTCCTTTAATAACACCATGCTTCCTTTAACGGCACCCTGGTAAGGTGCTATTAATGGTCAGTAGAATTTGACCATTTGCCTTTCCTTACTCCACAACTCATCCAAAACTCCTCTATTTACTCCTAATTCATCATATACTTGAAAGTAACTCAAATAGCTCTAAGTTGGTGTAGAAAACACATTTAGTGGGCAAAAATATAGCAAAGTATGCAATCAAATCAATATAAATCACCCATTAACAACACCCCCACACTTGAATTGTTGCTTGTCCTCAAGAAACTTGCTTGAATCCATAAAATAACATCTCATCATGTAGTTTAAAAACAACTAACATATTCTATCATTTCGCTTTCACAGAAAATCAAGTGTATTCTATCCTTTAAACTTTGACGACTTAAGTATCAAACTACTACACATATCATAATCTTTTCATCAATGCACATAAACAAAATCAAAGGTAGATTTCATTGATAAAAAGCAAGTATAAAATTAAAATGGACTTTCCTCATGGTATTCACTGAAGTCACTCAAGTATATAAGGGTTGCATTTCAATCGAAGCTTCCTTTAAGAGATTGCACTACCATACGCTTGCAAATTCACCCATTTTCAACCACATAGAGTACATGCCACACATGGATGAAAGGGGCTTTTACTAATGGTTGTAATGGGGATTAGGTTAAGGTAGGGCAATAATGTCAAAGGCTACTCACAAGCATTTATAAAGTATTAAGTAATATGGGATAACCAAGTAAGAGTTATGAGATAAGCAAATGAAAGCACGGGACTACAACTACTCAACATGAACTTATGCTACTGAGTTTTATTCTTCTCTTCTTATTCTTCTTATTCTTAGTCTTTTTTCTTTTTTATTTTTTTTTATATATAAAATTGAACATGAAAGAAGACAATAGCAGCACAAATTAACAACAAATGAGTAAATGTACCTCTAAAATATCTCAGAATAGAAAACAAAACAAAAATCCCTAAACCAAAGACATCAAATACTTAGTACTTCATTCAACTTATGACAGGGTAAGGCTAAAAGGTTTTTATGTTTCAATGTAAGGTGATTAATTCAGAAACAAACAAGGATAAAGGCTCAAAGGGATTTGCAAAAGGGAAAAATGACTTGGTGGGTTATTTAAGCTAAAGGTTAAAAACAAAGAAGGCCTTTATCATGTCTATAAAGCATGCAAATAGTGGTATCAAACAAGTTCAGAACAAGTTTTGATGGTAACACATATAGAGAAGCATCACACACAAAAAGAATAAAAATGACTATGAGATGTAGTCATATAGCTCAAAACCTAACATGTGCTTAAATTAAATCCATCAAAATTCCATACATTTCCTCATCACTCAATCCTAGCTTCATTTGTGGACAATGCCACTGCTTCTACCCATTTGCTAACATAATCCACAGCAACCAAAATATATTGATTGGAATAATACTTAGGGAATGGTTCCACAGAGTCTATGCCGTAAACGTAAAAAACCTCACAAACTAGTATGTTAGTCAATGACATGTCATGTCTGCTACTTATGTTCCTAACCCTTTGGCACCTATCATAAGATTTGACAAATGCATATGCATCCCTAAATAATGTAGGCCAATAAAAATCACTCTCTAGGACCTTATGAGCTGTCCTAGATGCTCCGTAATGTCCCCTGGCCTCTCTAACATGATAATGATGAAACAAAGAGGAAATTTCCTCCTTAGGAATGCAATGCCTAATAATTCCAATCACACAAATCTTGAACAACAAATGATCATCCCAAAGATAGTGTCTTATCTCACTCAAGAATTTCTTCTTTTGGGAATAAGAAAAATAAGGAGGATACGTATTACCAGTAAGGTAGTTGACAAAATCTGCAAATCAAACAACATATGCTTATCAACAAAGGTCTCCTGGATGTCCTTCTTGAATGCACTCTCTATGATGGGCTTCATCTAACTTTGATAGGTGATCAACTACGAAGTTCTTAGCTCCCTTTTTATCCCTTAACTCGATGTCAAACTCCTACAAAAGCAACACCTAATGAATTAGTCTAGGTTTGGCATCGAGTTTTGTCATCAAGTACTTCAAAGCCGCATGGTCAGTGTAAATAATAAATTTAGACAAAACCAAATAAGATATGAATTTATTGAAGGCAAACACAACCTCCAACATCTCTTTTTCCATGGTAGTTTAATGGTGTTGTGCGTTATTTAAAATCCTGCTTATATAAAAAAATAGGATGGAAAAGCTTACCTTGTCTCTAGCCTAACACAGCACCTATTGCAAAATCACTTGCATCGCACATTATCTCAAAAGGCAAAGACCAGTTAGGAGATACAAGAATAGAAGCAGTCACAAGCTTATCCTTCAATAGTTGAAAAGATGTCATACATTTCTCATCAAAAGTAAAAAAAATCATCTTTTTCAAGAAATTTAGTTAAAGGTTTAGCAATCTTTGAAAAATCCTCTATAAACCGACGGTAAAAACCAGAATGGCCTAAGAAACTCCTAATAGATTTAACATTGAACAAGGGTGGAAGTTTCTTAATTACATTAATTTTTGCTAGGTCTACCTTAATACCCTTTCTAGAAATCTTATGACTTAAAACTATGCACTCTTGAACCATAAAATGACAATTTTCCTAGTTAAGAACTAAATGAGTCTCCTTGCATCTAATTAGGACTTTGTCTAAGTTCTTTAAACATGCATCAAATGAAGTACTAAACACAGAGAAGTGA
Source organism: Pinacopodium congolense (assembly GCA_028565735.1). Lineage (NCBI taxonomy): Eukaryota > Viridiplantae > Streptophyta > Magnoliopsida > Malpighiales > Erythroxylaceae > Pinacopodium > Pinacopodium congolense. The sequence goes on from JAOXYD010000136.1 coordinate 21,326,594, forward strand.
TCCATGAAAATTTCAATGCAAGATTCAAGCATATTAGAGAAAATAGCCATCATGCATCTTTGAAAATAGCTGGAGCATTGCATAAACCAAAAGCCATGGGTTTATAAGCAAAAGTACTATATGGACATGTAAAGGTACTTTTCTCTTGATCTTCTGGGGCTACTGAAATATACAAATATCTACTATATCCATTTAAGGGAAGGTAAAAATCATGTCTAGGTAAT
>JAOXYD010000136.1:21333377-21346453 GCA_028565735.1 Pinacopodium congolense
ATCATATTTTGATTGTGCAAATTTATGTTCATGACACTATTTTTAGAGCTACAAATGAGAGATTGTGTAAGGATTTTTCAAGGTGTATAAGTCAAGAGTTTGAAATGAGTATGATGGAAGAGCTCAAGTTTTTTCTTAGATTGCAAACTAGGCAAATGAAAAATAGAATCTTCATTAATTAAGCCATATATACTAAGGGGTTACTAAAGAGGCTTAGTATAGATCAAGCAAAACCATTAGGAATCTCCATAAATGTAACTACTAAGTTGAATAAGGATGAAGAAGGTAAGCCAATAGATTCTATGTTGTATAGAGGGATGATAAGGAGTTTGTTATACCTCCCAACTAGTAAACCTAACATTATGTTTAGATTTTGTTTATGTGTTAGGCTTTAATCAAGTCCTAGAGAGGCTTACCATTTAGTTGTTAAGAGAATTTTGAGGTATTTAGTTAGCACATCATTTTTAGGTTTATGGTGGCCTAGAAATGCATATATAAACTTAGTTAGCTATTCTGATATGTATTATCCTAGTAGTCTTTTAGATAGAAAGAGTACATCTAATACTTGCCAATTTCTAGGAAATACATTAGTTTCATTGTTTAATAAGAAGTAAATTTCGTGGCTTTATCAACTACTAAAGCAGAATATATAGCATCTGATTATTATTATGTAAAATTCGTTTGGCTGAGGTAATAACTTAGAGATTATGGTATAGAGTTCATTAAGATCTCAATTAGGTATGATAACGCTAGTGCCATTTGCCTATTTAAAAATTTAATTCAACATTTAAGGATGAAGTACATTAAGATTAGATATCATTTTATAAGAGATCATGTGAAAAATAATAATATAGAGTTCGAGTTTATAGGTACACAACACCAATTGGCTAACATCTTTACTAAACCAATGAATGAGGACATATTTTGCATGATTAAGAGAGAGACAAGCATAATTGATGGTAGATCTGTTTGGTATTTGTATGTTTATGCATTCTTTTTCAACTTTGATTGATATTTATGAATGATTCAAATCTAATTGAAAAAAAAATCTTTTTTTATTCTTTTTTTCAACTTTGGTATGATCTCCATAAAATTGATTTTTATAAAAATTGACATATTTTTCAACTTTTTATAACTTTTTTATGATATTAAAAAGGTGAAGAAGTTTATGTGATAATAGTATTTCATATAGGAAGAGTTAAGTCTTAAATCATTTTATGGTATGTTTAGCATTTTTAAGCATATTATGTAAATTTTGTGATTTATGGAAACTTATATAGTTTTAATGCATAATATAGTTTAATATGTGATTTTTATGCTAAACAAATATAGTATTTAATTTAATGCAAAATGTGTATAATATGTGATTTGGAGTTTAAAAATCATTTGATGCAATATGTGTTTTTATGACCTTTTTATGTGTTATTGCTTCCAAATGTATTAATACATATATTTAAAGGTAGTATGAGTTGTTTTAAAGCATGAACTAAGGGTGAGTATAATGTACAATTGGTATATTTCATAATATGTGATGTTGATTATGATTATAGTATGAAATGGTTGATTTTGAATGTGCTTCTATTCCCTAGTATCACATGTTTTGTCATCATTAAAAAGAGGGATATTATTGAACTAAAGAATGTTTCCATCTTGATTTTGATGATATTAAAACATGATTTACTAATAATTTAAGTTTTTGGTATAAAAATTAAAGTTAGCTACATTTGGCATTTATTCAAAGTGAAAAGATTTGAGTCTAGAGACCAAATTTAAAGGAAGTGGAAGAATAAGCACTATGGCACTCCAAGACTATTAATTAGATGTCCTAAACTTATTTGTAAGTTTTGCTTACTGCCCAAATAATATTTGGACTTAAATTTTTCATATATGCATTTTATAAGTTTTCAAAGTTGTATAATTTTCACTAAAGAGGTTAAAGTTTGAGTTTGAGTTAACTAGATCATTTTGGGTCTTCAAATAGTCTTAGAAAATGTTTTGAAACTTAATTGAAATTATAATTTATGTTTTCAATATTTCAATAATGGTTATTAAAACAGGTGTCATGGAGCCATTGTAGTCATGCATGTCACTGTTATATTCCTGTATAAGAGATTAATGACGATTGTGCACAAAGAACAATGGCATTGTTAATGAGTGTTATGGGTGATTTATATATATCTCTATGTCATATTTTAATGTGTTTTTACTTTTAAATATCCATAAAATTGTTCTATTTATGTGTTCTTTTGATTAAATAGGAGATTTATGCCTATTTAGAGCTAATTAAATGAAAAAGAAACAAAAAGGGCTCAAGTTCACATTTTGAAACATTTTTTACTATGCAAAACTCAAACAACAACAACTATAAATAGTAGCAAAACGACTGCTATTCCATGATAGTAACCATCATTAAATCCCGAAAATAGGAGAATAATGGAGGACTTAAATGACTGCTATTAATTGATAAACTAAACCGTTGTTTTACTCCCTTATAGCTTGAATCTTTTCGACTTTTGAAGGACAAATTGAAAATAACACCCTTTGAAGTCTTTTAGGGCTTCCTAACCCTAGCAACCATCTAAAGAGCAAATAAAAAATGATTATAACAAGAGAAATTAAAAGAGAGGTAAGAAATGTAAAGAGAAAGAGAGATATGAGCCATGTGAGAGTTAGTTTATTGCATTGGGTTAGTGTATTAGAGTTCTCAAAAGCATTCAAGGTGGATTGAAGAGTGAGATTTCAATGGAATGGAATAAATTCAAACGTATTACTTTCTCTTTCTTACTTACTTTATATTGACTCTTTATTTTTCATCAACGGATATATGTTTTGATATTGCATGCTTTCTTTCATTGTTGAATATGTGTACTTAAATTATTTTTGTTAGGTTTAGGAAATTATATGGGTTATAATGGATGATAGGAAGATTTTTATCTAATTAAAGTGCCTAATGTAATCTTCACTTGGAGTGGCCACCTAAGTTAGATTGTTAGATAGTTAAAGGACCTACGACTATGGGCTTTTAATTATTAGAAGATTCATTAGGAAACAAGAGTGAAATTGGAAGTGGATCAAACTCTGAGTTCTTTTATGATGGTCTGTAGATCTAACAAAATTAGATTTAAACTTCTTGAATTTCTTAAATTTTATTTCAAGTTATTTATGGAACAAACAAATAATTTTAGCTAAACAAGAAAAGTAATTTCCTTGGCCATTAATTATAGCTTGTTTTAGTGAAGAATACCCTAAAGCTTTCTAATAATTTATTCCTTTGTTTGATTAACCAATTGAAATATGAAGCTTTAGCTAAAAGTATCATTAGCTATACTCTTAATTCCTTAGCTCATGTTTAGATTAATCATTATTTGTTTATTTTAGTCAGTTTCCTTTTATTTACTTAATTAAACTACTATTATTAAGATCATTAAACACTAACTGACCTAGCACTTATCATCAGATTCTTAGGGAGACGATGCTCATTTACTTAACATTTTATAATACTTGTTGATGGGGAGCTAACCTTTATTTGGTTTTAGATTAGATTGGTTAAAATTAGAGTAAGGACAGAGTACAACAAATTTTTTATGTCGTTACTAAGGAATCTAACTTGTTAATACTAGGGATATAATAGTGTTGATTAGCCTAGATTTTTTTTTTTAATTTTATTGGTTTTGTTTGTTATTTTAGTTAGTCTTGTTTGATTTTAGATTTCTACATGTGGTTGTCTTTTTGTGGTCACAGATAGTTGAAAACATGGATATTCAAGATTATCTAAACTATTAGTGGTACGATGATCATGTAACTTCAGTTGATAAAGGGAAAGCTAAGTGGATGTCTTATAAGGATCATGGGAGCAAAACCTTTATATTCAATGAGATTCATCATCTAGATCATTCTTGGATTGATTAGGCTTACTTTGATCCATCTTTACTAAGTTACTATCAACAGCCATAAGAGGAGGGGTTGAGATTAGAAGAATTAATTATTAATTATACATTAAATTCATATGCTCGATTTGAAAGTAATGAGGCTCGTCTATAAATTATTACAACATCCATCAATAACTTGATGACACATTTTAGGAAGACAGTTTAATTGGTTATAAACCACAAGTAACTAAGTCTATCTAACATTTTCAAAGTGGAGCTAAGTGAACAAAATAAGAAAAACTCAATTACAAATGGTGAGGAGCTGATTAACGAGTTGAATGAGGAGGATGAAAAAGTTGTTGATGTTGCAATTTTTAAAGAAGACAAACAGGCATCTTTGTTCATTGATTTTGTTAGTATCATAATTTCTAATTGTTGGCAGAAAATTTGGTATCTACATCTTTTAATGAAGTACCTCGCACAAGCAAAAAAAGGTATGTAAAGAGATATGACGATAGGTGTAATAGCTAATATATTACTAGTAAGCCATCCTGAACATAAAGAGCTTAGCTGAAGATATAGGACTAGGAAGAGAATAATTATTCTCTAATATTAAGGTCCAACTAAAAGATCTTAAAGAAAATTTGTTAGGAAACAATCCAACCACTAAGATTTGTAATAGTGTAGGATTTCAATTTTAGTTTTATTGTTGTTATTTTAAATTTACTTTGAATTTTAATTATTTTAAGGCTTTCACCTTTTTGTTTATGGCTTGATATTGTATCCTTTAGTTAGTAAATGTCTGGAAGATTGATCAACGTTACAAATTTAGTGGAGTTTCTTTTTCCACCCTCTTTCCTTTATCTTTTATTTATGTTATATGAACATCGAGGACGATGCTTAATTTAAGTATGAAGGAATTAAGGGGAAAGGGAATAAGACACATATATCTATCTCTACTTAGATTATTGTGAGCTTTAAAATGATTATTTTAGATGTCTTACTTACAATAACTTTGAAAGTTTGTTGATTATTAATTGATTTACTTTAATGAAATCAATGAAGTTGATATTATTAATATCAAATGATTTTTGCATGACTAAAAAAAATTTATTATGGTGTGATTGCATATGCTTGGTGACCTGTATATATATATAATGTTAGGTCTCTAAGGACATTCTATATAGATTTTTATGCAAGTTTGGAATAGGATGTTTAATTAAATAAATTTGGTTATTTAAAGTTTGAAAAATTAGATTTGTGAATAAGTGAGCAAAGTTGAATTCACTCTACTAGCTTCGAATCAATAAAAAATTCAAAGTTAAAAAGTGATATTGGTAGCCAGTTGTTGTGAGGTGATTTAGTTAAGTAACCGAAAGTGTTTATGATAAAGTATTCACTTTAAAAAGACTAGGTAACTTCTTAACCAAGTTTATAATGCTCCAATAAAATAAATTAAATTAAATTAAAAATGTCTTTGAACAAGTTTGTATAATGATTTTTATGAAATTACTTGAAGATTTAATGTTATGTATGGGGGTTGTTATGAATAACTATAAGATTATGTATACGTTAAGTTGTATTATAGTTATTATGAAGTTATGAGATATAGACTATGTTTAGTTTCATTGATTTGCATTTTAATGACCAATTATCTTTTAACCACTTTTGAAATTATTCTACGAGAATGTCTAAATAATTGTTTGAGGACAAGTAATAGTTCAAGTGTGAGAATGTTGTTAGAGGTGATTTATATATGTATTTATGTCATATTTTAATGTGTTTTTACTCCTAAATATCTGTAAAATTGTCCTATTTATGTGTTCTTTTCATTAAATAGGAGGTCTATACCTATTTGGAGCTAATCGAATGAAAAAGAAACAAAAAAGTGCTTAAGAATGCAATTTGAATTATTTTTCACTATGCAGAACTCGGACAACAACAGTTGTGAACTATAGCAAAACGACGCCATTATTTCCCTAGTAGTAATCGCTACTAAACCTAAAAAACAAGAGAATAATGATGGACTTAAACGATCACCTTTGATCAGCAAACCAAATGGTTATTTTACCCCTTCAAGACATGAATATTTTTTTATTTTTGAAGGATTAATTGACAAAAACACTCTTGGGTGTCTTTTAGGGCTTCTTAACCCTAACAGCCACCTAAAGAGCATATAAAAAAGGATTGTAGCATAACATATTAAGAGAGAGGTAGTGGATGTAGAGAGAGATGTAAGCCATGTGAGAGTTAGTTTCATTATTGTTCTCAATTAGTTTTTAGAATTAGAGTTTTGTTTCTTTTGCTCTTCTTTACATTGAGTTAGTGCATTAAAGTTCTTAAGAGTTTCAAGGTGGATTAAAGAATGGGATTTCAATGGAATAGATCCAATTATATTTCTTTCTTTTTCTTTAGTACTTTATATTTACTCTTTATTTTTCATGATAGATATGTGTTTTATTATTACATCCTTCCATTCATTGCTAAATATGTGTGCTTAAATTATTTTATTTAGGTTTAGGAAATTAGATAGGTTATGACGGATGATTGGAATATTTTTATTTAATTAAAGTGCCTAATTTAATCTTGCTTGGATATGCCATCTAAGTTAAATTATTGGATAATTAAGGGATATATGACCATGGGCTTTAATTATTGAAAAATAAATTAGGTAACACGATTGAAAATAAAAGTGGATCAAGCTCTAAAGTCTTTTTTTATAGTTCTTAAATCTAATGAACTTAGATTTAAGCTTTTTGAATTGCATACCTTTTATTCTAAGTTATTTATTAATCAAATAAATAATTTGAATATAAAAGAGAAAAGTCATTTCCATGGCCATTGGTTGTAGCTTATCTTAGTGAAGAATACTATAAATCATTCCAACAAATGTATTCCCTTATTTAATTAACTAATTGAAATCTAAAACTTTAGTTAGAATTATCATTGGTTAAACTTTTAATTCATTATCTTATGTTTAGATTGATCATTGTTTATTTATTTTAGTCATTTTCTTAGTTTTATTACTTGATTAAACCAGAGTTATCTAGATAACTAATTAACCTAGTATTTACTACTAAATTCCCAGAGAGACGATACTTAGTTACTTACCATTTTATACTATTTGTTGACAGAGTGTGATTGCCTCTGGTTAGTCTTCAATTAGATTGGCTAAAATTAGATTAGGAATATACCACAATAATGAACGCAAAAACTGTTTTTGAAGTCAATTTTTACAAAGACTAATTGCTGAACTTTTGCGATTCAATTAATTTTAATGCTTCCAATAGCTACAAAATTAATCCAACATATCTTTTACCTTCAGAATTATATAAACAACAATTCTAATTCGTTTTCATGATTATTATGCAATCTTGATTAAGTTTTAAGTATGAAAAGTGATCTATATCAAAGTTTTCATAGTATTCTTGAGTTCATCTTCACTAATCCTTTTCTTTCTTGTTTCAAATCCAAGTTTTAGGCTTTACGTCATTATATTATGTTTGTTTAAGGTTTCCAAAGTGTCAATAATCACAGTTATCAATTTCTAAATGCATTATTGATTGAGTTTTAAGCTTACAATGTCACCTTTGTTAAAATATTTAGGTTTTCACATTTCTTCATCTTCTATCTCTATCTTTTAATGCTCATATACATTTTTTAGTTTCTAGTTAAGTGAGGCATCTTCAAAAGTGCATTTTGTTACTTCTAAAAAGTATTATTCATTTGTGGGATTGATTAAACGAATCGTGGCTCATCTTTACTTTTAAAAAATTTATTAAAGGTTCCTTTTCACCTTCCAAGAAGAAGTTCTTGACAATTAAGGGGTAACCTTAAGAAGAATATTATAACTTAAATTGTGATTTAGTGAAATTTCTAACCAGTATTTGGAGAGAGGATATAGGGAAAATATAAGATAGCTAAGCCTTTATAAAAATCGTGTATATTCACTTTTTCTATCTCTTTTTACATTATTGTTGATTTTATTATTGACCCATTTTTATAATATTGTTAATTATGATATTGATTTATATTTATATTGTTGATTAATTGTATTATTGTTTCATCTTTGTATTATTGACATCTTTATATTATTGACTTCATATGTTATTAATGCATCCTTATTACATTGTTAATTATGTTGTAGATTTGCATTTTCAATATCGTCAATTGTGCAAATTGATTCTTAGTTATATTGTGTTATATTTACATATTATTTTAGGTTTAATTTCGGTTTAAAAACTTCGTATAATTTATAATTTATTTAGGTGGCTTAAGCTTCATATTAGAAAAGTTTTTAAAACACTCAATTCACCTTCATCCTCTCCTCCTCTCGAATGCTTTTAGGACTTACAAAATTCTTTCTGCAATATAAGTATTCTTCAAGTTCTCTAAGTTCTTATGTTATTCTTACTATCTTTCTTATTTGTTAGCTTTTACCAAGTATTTGATAAAAGTACTTAAAAGAGGTACTTAAAGAAGGCTAACTAGCATTCGTAACTAAAGAATTTACTAGTACCTACGGTTCACTGAGGAAAGATCAAACTTGTGACAAATAGCATTATTCGTAAAGCAACTTATAACAAGAAAGAAGTTAAGGGCTAAAAAAGATAAACTAAATAAAAAGAATTACTTAGGTTAAACAAAGAGAGTTGCTTCACCAATTTATAGATAATAGGTATACATAAGTCATATAACAAAAGCAGCGCATTGGATTATAGTTTTCAACCACAAAATAAGAAAAGAGTAAGTGTGAGAGACAAGAAAGAAGGTGAAGAAAGAAACTTGCATGAATTAGTCGGATTAACTGAAAGCAACGAAATGCATAGTTAGTTAGCACATTCATTTCAGTCTAATTCTCCCAAATGAAAAGAAAAAGATAGAATGGAAAGAGAAGTAAATCCCAGTAATGAAGCCACAAACTTTATAGACCAAAAGAAACTTTAAGATTCCTAAAACTTAGAAGATGCCTAAAAAACAATTAAAAATAATAACTATTTTTTTTAATTATTGGACCAACGGTGGACAATTCGAATTCACAATAACTATTGAAGTTCAAGACTTGAGGGGAAAAAAAAAGATCCTAATTCTTTTACATAAAAATTAACAACCAATTTAAAAAAGGAGTTGAAAGCTAAAGAATATTTTGAAGTTGAAGCTAATTTTAATTCTTAATATTTGTGCAAAAAATTGTTATAAAATTAACATTTAATAATATTAAAAAACTTTAATGGTGTCAATTTTTTAAAAAATTTAATATTTTTAAAAATATTATTTAAAAATACTCAATTCTTAAATTAAATTTTGAACTAAATTTAGGAATTTATATAAAATACTAATGTAATATAATTTGACAAAAAATATAAATTCTCGTCAGCTTCGGAAAATTTTTAAATATTTTATAAATATTAGAATTTTTTAATCCTATTAAATATTAATTTTTTAAAAAAATTTAAATATTAAATATTAAATCATACATTGAATTTTTTAAAATAAAAGAAAGTCAATCGAATAACTGTCTAACCCGTAACACCGAAAGCCGACCGCACAGAGTCCTCCATCAAATTCCAGTGCAAACTAACCTTTATGTCGAAATTTTAAAAAAAAGTTGAAATTAAAAACAAACGGCCAAGACTAGTACCCATTTGAAGACAAACCTTGAAGATTAAAATCCGAGTCGGATGGATTCTTTTTACGATAATAAAAATGGAATACAAACGGAGAAGTCTATAATTAAAGATTTCTCTATTTGGAGTTCAGTATTAAAAAACCAGCAAAAACTTGATGTTGAAAGAAGATCCTAACAAAAACAAGATTTTAAAAAATAAGGTACGCTAGATTAATTGAAATTTGAAAATTTTCATTTGACTTTTTATTTTTTAATGATGAGTTAGTCAAAATAAAATTTTCTTTTCACTTAATTTTTTTCTTTTGATTTTAAAAAATCACTTATTAAAATACGTTCGATACAGTTATATCACATAGTACTTACTATTAATTGTTAATGTGTGATTTTAAATTGTGATATAGATGACAATTTTAGAAGTTGATTTTTTAGTTATAAGTTGTTTTTTGAAAAAAATCTTCGTGTTGAAACTGAAGTTATAATTAAACTTTTTGAATAAATTGTTTCAATATAATTTTAAACTCCTTTCAAAACTGAAATTCATCGATTGTGATTACATGAATCTTCAAACATATGATTTGAGGGCCAATTATATGAATTTGAAACGGTACAGCGTTCAAATCTTAGCCCACCAAGAATTTGAAACTTTTTATCACACAATTAAAGACTGAAACTATATGAAGAATTCACCAGATCAAACCAATAAAGACAAGCAAATTAAACGTACAACACTCGGCTCAACCCAACAATTACGCCTATATAAGCCAATTTGTATTGACCATTCTAAGAGAAGGCGCAGCTTATGCATAATCAACAGGTTTAACATTGGCTTTCCAAGAACTTCAATCATACATATATATAGATATAATTTATTAGTAAAGAAAAGTTTTTATATCAAGTTTCAGCTTCATTCAAGAAAGAAGCTATTCGTTTAAGCATACCAACCGCATTCTCGCAAGTGGAATTCTCCAAATGGAACACATGATTCTCCTCTTTGACTTCCATAATCTCCACATCTCCATTCCAACCACTCTTCTTTAGCTCTTCATAGTATAACCATCCTCTATCCCTTAACATATCCTTCTCCGCAACAATAACAAGCACTCTGCTGCACCCTAAGCTCGCAAATTTTGGATCAACAACAGGATTTATTAGAGGGTCATCGCAGCCACTAGTTGTAGGACAAGCAAAATACCACACAGCATTAATCGTTCGTCTCACTTCCACCTCTTGAGCTTCCTTACCAATTGGTTCATTGCCCCAGAAATATGGATGTATTAAAACAGCTCCTGCAACGTTGATTCCTTGCAACTTCTGTTGACCATGTCTGAGGGCAATTTGGTGTGCTATGTTAGCACCAGCACTATCTCCAGCCACGAAGACCTTACTTAGATCAGCATGAACATTTAGCCACTGTTCAGGGCCATCTCCATTTGCGTGAGAAGCAACCCAGTTAAGAGCAGTCCATGAATCATCATATGCAATGGGAAGGGGGCATTCAGGAGCTCTTCTGTAGTCCACAGAAACTGCCACCACCTTCGCCTCTGAAACCAATGAGTAAACGTAGTTATGGTAGTTAGCAGAGAAAGGAGTGTCCACGCAGAAGCCACCACCATGAAAATAAACTAGCAGAGGAAGTTTTCTATTGGAATCCATGTTTCTGGGGAGGTAAAGCCTGGAAACAAGGTTTTCTTCTGGTGAATATACAACGTCCTTAGAGAGGACACTACTTTCAGGGTCATCTAGAGAAGGAGGGACAACATCTGTACCCTTCAGTCTCTCTATATGACCATCTTTGTAGATTCGAAGAAATGGAGCGTAATCAGCAACGATTTCAGGACTAGTGCGGGTATCCATTGAGAGAGCGGAGTGAATTGACAAATGGTACTTTTTCTTTCTTGAGATACGCAAGAAAGGACAATGTCGTGGTGTAGAGGTGAGTGGTCTGGTGTGAAGAATGGAGGGTCCAATCTTGCATATTGAAGGAGAGGAGATAAGGAGATGCATGTGATTGGTGGCTATTACTCCTTGGAAGATGCAAAGAGTTAAACCGCACAGTTTAAAAAAGGTAGGTTGATTGATATTATATAAGCTAACACTTTTGTTTCTTAGCTCGGGAGGTACGAATATTTAGATGGCTCTTTTGCTATGCATTTATACTCTTTATGTATTTCTATATAGTGTCTTAAATTAATCATAAATTGCTAGTTAGCAATTAATATAATAAGGATGAATGCTCAGTTAATAAAATTGTTTTAATGTTTTTAATATAATATTTCAACTTTGGAAGAGCTTATAAAAAATATGTTAGATATTTTTAATGGAATTATTCCACTGGAAAATATATATCTAAGAAATTATATATGTATAATTCAAAATTTAATATCTTAAAATAATGATTTGATGGCATAATGGTAAGAACTTATATTTAATATAGTACTTGACGGTGAAGAAAATACAATCGTCATGATATCATGTATAAGATTTAAGTGTCAAATCTTTTATCAAAAAGAAGAAGAGAAATGAAGGCATTATAAAATTAAAACAGAATATGATCAAAGATATAATTTGCATCATAATATTTTACAAAAAAATCTAAATTAATTCTTATTGTTATTTACAATACTAAACTACGACTTTTAAAAAAATTAAAATTTAATTAAGAAATTAGAAAAAGCAGAAAGGTCTATACAACTCACATGGGAATAAAACGACACCGCTTAGCTCTTAAAAAAACAAAAGCAACCTGTGATTCTAGAGAGTTCCAATGAATGACCCCCAATAGATATACAAATCACCAGAAACAGACTCAACCCAGCTTATTTCCGATCAAACCTTTTCGAAGGCCCAAAAGATCGACTCTTCCACTACCAAGACAAGGGACAAAAGCATCAAGTATAAACTACTGAACCCCACTCCAAGCAAAAGAGGTAAGGAACAGATTAGCCCTCCAAACCTTTCTGCTTTCACTAACTCTCAAACTTTGCTTTGCAGTCTTCAAATTAAAATTTACCATTGAAAGAGGAGCTACCAACTGCTTCGAACCTCTATGTAATGGACACTTGATAACTTTGGCCAACTCGCCATGATCTAACCATGAGGGGGTTGTATATGGGTTCTAACTTGGTAAGGATTATATGAACCCTAATCCTTCGAACTATGTCCTCTAAAAGTTGATTGACTTGGGTCTCCTCATTTATAAAGCATATGTCGTTTCTTTCTCGCCAGATGGAGTATATGCATGTTCCAAAAGCCAGCAACCGAATCAGTGTGTCACCAACAAGTCTGGACCTACCTCTTATAATTATGTTAAGAATATAATCATAGTCATAACTGCAAGTGAGATTTAGGCATAATCTGTTGATAGTTTCCAAGATAGTTGCTGAATAAGGTCACTCAAAGTATAGATGTCGTCCAGATTCCACTTGACTCTTACAAAGCAGACATCTGGAGGGAAGATTTAGAAATAGTAGCCTATTCATAGTCGACAGTTTACCCTTTAGGAGAAACCATAAGTTAAATGAGACCTTAGGAGGTAGAATCCTATGCCAAGTATATTTAACCCACTCAACTCTGTGTCT
>JAOXYD010000136.1:21354620-21370367 GCA_028565735.1 Pinacopodium congolense
TATTTTTATTTTTATTTCATATGGTTTAAAATTATATAATAATTAATATATTGTACTTTTCATATTGTTTAATATACATTAAATAATTTATATATATATAAATAATTTTTATTACAAAATAAAATATAATTAAAATCAAAAGTACTTTTTATTTTTATGTTATCAAATAATCTACTTTATGAAACTCTTTTAAAAAAGCTCTTTTTTAAATGATAGTCAAATAGTCAACTGTCTTCTTAAAAAAGCTCTTTTAAAAAAAAATTTACTAACAAAAATTCTACTGATATAAGCTCATCTAAACAGACACTAAACCTTAAATCACCTTGAAACAAAGGGTCCTAGTAATCTTTTTAAAGGCCTCAGATATTTAAGGCCCTTCTTTTCAACCTTGAATCATCAGTCTGTTGAGGCTTTTCTCCGGGCCTGTATTAGTGCCTTTTTCAAACTACAGTCTCCTGTGAAAACTCCATAATAATGAAGAGATGAGCACAGACTGAAAAGGGTATTTGTTCTGGCTCAGAGGAAATGACATCATTAGTACAACAACATATCTTCTGCAACACAAGCTAGCAACCCCATTTTGTAAGCGATTTGGATCCACCATCGGGTTCTTTATCAGGACCAGAAATTTCAGGATTCTTTGACCTTGTACATTATGCTTGCATGAGGATACAGAACTGGATGTAAGCGCCACACTGCTGTATTTTTAGTGCAAGTTTTGTTTGGTCCCTAAATTTCTCTCTTTTCACTTAGCATTATTACAGAAGTAATTTAGAAAGTATGCTTTGCATCCTTGATCAATGATAGAAAAGTTTCCGAAAACTCTTATAATCATCATTCCCATCGTGCTTATTTTACCAATTTGTCGGCTGCAGATATTAGGGATAATAAATTCGTGATCAATCGTCTAGAATTTTTTTAATATCCAACTTTTCAAACTTTTTAATTTAGCAACTAATGTTTTAAAAACATATTCAACTCAAGTCAAACTCTGTTAATGTCTGTGGAGGCAATAAATAGAATTTAATATGTAAATATTCACATAGCAAAATGTGCTTACATAGATATCGTAGGTACAACTTAATTATTGATCAATTTTTAAAAGATTTTAATTTAATATTTAACTTTTAAAAGTGTTTAATTTAATAAAAAATTTTATACTAATATTTTTATTTAAAAGCTATCGAATAATAACTTTTAAATTTAATTAATAAACATTCAATTATATGTTAGATTTTTTTAAAAGAATATTTAAGATTTAAACTCGATAAGTTTTTAATTTGAGAGAAATAATTTACTAATAAGTAAGAATGAATATTACTAAATTATTTAGAGTAGATACTATTTTCATATTATAATTCTAATTAATATATTTGATGACAGAAGTATTAAATTATACATTATAACTATGAATGGATATGTTAAATCAAACTATTTTAATATTTGAATGATCATGATATGATGTTAGAGATTAATCATGATTTATAATTATTAATTATTTAATTAGAGTATTAAAAATAAATTAAAAGAAGTTTAAATTTATCTGATTTTAATTGTAAATTAAAATTAAAATTTATAATTATTATTAACATATTAAAAATTTAATAAAGTAAAAAAAAGAAAGAAAGAATAGTCAATATTACTTTTCTTCTTCTTCCTTTCAATTTTTTTTCACTTTTCATTTAATTCAATCTATAAATATCATTAAAAGTCAAATGCTTGAACGGCTGTATTATACGAATTTATAAGAAAGAGAATATTCTATGAGAAAGTGAAACAAATTTATCAAAATTTGGTTATTTTTCTTATTCATTTATTTCAAATTACATTTATTAAAATAATCTTTAAAAAATTTTAAAAATACCATCCAGCATCTGGATGCCACCCCTTTGCAATGAATTGTTACAAAGAGAGCCGAGACGGTAATTACTTTTGTAAGTTAATTCCCTTTCCTCGTTAGACTTCAGTATTGGATCAAATCTTCAGAGTTTTTGATATAAATGAAAGTTACAGTTTCACTTAGCTCACACGCCTTCTTACTCTGACCACATTAGGACTCTGCTTGCAGTGGACCAACATATCTCTACAGTCTGTATTCTGCACCAAATTCCAATCGTTGAGTTTGGAGAGGACATTTCAGAGTAGAAGCCCTGACCCTTGGCCCATCAAAAGAGCACTTCATGGATTCTTTCTTTCCACGCGTTGGAAGAAATTAGATATGAATATCGTGGACAGCCATATAAGTTATTTAAATTCTAAATAGGCATTTAAAAGCGAAAAAACAAGCTAAAATACACAAGTCAAACCCGCTAACCCTGGAGTCTGGAGCCTGATTTAGTTGACTAGTAATTACCTGTTGCCGTATTTTAATTCACTAATTAAAGTTCGGGGAACCATTAAAAACTTGGTCATCTAGTCAAAGAAGGCTCATCTAGAATTAAGTAAGTTCAAATTTTGATGATAATACAATATATTATTACTAATATTCTTATTTTTACTAATATTAGTAGCTGAATTATATTGAAATTCAAGTAATATATGAACAATTAAATTCGATGAAAGGGCAAGCAAAATGACTTAAAGAACAATTGAAGTATCTGAGTAATTAAAATATGTACAAAATGAATAGAGTAAAAGGATAAGTATAATTCAAATGAAGGATCGATAATAAGAAGAAATTGAGCACTTTAAGATGTAACAAACTATTGTAATATTTCTTATTTATGTTGGTTATTTCAATAGTCTAAAGACTCGATTTAAATTAGTAGAGAATTTTCAAATATTCATGTATGATTCACATTTTACATTAAAAAAAAACTTGCAATATTTTTCTCATTTATATAAATCTTAGATCATTAAAATAGTATGAAACATGTTCACAATTATTATAAGTAAAGGTAGGTATCATATATGCTCTTATTCATCATAAATCATATTTCTATTAAAGAAGCATGCTATTTGTTAATTCATACGCTAGATCTCATGGTCACACAAGAAATTTTCATTCTTCGTCCGAACATAAGAGAACTGTCATTTACAAATATATCTAAGGAAAATATAAAATGTATATTTTTCATATTTTTATATATCTTACTCATATAATCCATATGACTTCAAATATTTTCATGTGAGATACTATTTTGTAGTAATTATTGACATATCAATATAGATGGCTTTTTAAAGCAATGCTTGCTAAATAGAATTAAAAGAATATGTGTTATAAAAAGGTTAAAAAGTTAACTTCCAAAGACTTAATGTTACGTTAGTAAACAGTATCAAATGAGTATTAATATCAAATATGGAATAATTACTTTTATAATCAGAACTAATTTTGACGAGAAGATCACTAAACTTTCTCATGAGTTAAAGTAATAAAATTAGTATAAAAAAAGTCAATTGTTAAAAAATGAGGACCTGAAAGTAGTGTATTAAATATCATATCGGTACTGGTATTGGATTGATCTCGAAAACGGTACTGTACCGGTACTGATTAATATCGGTATTGTTTCGGATAATTATTTAAAATTATAAATTAATTTCTAAATTTTATGAAATTTACAAAATGGTCTATAAATGTATTATATTATGTAGTTTTTAATTTAATTTTAAACTTAAAAAGACCAAAAAATTTTAAAAAAATTAAAATTTTTAATTTTTTTTGATATCAATTAGTATTTGAATTTAATATTAATTTTTTACAGTTTCATACTATTTTTCGGTCGGTATAATGTATACTGACCGATATGGTACGAAACGTGTTACCTTGCCCGAAAGATAATAAGCATTGTTGGTAGTTGGTACATAAAAGGAGGTAATCATATCATATTAACTTGCATAAAGAAAGCACTGTTTCATATCCTTAAAAGTAGAAAGAATTAATATTTGAATAGGTACTTGATCTTTTAAAAAATTGTTCATTTCTTCTATAATTCTAACAAGGTGGACAAGGAGAGAGAAGTTATTTATTTTTCTCTGTTTTGATACTTATATCTTTATATACCATTAATCTTTTTTTAATACGTTTTAAGTGAGGAAGCAAAATAAGTCACATGGAGCGTTTAGGGTTTTCATAAAAATCAATAAATCAATTATGATAACCAAAGTCTATAGTATAGATCATTAATTCCTACATAATAATAATCACATTGATTGTTTAGGTTTTGGTAAAAATCAATATATCATTGTATAGGAATTATCTAATCTTTAGATACATGTAAAATTGATCATTTAACATAAAACATTTCTGGGCTCTGGAGTGTTGGGAGGTTATGCACACTTCACCGCAGACGAAGACACCATTTAAACGCACTGTCGTTTTATTAGTTTCACCTGTTCTAATCTGCTTTGGTTATTTGCCTAGTGCGGGATTTCGTTACAAAAGAAAGAAGAGAGTAAGAAGAAAAGAAGTTTCTTTTTTTTAATGATACAGAGAGTACAGATTGCAGTGAGAGCGTGCAACGGTCTAAAGCATTGTCTAATGATCTCGCTCTTCACGGGAAAGAACCCGTAAAACTCTCTCTCTCTCTCTTTTTCTTTTCTTTTTGTTTTTGAATTGTGTTGGCGGAGTGTTAGTGGGTGAGAAGCAGAGATAAAGTTGGAACTGTGAAAAAGGTGAAGGGGGTCTGTTGCCTTTTCTTTGACTTTGTTTTCCTCTTTTAGCTCTTCAAAACCATGGCAGCTGATTATCTCTACTTCTTCTCTAAGGTCTGTTGATGATCTTCGTTTTATATAGCCTTATATCTTTTTCTTTGTTTCTTTTGCTGCTTCACTCCTGTTAACTTTCTCTTATTGTTTTGTTTTTATGGGTTTTTGTTTGATTGCATGTTGTCTTCCTCCATTTATGGGTTCGCTTTTTATGTGCATGCAGACCCAGGTTGCCCTTTTTGTTGGGGCTTGTTCTGGTTGATTATTCATTTCACTTTTAATTGATCTTTTAATGTTGTACATCAGTTCTATTCTTTTAACAGAAACTATAGCTTTACCTTGCTCAGCTGGGTTATCTCACGTGATTCACCTCGTTAGTTATCTAATTAGATTGGCAGCCGAGTATTTTAGCCTTGGGCTTTTATGTCGACAGTTTTGTTGACAACTTAACCACTTTCATTGTCAAATTTTTGACTAGTGGCTCATCCTCGAATTACAGGATGACTTCGTCTTAAAGGCTCCTAAGAACTCTCCACTGATGTCTAGGATGACCGTATTGGTGATTGTAATGGTCTGTAGTGTGTACATGTGCACAGTTTGTCTCAAACAAATTTGCCTCAGCAGGAATACTGAAAATTTGAATGTTAAAGTGATAGGAGAGCCATGTCCTGAACCTAATATTGATCCTTGGGAAATCCCTTATGTCCACTACCCAAAGCCAAAATCATACAGCAGGTAACTCTTCTATACGTATTATCCGTATGTTAAAATCCTATGTGAGTTTCCATGACGTGATTTCTTTTGGGTTTGTTATAGGGTAGAATGTGCATGCAATCCTGTGCGGTATTTTGCCATTCTGTCGATGCAGAGATCTGGGAGTGGATGGTTCGAAACATTATTAAATAATCATACAAACATAAGCTCAAACGGGGAGATTTTCTCTGTAAAAATTAGGAGGAGTAATGTTTCAATGATTATAGACACTTTGGACAGAATTTACAATCTGGACTGGTTAAGTAGCGCTTCCAAGAATGAATGTGCAGCTGCAGTTGGCTTGAAGTGGATGCTCAACCAGGTGATAGTTTATTCTCAATATGTCATTTCATATGCTTATTTGCTAGTAGCATTATTCGATAAAAATGCCAGATGACTGGTGGTGTGCATTTGGTATCATGTCCATTAATTACTTGGTCAATTAATTCTTTTTAAGATCTAAGTGATATTTATTATTAGCCCCAATTCCTCATGACTTCTATTTTATAAAAAGCTCCTGTCCCGTATACTATGTATTGATGTAACTGATTGTTACTTCTTACCTAACACAGTTTCCCTTGATGAATTCCCATTCTCTTCCATTTGATCCTGTTCAATAGTTCAGGGAATTAATCTCAAGTAGATCCTATGTCCTGGACATGGTTCTGTGGCCCCTGATGGGTGAACTTACCATATGAAAGGGTGGCTAGGGAAAAGTTTCTTTTCATTGGTTTAGTGCATTTTTTGTTTCGTGGAAGAACTATTAATGGTAGTGTACTCATCTTGAGATTTTTGATATTCCTTTATGTTTACAAATGAATGAGATAGTTCTGAATGTCAAAGAGACGGTGGTGACCTTATAAAATTTGTATCATAGCTATTGTTTGTATGGTTTTTGTTGGTTCTCTTGAGCTAAGAAGGGGAAACACAAGAGAAAGGGTACAGAAAGGAAGGAAGTGAAAGAATGCTGTTGAATTATCTTGCTTACTTATGAATGTTTAGAGTGAATGGCAATTGAAGAAGTAAAATTTGTTAATTAAGAGTTTCCCTCTGTATTAAACTCATCTGTTACTTTTAACATTCATGTATAGGTTGTGCACTAAAATATTAGCTTTGATGGTATAAGGGTAAGCTCTTGAAGATTTAATGCCCTTTTTGTTCCTTTTCCCTTCTCTATTTTCAAATCCAACTAGAAGAGAGCAGCAAATTTTAAAATATTTTATCTACTCCTTTTACAGTTCAGCTTTGCCATGTTAAAGCAAAATTCAAAAGACGTAGAAATATGAATCTTCTTTCAATACTAGCTACAGCAATGATGCCAGATATGTCAATACCCTTTATAAGGGCAATCATGTTCAATTTGAATGGCTTTACGCCAGAGTAGGTGAACATCAACTGTGGAAACACGTTGATTTGTGAATCCACCAAAATTTATCATTAGCACTCTCCTGTCGAGATTATATTACCCTAACTGGCTGTATGTATACAATGTTCTTGCGTAACAAGTTCTTTCAAGTTGATGCTTCAGAGTATAACCTACATTTCTGAATAGATACAAATGTTCTCTCCTGAATTAATTTCTGCACATTCTTGTTTTCCTATTTGCATCTTTTCTCTCTTTTCATGACTTCTCTTTT
Source organism: Pinacopodium congolense (assembly GCA_028565735.1). NCBI lineage: Eukaryota > Viridiplantae > Streptophyta > Magnoliopsida > Malpighiales > Erythroxylaceae > Pinacopodium > Pinacopodium congolense. The sequence continues at coordinate 21,361,655 of JAOXYD010000136.1, forward strand.
TTCTGATTTTCGTTATTTATTTATTTTTGCTTAAATTGCTTTAGGGTGTGATGCAGTATCATGAAGACATAGTAGAATACTTCAAAACTAGGGGTGTTTTGGTTATTTTTCTCTTCCGGAAAAATCTCTTGCGCAGAATGATATCAGTTCTAGCCAATTCTTATGATCGGGATGCTAAATTACGAAACGGGACTCACAAATCTCATGTTCATTCACCTCATGAGGTTACCACATTTTATCTTAGTTTCTCCACCTCCTTTACCCCCTTTTTCCATTGAAATATCTAAATCGACGGTAAATGGATTCAGGCGGAGATACTGGCTAGATACAAACCTTCCATCAATGCGAGGTTATTAATACCAAGTCTGAAGCAAGTGGAAGACATGACTGCAAAAGCCTTGGAGTACTTCAAGAGCACCAGACACATAATCGTTTATTACGAGGATGTAGTAAAGAATCAGAGTGTAAGGAAACAGTTGACGTTTGTTATTATTATTTTATTGTTTGATTCACTATATTAACGTGATTATAAATGGAATGAGTATTATATAGTTCCTCGCATGTGGATTTGCAGAAGTTAATGGATGTTCAAGAGTTTCTGAAGGTTCCACATAGGGATCTAAGGAGTCGTCAGGTAAAGATACACAAAGGACCTATACCCAAGCTGATTGAGAACTGGGACGAAGTCCAAAAGGCCCTTAAAGGGACATACTATGAAGGTTTCCTTCATGAGGATTACTGAAAGTGAGGTAATAGGAGTGGTGTAAATAGCATATGCAACATTTCCACCCTGTTGAAATTTTGGATAACGCATGAAAATTTATAGTTTTCTTGATTTCTTGATTATCCTTCCACTAATTAGCATTCAATTTATTCTTTTTTTTTTTTGGTTGTTGTACCATTGAAATAGAACTTGCGTTGTACTTAAGCAAATAGACGGTATTTTCCTTGAACCTCTACTAGAATTGAAAGAACAGTGTAACTAGGAATGACAATCTTCGTTGTCCCAAAACGTTCAAAATAAATCCAACGTGTATATATGGCCCTGTTATGCCGGCTGCCACTGACAGTGAGTGCAGAGCAAGAAATGGTGTCGGTCACAACTTCTTCTCTCCCATACCCAAAGCAGAATCATAGAAATCTCTGGTTGATTTCGCCTCTACCAGCCGGCTTTCTCCGTAAACTCGCATGCACCATTATCGGTGGTCCCACTGTTATCAACAACAGACGATCCCTTCCCATTCCTCATTGCACGCTCTCCTCTATCAAGACTGACAGCTACAATCAATCCCCCAAACTCTGCTCTCTCCGTATGGATATCCAAACTCAATGTAGAGAAAAAATGCTAGAAACATCACTCTTTTAGCCATGAAACATGACAGAAAGTGTGCGACTCTCTAACTTATATTCGAAGACATCATAAAAAAAGTGGTTATCAAGCAAATTGTAAATTCAACGAAAGAGGAAATTTTGTTGAGACTAACTAAAAAAGTTCTGAGCTTTCTACATAACAAGTTAAGAGAGATGTTTTTTTTTTTTTTTTTTTTTCTGGTTTTTACTTCTTTTGTTCTTTGGAAAAGCTAAAGAAAGGAAGGTAGTGAAGCCTTCAATGGAAGGGAGTAAACGCAAAGCGTAAAATTGATGAACATAAGTGATAGATTTTCAATATCAATTATCTTCTTATGAAAGGATTGGTTCGGGAGGGGTGAAGAAACTCGGAGAACAGGACGCCTACAATCGAGCTTTGGGTAAGGGACAGAAATCAACCAGAAATTCATCAAGAAGTGACGAAGAACAAGATGTTTGGAACGACATCGTTTCGTGCTTTCGACCAACTGCCAGTGTCAGCTGGTATAGGGATAAGGGGCTTATATACTTAACTGATATAGTTAACACCGTTAATTACTTTAGGTTAATATTAAATATTTTATAAATGTCAGTATTCATTTTAAATATTAAAATATTAGAAACTGATCTAAATTTGTGTCAATATTAATTATTTTTTATTTATATTCTTTTTAAATAAAAAAATTTATGAAAGTAATATATAAAATACATAAAATATATAAAAAATATTTATTATTATTTTTATGTTAAAAATTAAAAATTAAAACGGCTTAGCTAAAAGGCCTGAAATCATTAAATGTTCTTAGTCTTTAAACAGTGAAATGATGTGTATAATATTATTATCTTAGATGACATATATATATATAAATATAAAAGAAGTACGTTGATGGGTTGGAGGAGAATGCAATTTTTGACTATTCAAAGTCAAACAGCTCAAGGACGTAGCCAGAGGGGATGTTTTGACCGCTTCTTTCGACGAAGGCTCTATTCCATTCCTATGTATTATTGCGAAGAAAAATAAAAAAAACAAATATGACAATAATTAAGAGCTTATTTAGAATCATTGTAATTTTTAATTTTTAATTTTTAATTTTTAAATATAAAAATTAAAAAATAGTATAAATTTTTAAAATAACATATTAATATAATATAATATAAATATAAAAATTAATAAAATTACAAAAATTACAATTAATAATCATACCAAAAATTTTATAAAGATAAATTATTTTATTTAATTTTAACACAAATATAACGTGCTGTTTATTTAAATTAAATGAAGCCAACTTCATTTTAATAAAAAAAATCATTAATAACCAACAACTGTCACGAAGCCTCCATATATATTCTCCTCTTGGACTCTCCACGTCAGCAGTGAAACATGGGTCCCACCACTCAATCGGACGGCCCATCGACGTTGTAATCGAGGATTTGGTCTCCCTCTCACCCTCAAACACTTATTAGGGCCTGAAATTAGGATTGGTTTTGAGATTTGCTAAATTCAAAAACCGATAAAGAATATTATGTAAATAAAAAATATTAATATAATAAAAAATTAAAATAAATAATATAAAAATTTATATAAAAACATAAAATTTAATAAAAAAATATAACAATTACAATTAAAATTCACACTTAAAACTCAATTAAATAATTTTTAGTTGATTTTTTATTTTTAAATTTTTTTAAAATATAAAAAATAACTTAACTAACGTACCCTTAATTCTTAAACCCTCACAAAAGCTTAAAGGAAAAAAAAAAAGTATATAGTAAAAGGTTGATACACCGTACACGCGCAACAAAAAGAAAACCTCCCCTTCTCCTTTAAATCTCAGCTTGTAAGCCCTTTATAGGCCCTCTCTTAGCGCCACCACCCCCTCCCCGCCACCACCGCCGCCACAACCACCGTGGAGGGCTGAGCTATTTTTGCCAGTATTTTTGGGAGGTGGGGAAAAAGTGAGTTCTTTTTGTGATCAGATCAAGAGGGTCATGATGCAGCAATCCAACGGTTCTGATCTGAGTCAGCAGCAGCAACAACACCACCAGCCGCATCAACAGCAACAGTGGGTGCCACACATGCAGCATCAGCAGCAGCATTGGATGGCCGCCATGCAATATCCAGCTGCTGCGATGGCCATGATGCAGCAGCAGATGATGATGTACCCTCCACAGCATCATCACCCTCAGTACATTACTGCTTACTATCAACAGCAGCAATATCATCAGAAACACCCGCCACAACAGTATCACAACCAACAACAGACTATGTCTACTGAGGATGCTAAGACTATTTGGGTTGGTGACTTGCTTCATTGGATGGACGAGACTTATTTGCATAGCTGTTTCTCTCAAACAGGCGAGGTAATGATTGTTTTCTTCTGCCTTTTTTTGGTTTTATTTAGGCAGTGGAGTTCTGGGTTTTGGTGGGATTTCGTTTCTATGGTATAAAGTTTGGATCTTTAGTCAATCGATTCAGATTCAGTCAATATCATTGGTTTGATTTGAAGAGTTGGGTTGCTGTGTTTGGTTCTGTTGTTTGGAAGCTTTCTCGTGAAGTTTTGTTTAGAAATTTGCTTTCTTTTTGGGAGTACTAGGTCATTAGTATTGTTCGTTTGAATTATCTGATATGATGCTAGATTTACTAAAAATCGCCTTTGTTAAGGCATTCCTTATTGTGTTTTTTTTAAAATAAAGTTTATTTATATACCCTTGTTTGTCAAAATTATTGTCCTTTCTGCCATCAGGTTCGCTTCCTGTGTATGACAAGTACAAGTCTTACTAACGACAATTTGCACAATGAAAGAGCAATGTGGTGTATATTTGCTAAATTATGGTATTTTGAAATATAAAAATGGAAGTATTTTCATTCTTGCTTTATATTCACACATGAATGCTTGTTACTGTATCAAGTTATGATTAGCTTTTAGGAGAGAATTTGGATAAAATTAAAAAATTCCCGTCATTCTTGCTCGATTTGATTAAAGAAGGAAACGAAAATTTGAAAATATTTTGCGATAGAGGACCACCCATGTATTGTCCTCCCTTTCCATTTATCTTTCTAAGGAACATGGAATTTAGCCAATTGCTTGAGATGCTTCATCCAGTCAGCTGTTTTTATCTGCCAAACATTTATTGGAACCTGTTTTATCTGTTTAGGTTTACTTAATGAATGTTACCCTGGATTTACGATGGTTCTGGTAAACTATCTACAGGTTTCCTCTGTAAAGATTATACGCAATAAACAAACTGGACAACCAGAAGGTTATGGATTTGTTGAGTTTTACTCACATGCAACCGCGGAGAAAGTTTTGCAAAATTATGGTGGTGCCTTGATGCCAAATTCTGATCAGCCGTTCCGTCTCAACTGGGCAAGTTTTTCCGGGGATAGAAAAATAGAGACTGGTTCTGATTTATCCATTTTTGTTGGAGATTTGGCACCAGATGTTACTGATGCTATGTTACAGGAGACTTTTGCTAGCAAATATCCATCTGTAAAGGGAGCAAAGGTCGTTACTGATTCAAATACTGGCCGACCAAAAGGTTATGGTTTTGTTAGGTTCGGCGATGAGAATGAGAAAACTAGGGCTATGGTGGAAATGAATGGAGTTTATTGTTCAAGTAGGCCTATGCGCATAGGTGTGGCAACCCCAAAGAAATCTTCTGCATATCAACAACATTATTCTTCACAAGGTATATTCTGAAGCTCCTTGCTTGTTCAAAATACTAGCACTTGGTTTTCACTTTTATTATCTAAAGTTCTCTCATTTTCTACCTGCCTCATCAACCCCTTTTGCTGCATTTTGAATTAGGATTTCTCTATTTTGTTGTGAATTTTCTTTTCTTTTTTTTTGTTTTGTTTTGTTTTTTTTTCCCACATGTTTGCAAATTTTGCCTTAAAGAGATACTTATTTCTGTGTAAACTTAAGCCCTTGTAGGCATGCCTGCATTAGCTATTGATGAGTAGAATCTCTGACAGCTGCAACGGTGTGTTGTTTGTGGTTTCGCGTGGTCACCTCACCTTTACTCTTCTATATTACCTTGCACACCTTTTCTTCTTTGGTTCATTTCTCATGTTTATGTTTGAGAAAATTGTGGGGGTGATTTAGCTGCTCACTAATGGAAGAAGTGCTGAAAGTGGTTTTGCACTGAAGTTTGGAAGAGAAACTGACGAAATTTATGATGAATGTTTTTTTGGGAGCCTTTACTGATATAGATTTTACTGCCTGCTGATGTTCCTGGTCTTACTTTTGCTTCCATAAGTGGCTGGAAGAAGTGCCACTTGATATTGGTTATTTTGCATTTCTTCACCATGCTGATATTCTTTCATGTTCTTCGAAATCTGAAGTGCAATATTCAATGCATCTTTGAAGGCAAATAAAGCATCAGAATCCTGAACTGATTGTATGTACCATTTTAATTATTTCTGTCTACAGCTTTAACTACTTCTTTACTTTTTATTTTCTTATGCATCCTGTGTCCTATGTGTTGATATGATGCAAGCCTATATTTGGAAGCCTTTTGGGTGAAATTGTTTATGTTGTATCCACAACTTATTAGGCATTTGCTTTAGTATTTGGTGCTCGGCCATGTGAAAACCTCTCGCTACATTTTAGCAATATCTTTGGGTTGCAAGTATTTTTTTCCATGTTTGAGGAGTTTTCACCATATTTTTGTTTGGATAAGTAGTTCCATATATCAAATTGCTTTGTTTATGGATATTACTGAGCTGAAAGTGATTTTGCTAGTGGGATTATAGCAACTTTGTTTACCATCCATCATTTTTCTTTTCCATATCTTTCTTTTCATTGTTAGTTGTCTACAATATTTTATTCTTTAAGGTATCATCTTTTCGAATTTATTTCTGATTACCTTTATTTTTTGAAACTACGGGTTAATGAGCTGTGACTTGCGTTTCATGTTCACAATCTGAAGTGTAATGGGAAATAGTTCATATGTATTTTGACTAGCTTTGGTGTTGGCTGGTGGACATGCATCAAATGGTGCGGCTACCCAAGTTTCCCAAAGTGATGGTGACTCTAACAACACAACTGTGAGTTTCTCCCTTGTTTCATTGGCTTTGTTCAATCCTGTGAGTTCCTCATTCATGTGATGCTGCAGATATTTGTTGGAGGAATTGACTCTGATGTCAGTGACGAGGATCTGAGGACGCCTTTCTCTCAGTTTGGTGATGTTGTGTCAGTGAAAATACCAGTTGGAAAAGGATGCGGTTTTGTGCAATTTGCTAACAGGTATCCATATCATGACCTTCTTCTCCTCCTTGTTTTGTAAGTAATTTAATGCCTACTAAGGGATCAACATTTACATAATGTTCCTGGATCTTGTTTTGAGATCTTAGTGATTATTGATGCCACAGATTGAATTGATTTTCAGTGCATATATTTCTGATTGCAGAAAGAGTGCTGAGGATGCACTGCAGAGCTTAAACGGAACTGTGATAGGCAAGCAGACAGTACGCCTTTCTTGGGGTCGTAATCCTGCAAACAAGCAGGTAAATTTGTCTCAGCATGAAGTAGTGTTCTAGTTAGAAAGCATATGCAACAATGCCTATCCCTGACCGACCAGGGTGTTCTTTTTCCTTTTCTATTGATTGTCAAAAGTATATACATACTTTGTATTTTACATCATTGGTGTAAGGATAGTACTTTATGCTGCCCATAGCATTACGTTGTAGCAAACTTATTACATGGTACTAGAACGAACTTAATCTTGATTTCTTGAGCTTGAGTGAACTGCTTAGTTGTTGTATCTATGACTAAAGCCTGAAATGGCTTTAGCTTCTAGTTTGCTTTACATGTGTTTTTACAATTTTCGTTCTTATGGAATGCGTTGCTCTTTATCAGTAAAACCTTTTGTTAATTTGATTTGTGACAGTGGAGAGGTGTGGATCACGGTAATCAATGGAATGGTGCATATTTTGGAGGGCAAGGCTATGGTGGTTATGGTTATGGTGTGCCAGTGAATCAGGAACCAAGCATGTATGCTACAGCTGCAGCTTCCGGGGCCTCTTGACCAGCGAATTTGAATCATGAACTGGTTACAATCTGAAGTTGCTGGCCAGTGATAAAGTGTAGTAATGATCAAAACAATATTTGAAACTATTATGGCTTAAGCTACTGCTTTGTCCGTGTCTGGAGAGTTTAGCGTGATTGGAAACTGTAAGTCCACTAGTTGTGCTAGGATTGTAACAATAACCTCAAATATTTAGTCTCTGCTCTTAAACTATTTTTATTAAGTGGTGGGAATTGATTCGTTTGGTATTGGACCGGGGACAATAAGAGATATTATGAGGAGGATGACTTTGAAGGCTTGTTGCTTTTGCTCTTTTTGTTAACACAGTTAATATATAACAGAAGGAATGGAAATTGGATTGGACTAAAGAGAGGAGAAGCTATTAGCTTTGCATGTCTCTGAATTTTGTTAAGTTACTATTGCTCTTTTTGTTAACACAGTTGCATGTCCCTGCTTGTGATTGAGTTCCTTGAGCATAGCCAGTAAAAACTTAACATTGCTTCCTGTAATCTCGTTAACTCGTTCTGGTCATAGAACACCCTAGCGGATGCATAGACCAGGCATTTGTTTGCTGTCTATCATAAGTCTCTTTGGGCATTGGCGCCTAAACTAGAACCTTAAAACTTTCTTTTTCTATCGTTTTTCGGCCTGAATAGAGGAAACTTACTAAATCTGAGGAGGTGTCCTACCCATACATTGTATTTTTCTGATAAACAAGACTGATTGATAGCGTCGTCTTGCATGACCTTCAACTCTACGAGACGTCAAAAAAGATCCCGACTTTGTTAACTAATGGATAACAAAGAAACAAATAACGAAGAAATAAGCAGTAGAGAAGTAGAAAAGAATTGAAAAGTAAACGTGATTTATTCACTGTAATTAGATTGATTACAACTTTTGTTTAAATAGGAAAGACAATAGCTGAAATAGCAACAAATATGACCTTCAAATCAACAAAAAAAAAAAAGCTTTAAAAAATCTAGTCTTAGTTAACAACTACTCAAATTTATTCAAATAAAAAACAGTAGACAACTTTAGAATTACTGAATTAGCAAGTTCAAAGGCGGTTCTAACACTCCTCCTTGCTTTAGATCTTGCAAACACCCAACTTTTGTTCTTATAATTTCAAATTGTGCTCTAGATATGACTTATAAACATCAGCAATAAGTTGCGCAAGGTTACTTCTCCTTCTTGGCCTTGTTTAGTTTGGCTTTCGTTTTTAGTTTTAATTTTCTGTTTTTTTAAACACAAAAATCGATAAAAAAACACATTAATACAGCATAGAAATCGATAAAGAAAACACAATTACCAATACAAAAATACAACAACCACAACA
>JAOXYD010000136.1:21370685-21395801 GCA_028565735.1 Pinacopodium congolense
TATCAGTATTTTAAATATTGTATCAGTATTGATATTAAATTTATCTAAAAAATAGTATTATACCGATACTAATCAATATCGATATTATTTTAAATAATTATTTAAAATTATAAATTAATTTATAAAATTTATAAAATGATCTATAAATGTATTATATTATATAATTTTTAACTTAATTAAAAAAAATTAAAATAAAAAAAATTTTAATTTTTTTAATTTTTTTTTTTGGTAACGGCCGGTATTTATATCTGAGATGGAATTTGTCCGTTCGGTTCCGGTTTTGGTCCAGAACGAAACGTTCCGACCAATATCCGGCCGGTTCCGATCAATATTTACATTTGAGACGGAATTTATCCGTTCTGTTTCAGTTTCAATCCGAAATGGAACGTTCCGGCCGGTACCGACCAGAATAAAACAGAATTGAATACATTGTCCTAGATTGGTGAAAGGGAAAAAAGGAGGAACTTTGTACCACATAGTACTTAATTAACCTTGGAAGGCTTAGCTCTATACATATGCTTAAACTTGATTATACGGGCATTATGTAGAAAAGCAGATTAGTAAAAGATTACCCATTTTATATTCATATTTGGTTATTTAGACATCGGTGCCCTCCTTTACTGGAAAGTACTAACAAGAAGACGGTAATAACAACAAAATGGTGTACTTTTGCTTTAGACAATCGGCATGTACATTGAACAATGATTAAAAACAGGCATTACAGGAGCTAATTAAACCATTTACCTTTGTTTAATTACCAACCAGCATTTTTGATAAGGAGGGCCATGGTAAGGTTGACCACTTTTTCATACGTCTTAATCCAACAAATCAAGTCATTATCATTCTTCTTGTTAAATATCCAATTGTGTGGCTATTTTGGAACATCAAATTTAAGTTGGCTAATTAATTCAATTTCCAATTAGATTTTCCCCACTCATAGTAACAAAAATAGATATCAGAATTTTTTTTGAAGAGAAGCCCAATAAAAGAAGCACATGAATGATTGTTGAAAATCCCACTTCAAAAAAAGAAAAAGAAAAAAGAGGAGTCGAAGTTGAAAACCGATACAAAAATAAAAAGAAACCGTTCTTATAACTAATTAAGGATATGTTTAGTTGAATTTTGAGTTTTGATTTTTTGTTGTAGTTATTATATATTTGTATTAAATATTGTATTTTTTTAAAATTTTTTATTGTATTAATATATTTTTTAATAATTTTTATATTTTAAAAAATTAAAATTAAAATAAAACTAAACATGGCCTTATCTAATTGAATTAGAGTTCACAATAAAACTGAATACACAAAACACCCGCAAAATCAATTAATCTCACTTGTATTAATAACATAACCTCTCTATACTCTAAATATTTTTTTAAAAAAAAGAAAAGGGATAACACTTCCATTTATTATTATGCTATACTAGTAATACTTTAAATTGGTTACGGTATGACCTATATAGCCGCCTCGTCATGAATGAGAGCCATATAGTCAAATCTCCTCTGCTTCCTTTGTCCTTCCTCGCCCACCACTATCATGAATGAGAGTCATTTCCCTTATAAATTGACACGATTCAATCGATTTTCACCTTCAAAGCCCACAACAACAGGAGAACCCCCATTGTGACAGAGCTCACGAACATGGAAATGGAGGTGGTTTTACCACACGCACCAGTGGACTTCAATTTCGACAGTAGTGCTTGTTCTTCACCTTACATGACCGCACCTTCAAGTCCTCAACGATTTGGCAACTTCATCTTCAGTGCCCCGACTAGCCCCACTCGTATTTCCGCTTTCTATCGTGACTTTCGTAGCAGTTCTGATCATATTTCCACCAATATCTCTTCCTCTGCTATCCCTTTTGATTGGGAAGAGAAGCCTGGAACTCCAAAGTATAGAAGATATGAAAGTCAGGAAGCGGACAAAAGCAAGAACAAGATCACTAGTGAAGATGATAATCATGGAGGTTTTGTTGGTGGAGATTTTGAGTTCAATTTCAGCGGTCATCTGGAACGTACTTCGCTGTCTGCTGAGGAGCTCTTCGATGGAGGAAAGATACGACCTTTGAAGCCCCCACCTGGTTACGACTCCTCTGCCTCGTCTCCGAGGTCACCGAAGTCAAAAGCTAAAAAAGATTTCGACCCTTTTCAGGTTGCCATAGAAGAGACCCGTAGAAGAGAATTTATCAGTCCTCCGAATCAAGGCGAAGAACCAATTGGACGAGGAAGAGAAAGAAGTTCCAATTCTTCATCTTTTACACATCAAGGGCGAAAAGGGACCAGATCTTTGTCACCTTTTCGTGTCTCTGACATCATGTTAGAACATGATCAGGGGAGCACTATCTCAACAAGCGACAAAGCCATGACCAGTACTACAAGTAACGGCAAAACATCCTACGTATCTTCGATCCTCTCAGCGATTTCGTTTTCCAAGAGCTACAAGAAATGGAAACTCAAGGATTTATTGCTGTTTAGAAGCGCATCAGAGGGCAGAGCAACAAACAAAGATCCATTAGCTAAGTACGCAGTGTTGTCAAAAAGGGAGGTGGTAGATGACGTCAGAAACTCGAGTTTCCGATCAATTGACAGTGGAGGAAGTTCACGCAGGCGAGGGCCGCCGATATCAGCTCACGAGATGCATTACACTGTTAACAGGGCGGTGTCAGAGGAGATGAAGAGGAGGACTTTTTTACCGTACAAGCAAGGGCTTCTTGGTTGTTTGGGGTTCAATCCTGGTGTGCATGAGATCTCTAGGAGTGTTGGGTCTTTGACACGTGTATGAACCTGATCCGCTCGATCCGGTTCTGTCTGTCAAACAAACTAGATCTTTTTTCTTAATTTTTTTTTTCAGTTATATCTCCTTCTTTCTTCCCACTCCTCTAATGATCTCTGTTTTGGTTAATATTTACTTAATAGTAATAGTATAGCGTGTCACTTTCCATTGAAACGGACACAAATTGTATAAAACCACAATATTGGTGATCAGGGGGGCATACAGAATGTGAACTGGTTTTGATTGGGCGTTATCTGCAGTATTTCTTGGCAAGCAATCTATATGTTTAATAAGAAGAACGAAGTCTTCACTCTAATAATTCATTCTCAACATGTTTGATTACATTACATGTTTTCCAAACTCAAGTTTTTGAAGGTCTAAATCGGCAGCTTGCTTTTTATAAGCTAAAGTCGCAAGACCAGAACAGACCATTCACGTGCAAAGTAAAGCATATGAACTTGCGGTTTTTAATAAAGCAATGTTGGAAGTGGCTGTTAATGGAAAAAGCATGACCCGTTTCACAACATTTAAGCTAAGGTCTTGTTTTTTTAACATAAAAATATTAATACAGCACAATTTTTTTAAAAATAATTAATATAAAAACATAATAACCATAATAAAAATTATAGTTCACAACAACCTTAAACTAATGGTAAAAAAAACAGGTAGAAAAATATCGTTGTATATGTTTTATTTTGGCTGAATGGGCCAATATGGAATTAAAGCAAGTATATATTCCCAGCTAGATCACCGGAAAGTAGAAATGTTGGAGAATAATAACACAACATGGAGTAGCCAAAAATTAATATATATTTTTATTTAAAGGGAAACCCACACATGGGTTGGAAAGAGATCTCCTTGACATAATCATTAGGTTTGTGGAATAATCACGCTCATGATCCGGTACAGTGTAAAGTCGTGTCACGGTTTTTGGCCCCTCCAATAGTCAAACATAAGCTGCAAGAACAAGAATGTGTATATATTGAATTCATTAAATACACGAGCATCAATATTTCAATTCCAATAAAGAAAGAACTCCCCCCCTTTTGACAAAACAACGAGAGTTTGTGGTGTTTACTAAGTAAAATATCAATACAAAACCAATGAGAGGCTTTCCCTTCAATCCATGAACATGAACTGAAGAATCTAAATCATTACTAGTTTTGAAAATTCACTCCCCCTGTATCCTTAAAGTGACCAGAGAATTCCAGACAAAAGAAAAGAGACGAGTGAGGCCATGCCTCTTAATTCGTTTCAAAATGTTATAGGCTCTTACATGTGGATTGCCTTAAAAACGTTACAACACTGGTGTGACTTGTGTATGATGTTGTCCTAAAAACTTCAGACAGCAGGACGGGGAATGGTGAAGTGGACAAATCGAGTTTCCATTACCAACAAGCACAAGCTGATAAGTTAAATGTAGGACTACGAGGTTCTTCAGTTCTATCAGACGTTAATGACATTTACAGGGACGTATCAGGACAAACGGACACACAAAGTTGACGAAATGGTCGTCGCATACATCTCCATGTTTTACGGATGTTTTGCTCATTTCTGCTAATCATTTAAATTTTGTTTTGGTTACTCAAATCTTGTGTTGGAACTAAAATCTGCTAATGGGGGTATCATTATCAACTGTTTGTAACAGAAAGAGGGATAACAAAGATGAAGTGATAAGAAGAATCATGATTTATACATGGGGTTCTTCTGTTTTGGGATTTGTTTTAGCTGGACAGTAGTATTCCTGTTTTGAAAAAAAGATGAGTACGGGCATGCTTGTAAAAGCCATAACCTTTATTAACAAAAAGCTATTAATGCCGATGATAGAGGAGACCTACATGAAATGTATACACTAATTATGCTGTAACTTTATTCTAAAGGAGCTGTTAGAGAGGAAAAGTATAAAAGGAAGGGACATTATGCCATTAGTATACTGTTTGCAATAATGAGGCGAAATTCTCAATGGTCACTACATATAATTTAAAAATCTGCAAACTGAAGAGAATGTTTTGATGGTGATCATGAGCATATATCCATACTATGCTAATGGGTTTTCAGTTAATATCTGATTATCGTCAATATTCTCATTGCATGGTTGTTGGTGATAATGATGGTCGTTATTGATTGTGTTCATGAATTTTACTGCAATTCAACAATCCAACTTAAAATCTTTCATACTAATTATCGATCAATCCAAACCAACTCTGCATAATCCAACGGACCAATATGACTTTCATGTTCCCATCACACATCAGGTATGCAGGAATCAGATCATTAGATTGTGATCTCGACTTATTATAATTCGCAATTATAGTTGCACTTTAAAAACTTACTGAAGGTTAAAACTTTTTCTTCAACCGTGTGTTTTATTACTGGGGAGCCAAAGCCTGTAGCCTTTTTTCATTGGTAAAGCCTCTGTTAACTTTCCACCTGTAATCAGTTATAGTATCTTCATGTAGAAGGAAGCTAAAGTTATGTTTTTTTTAATTTGAATAATTAAGGAAAAAGATATAATTTGCATTTTAACGTTTGAAAAATAGTTTAATTTAATTCTTAATATTTTTTAAAATGCTACTCTACTTCTTAACACTTGTAAAATAGTATAATTTATTTCATACCATTACAAAATGATACATATTACTCCCAAACATTAATAAAATAGTACATTTTACCCTCTTAATACTAATTTCATTAAATTCTTATTAGATACATGTTAATTTTATCAATATTCTATAAATAAATTATTAGCTGATAATTTAAAAAGTAATTAACAAAATTTTATTGAAATTATTATTAAAGAAGTAATTTACACCATTTTATAAATGTTGAAGAGTAAAATATACTATTTTACAAACGTTAAAAGATAAAGTGATACTTTAAAAAATGTTAAAGGACAATTTAAATTATTTTAAAAATATTAGAGAGTAAAGTGTACCTTTTTCTAATAATTAACCATTTATATTACCAATTGATTCATCTATAACGTTTATGTAATAACTTCTTATTTGATTCAGCTTTATTTGTATACTATCCATTGGCCACTATTTTATTCCAACACCAACAGCAATGCAGAATTTTTAATGTCATTTCTTGGTTTTGAATTATACCATCTCTTTGCAATTAATCATTTTCCTTTTGGAAGTCTCCATCTCCAATCATGTAATGGTATAGACTTGCAAGGGCTGGATGTAGTATAATGGTCTAATACCATTAAAAGTGGGGCAGAATTATGACTTCACTACGTTTAACTTATAGCATTCTTAATTGCCTTCTGCACGTTGTCCACATTATCGCTATACACAATTGACCGACCTCTCCATCTTTGCTTACAAGTTATTGCTTTTAGCCCTTTTATTATCTCTTCTTCACAAAGTTTGACCGACTTATTATGTATCATTCTCGTCAGGAAAGTGATGTTGAATCCAAAGTTTTTCAGATAAAAAATTGGATTAGATAATAAGAAATCATAGTCTCAAACAAAAAAACTTCAATTCTTTTAGCAAGTCGACGAAGTATTTGGTGGGGGGATGCTTTTGGTCCACAGCATTCTCTTACAATAATAACCATTAACAAGAAGTTTAGTATCTGGTGCATCAGTTCTCCAGCCTTGTTTACATTAGCTGCTAAATTATTTTTTCAGGAGAATAGAATATGATCTTAGGAACCAATTTCATAATTTTCAATGATCTTACGTTCTATATATCACTAGTCACTTCATTACACCAGACACCAGCAGAAAGTACTCCAAAGAAGACTTAAAAATATCATTTCCAATGGGTGATTGAAATACTGACACCACCGAAGACATGGTCCCTCAAGCTGTGCTGTGAAACTCCTGACGTGTAACTAACACTTGGTCAACAATTTAATGGTAGATAATGACTTTAAGAGCCGTCATCACTGTGCGAGGCCGATTTTTTTGACTTTAGAAGTCAAAGAATCACCGAATTAAGTGTTGCCTCCTGCCCACGTTCGAGTATTGTATCTAATCCAACAATTTAGAAAGCTGAACATCGTTGTCTTTTTATAATATGGTTGTAAGAAATAAGTAGGCAGAAGATACATTGGCTTCCAAGTTCACTAACGAAGTTTAAGGTCGACGAGTCAGCTAAATGAAAAGTTCTCGTATTTAGTAAGGTAGGCTCTTTCGAGAATCTTCATCCACACTCCACACAGGTTGCATATTGTCAGCAAGCATTCCAACAATTAAAAACCTGTTGAAAGTTAATTTGATCCATGGTTCTAATCTTAATTCGCCAACGCTTGGGACTGATCACAGAGTGCCACATTGCCAAACACTTGTCATCTCTGGTGAATCGTTAACATCAATAATTTAGAAGAAGAAGAAGAAGAAGAATAGTCCATAAGATACAGTAAGAGGGAGACTTGAGAGAGGTATGAAACTGTTCTCACAAGTGTAGCCCGAATAGCTACATACTCTATTACCACAAATCCTGCCATGAAGACGGTATTGTTCTTCACAGACAGTGTTTTGAGAAGTCAAAACTAGTGAAGCCCTTTTCAGCGTTACAGACACCGTTTGAAAAACGCCACAATAATTGCAGTTGACAGGGTACAATCATGAACATAAGACCCAAGGAAATAATTGGACCTTCCATCTACACATCCTCTATTGTCATTGCAAGAACTGGGGCATTGTCCTGGCATAGAAATGAGTCTGAGCTGCAAAGTTCATGGTAAGTGGGGCAACATAGATCACTAATAAGGCTAAGAAATCAAATAGGTTCACCAACTTGAAGACACATTTTCCAAATGCCATTTACAACAAATTCAAGAGGACTGCTCACACATCTATGCTGATAACAAAAATTCATTTGCATCATGAATCCCACGCCAATCCAATGCACACAAGTCGTGGTGCCATACATCTATAGCTATTGTCCCATCGCCTAATGTCACGCCTAGCACTTCTAATGCGAAGTCTGAAATAAATGGTGCATTTTCGAATGCAATGGACAAACGAAAGTTTTAGAACATAAAAGCGAGAACATTGCATACTCCATTAAATTGATCTTTTAGAGAGAGGGTAATAATTCCGTAATAAAGTAGCATCAAAGTCAGTTTTTTTCTCTTTTGTTCCTTCTACTTCCAATACCCATAATCAATTCAATAGCCCTTGATTTCGTCCGATCCTATACCAAATAACACGTGTCATTAGATAAGCGAAGATCTTGGAATATATAAGTATGAGTGTTGCACACTCCATCAGTTTGATCTTTTGAAGAGAATATAATGATTTTGTGATGGAGTGAAATCAAAGTCAACCCTTGATCTTATCTGATCCTATGCCAAGTGCCACGTGTTATTGATGAAATGACAGTGATAGGTAGGATAGGCTATTTGTAATAAGGGAATCTCGAGTTGGATAGGAGAAAATATCACGCCAAGTGCTCTAAAACGAATAATGACTTGTAACACTAAATATCATTAATGTTCGTACATAATCTAGTAATGATCCCATCTAACAGAAGTCTTTTCTTTTGATGAGACCCCAATAGCTAATCCAATGCATACAAGTCACTGGACCATACATCTAGAGCTAGTGTCTCATAGCTTAGTGTTATCCCGAACACTCCTCAAAGTGCAAAATATAATGGCACATTAATTTTACATTGAATAGATAAGGAAAGGTTTTAGAACATATAAACATAGGCATTACACACATCATCATATCGATCTTTTAGAGAGAGAATGATGATTTTGTGATAAAATGGCATCAGAGCCAACGTTTGATCTTATTAGATCCCACACTAAAAATCACGTGTCATTAGATAAGCAAAGGTCTTGAAACTTATAAGCGTGAGCACTGCACACTCCATTAGGTCAATTTTTTGGAAAGAGAGTAATGATTTTATGACAAAGTAGTGTCAAGCCCAATTTATGATCTCATTTAACCCCACATCAAATGTCATATGTCATTGATGAAACTACAATGGTAGGTAGGATAGGCCATTTACGTTGAGGGTGTCTTGGATTAGATAGGAAAGAATGTCATGCCAAGCACTTTAAAGAGAGTAGACAAAGTGCATTAAACCTACATTGGATAAACGAGAGAAGACCTTGAAGTTCATAAGGTTGGGCATTGCATTCCCATTAGGTTGATCTTTAGAAAATAGGATAACGATCACGTGATAAAATAATATTAGAATTAACCCTTGATCTTATCCGACTCCACGTTAAATGTCACGTGTTGTTAGTAGAACAATAATGGTAAGTAGGGTGAATCATCTATGATGAGAGCATCTCGAATTGGGTGAGAGAGAATGTCATACCAAGCGCCCTTAAATCCAAATACAAAGTAGAAGTATGTATTAATTCTATATCAGATAGACAAGAGATAGTATTAGAAATTAAGAGTTGATGTTACGTACTTTATCAGAATGATTTTTTTATAAAAAGGATAATAACTTGTAACACCAAATATCATTAGTTTTCGTATACGATCTAGTAATGATCCCATTCAATAGAAGCCTTTTCTCCTAATGAGACCTTGATTTGTCACACTTTTCTCCATCTTTAAATTATAAACTAGTAAAATTATCAAAGAATGCCTCATAATGACGTCGTGAATGAATTACAACATGTGGAAGCACCAGACACCATCCTCCCTAATTTTCATCCCAGATTTGTTCAACAACCTAACTATATTAAATACTTACTATGGTAAAGGATATACTTGGACTTTACATTCTTAACAAAAGTTCATTTAATCAAAATACCATTCTTTTCCATTCTTGTTTGTTAAACAAGTATTTTGATAAACTAGCAAGTTGTTTTCAAGCTAGTGATTCTTCTAATTGGCATGATAAATTAGGCCATTTTTTAGAAATTGTATTCAAACATTTGAAGCAAGAAATTGGTGATTACATAATTGTTAAACCTTGTGATATTTTCCATATTTCTAAATAGAATTAGAAATATGAACTCATTCATTTAGATTTATGAGGACCTTATAGAAAACCTTTCTTGAATAGAGCACATTATATTTTGACTATAGTTGATGATTATAGTAGGACAACCTAAACCTCTCTCTTGAAATATAAAACACAAACCAAAACCTTTTTACAACCTTTTTTAACCTCATCAATATACAATTTCAGCTTATAGTTCATACCATTAAAATAGATAATAGTATTGAATTTGTTAACCATGATTGCCAAACTCTTTTTTCTAAACATGGCATAATCCATCAAAGGACTTGTGCTTACACTCCTCAATAAAATATCATTGTTAAGAGAAAAGATAGGCATCTATTAAAATTATCAAGAGTTCTTATGTTTTAATCCAACTTACCTGTAAAGTTCTTGGAAGAGGCTATTTTCTCTATTATATTTATTCTAAATAGAATGCCTACATTTGTTTTGAATTGGCATTGCCCATATTTCCTCTTATACAAAAAATAGTTTAATTATCACCTTATGAGAAGTTTTGATTGGCTTTGTTATGTTTCCAATACCTATCCATACAAGGATAAACTCGACACCCTAGCCTTTAAAATAATTTCATTAGATACCCTAATGGCCAAAGAGTCTATAAGCTTTATGACTTAACTTTAGGAAAGGTGATTGTTTCGAGAGATGTACAATTTTATGAACATGTATATTCTTTCAAATCCCAGCTTGAAAGACCTTTTGCAATTTTCATCATGTTTTCTTTCCATGATGACAATGTGTCCTGAAAATCTCCATTACCTTCGGTATCAGACCAATCCTCTATATGTTTAACCACCTTATCTTTTGATGCTTTTATTATATAACATGAACTTACTTTTCCTCTTCTGGAAGTGTTCCTAATTCCCTTATTGTCACTAAAAGGAGTCAAACACATATAATTAGACTATAATGGTTAAATGATTTTGTTACAAATAGTGTTCATCCTCCTATTGTTTGTTATCCTACTAAAACCATACTTAAATTCATCTTGTTATACTCTAAACACATTTCCCTATAAATCTTCTTCTTATTTCACTAGTGATTACATGTCCTTTTTTAGCATAACTGTCTTTTATAAAGGAACCTAATTCTTTTAATTAAGTTAGGACTGACCCCAATCAGGTGAGTGTCATAGAGTCTGAATTGTAAGCTTTGGAAGCAAATTAGACTTGGGAGCTTACTGCTTTGCCGAAAGTTAAAAAATTCATTGGGTCTAGATGGGTATATAAGTTTAAGTTTAATCTAGATGGGTCTGATCTAAGGTACAAACCAAATTAGTGGCCAAAGGATATAATTAGATAAAGAGTGTTGATTACACTAATAGTTTTTCTCCAATCGCAAAAATGATTATAATCCGTGTTTTCCTTACTGTTGCTACAGCTAAGGGTTGATAAGTTGCAAAACTATCTAACTAGTTTTATACTAAAAACTACAAGCATACGGAGTGTAACTTATAGCAAAGAATAGATATCGATCCTACAAGGATTGTAGCTTAGGCTCCACTTAATTTATGTTATACTTTGTTCAAGACACAATTTCAATTAATAAAAAAGACTGAGAAATAAACTAAATCAAATAACTAGCAATGAACAAATGATAAAACAAAAGTGCAGAAACTTTGGATTTCAAGACTTAGGATTAGAGATCACTTTTTCTCTAGCTTATCTCACTCCTACCTTATTGATTGAATTATGCCCCACCTAAGATATCCTAATATTTCAATTACCCTCTTTCAAGGTGTAATTAAATGTTCCTAGTTAAATTAAGTGGAATTGATTAAATAATCTCTTAATCTACAAAATCAATCCACCAATTTAACTAGTTATGAAGCTATCCTATGGGTAATTAACTAATTAGCCAAGAGCTCTCTCTAACCAATCAATTAACTTAATGAATGCAGGTCTATAGGGTGTCATCTCTCATTGTATAGCCATACATAAATTACCCCAACTCAATTTCTTAATATATTGTAAGGTATAAGCTCAAAATTCATTAAAAGCATCATTAATTCAATTCAACAAGATAGAAGTACAACAAGTAGTTTAAAAGTAATCTCTACAATAAACTTAACCACTCATAATGTCAAAAATATCCCTAACAACCATAAAATTCATAATAAAAATGCTAGAAGAGAAAAAGAAATAAAAACTAGATGAAGTAAACTTCTCCTCTTCTTTGCCCTAAATCTAGAAAATCTAGGTAATGATGTCCTTCTTGCCAAAAATGGAGTGATAATCTTTATTCTCTTCTATCTCTAGCCTCAAAACCTATTTTTGGCTCAACGAGGAATGTTTATGTCCTGTTCTCTGGCGACTTTAGGGATTTTTGCCATTTTATATGATATGTCAAGTCACAAAACCCTAAAAATAAGTGAATCCTAAGTTAATTATGATTGTAATTCCCACGATCGTGGGAATTAACCTGCATCCCACGATCGTGGGTTCTTGTTTTACAACTCCTCCACTTCTCTTCTCTTCTTTTGGTCCTTAGCTCAATCATAAAGGTGGCGATACTCCATTTCTATACCAAAATGATCAATTCTTACCACAAACGAACATCAAACAAAAAGAACAACCATGAAGATCACACTAAACAAAATCAAACAAAATAAGGCCTAAAACACAACAATATAAACCTACCATGCAAAAAACACATGCCAATTTGCTTAGGAAAGCACATAAAAATGCACAAATATCAACTTCCCTACACTTAAATCTTTGCTTGTCTTCAAGCAAAATCAAATACAACCAATTAATTCCATCACTTCATTTTAATAAAGATCAAAGTATGCAATCCCACAAACTTTGGTCAACTCAAGTATCAAGCTAATAAACATATCATAACCACTTTTCATTGTTGCACGTAGGCAAACTCAACTTATGAAACCATCGCTCAAAGATAGGTATAAACGCAAAATGAATCTTCCTCACGGTTTCACTCATTTCTCTCAAGTGTTTAATGGTTAGCATTTTGCTCAAACTTCCTATAATAAACCACACTATCATAGGCTTACTAATCCACCAATTCTTCTTTACATTGATTACATGCATAAATATATCAAAAGGACTTGCTTCGGGTTGTAATGAGGTTAGGGTTAAGGTGGGTCAAAAAGGTATATGGGTTCATCACAAGCATTCATAAAGTACTAAATGTATAAAGGGATAACAAAATATATTTACGAGATACACAAATTTAAATATTACTACTTCACAATTATTGATGCTACTAAAATGTTCTTCTTTTTTTCTTTTCTTTTCTTTTTCTTTTTTCTTTTTCTTTTTTTCTTTTTCTTTTTCTTCCTTTCTTTTCTTGTTTTTTTTATTTTGTTCTTCTTTTTTTCCTTTTTATATAATAATGAAGAAATAATGAATAAAATAGCAGCCAAATGCAATATACTCTAAGAGAGGAAGTATCACTTAACTCATTGAAAAAAATGTAACAAAAAATCACAAACTAATGCATCACTTAGTACTCTACTAAACTTATGAGTGGGTAAGCTAATGGGGTTTGTGGGTTTTAAAATAGGTTGATTTTAAGAAACAAAAGGTTAAAGACTCAATGGGAGTAGTAAGGGATAATAAAAGGGTAAGTTATTTAATCCAAAGGTTAACACAAAAAAGGCCTTAATCATTTCTATCTAGCATGCATCTAGTATATTTAAACTGATTCAAAGCAAGTTCTGAAAGTAATTACCTAAGGAAACATCATACAACCAAGAAATTGAAATGACTATAGAATGAAATCATAAAGGCTCAATTCCTCACATAGGCTTAAATGAATATCCATTATACTTCTATACACTACCTCATTGCTCGAGTATCAAGTTATGAGTAAGCTTACGCAATCAACTACTTTCATCACTCAACATAGTTCACTCCCTACTCAGGTAACCTAATCCAAGTTCACGCATGCATTCAGTCTCATTCCAACTAGCATAATAGAATCTCATGGCAACACATTCAAAATAATTCAAGTGTGATTCCATTACTTACATAAAATAGCATAAAACAACACCCTAATATGTAACAACACATGCATCTTATATCACATAATACAAACAATAATTACAATGAATAAAGCATGCAAATGACAATGCAAGTGTCACCTCCCAACACTTGGACAACACATTGTCCTCAACGGGAAAAGGAAACTGCAAAACAGAAAGAAAAACAAAATTCACTACAAACAAAAGACAAAACAATTAACACAATGTACAAAGCAAATGTAAAACAAATTTAAGAGGGAAAGGGTTAGAAAGCTTATGGAGATGGTGGCGGTGAAGGTATGGGTAAAGGGACGTCCATGTTCTTGATCTAAAGGAACTTGAGGAACTTCTTTTTGATGTACCGCTTCTCTTTGTGCATTTGTCCCATTTGGGCGTTCACTTTGTTGATGGTTTGCAGCCATTTGGTCACGGATTTGTTGAAATTTATCGATATTTGTTGTTACGGTTGGTTCTTCTGTGACTGCTTCTTCTTCTTCTTGCTTCGGTGGTGCTCGAGAAGAGGATGGTTGAGAGGTGGCAGCACTCGTACCTTGTCTGCACTTAATAATAGTTCTAGTCTGAGGATCTCAGAGCGTCATAGAATAGGGCTCTAAAATCTTAGAACGTCTCAAATATGATATATAAAAATTATCAGGTCTATCTACGCTCAAACCATCTACATCAAGATTGTAATGCAAAACCAAAGCAGTAACAATGTAAGCCATGCTAAAATATGAGCTTTTCTTAGTGATTGAACCCACTATAGATCGAAAAATGCAGTACGAGATATTCACTTTAATCTTACAATCTATGCACCAAAGAAAGAAAAGTTCCCTAACCTAACACTTATTGCTTTCAGTCTTGTTAAAAACAATTAAGCACATAAACTTGTAAAGAAGTAAATGTTCGGTGCTACGAATCAAAGAGTTGGGTGCATTCCTAGAGTCAAACTTGTTTTCACTAGTAAGGATCTTCCAATAATCATCCACATCAAAATCATCATGGTCATCAATAAATTTAGTGTTAAATAATTCAAATAACACATGCATGACATTATAATCCAACCTATATGCATGACTGCTTATTCTAAACTAAAATGTGTCCATTTTAGTATTATATCGAACAGTGGTGAAATTTTCTAAAGTCGTTATGGGGTATGTCAACATGTCACAATTAATTAAACTAACCCAACCAATATTTTTAGCCAATCTTTCAATGTTACTCTTTAGTATTAGAGTATCTAACAGGTCAAAATCAAAGTATTTAGGAGGTAATAACACTCTATCTTTAAAGTTCCAAAATCTCATATCTTCTTCTTTTGAAAAAATAATGAATAGGGCGTAAAAAGTGGCCATCATATCATGTTTACCTTCCTCGAAGAATTGGAGTCGTAGTTTGTCGCTTGGGCGAATGGCTTGTCTCTTCCTTGGAGCCATGTAAGAAAAAAACCTACAAAATAATCAAGAGAGAGGTTAGTCACGTTTTTAATAGAGAAAGAGGGAAGAACTCACCAAATCTTGTGATTTTGGAGTGGGTAATGTGAAATAAAGGTTAAAGGATTGAATATTGATGGGAAAAGGGAAGAAAACACCAAGATTTTGGGGTAAAATGAAGGATTTAAAGGGTTTGGATGAGTGGTTTTCGGGTTTCTAGAGAGAGGGAAAGGGAAGAGATGAAAGAGGAAGAATGGGAGAAAGGTTTTTAAATGTCTTGGAGTAGACATCCCACGATCGTGGGAATCCATGTGCTTCCCACGATTGTGGCTTAGTTGAGCAAAAACTTCTTGGAAAGCATTCCCACAATCATGGGAAACTGGCCCATTCCTATGATCGTGGGTATTATACAGTTACCCACACTTGATTTTCTACCTTTTAAACCCTCCTTTTAGCTTAGCATGCATTATCAACCTTCAATCAACCTCCAAACACATCAAGATTACCCTACCAATAAGAAAACACAAACAAAATCCAATTAAAAACCAAGAAATCATAGCAAACTCACATAAAACATAATCAAAACCAAGCAAATCAAACAAACAAGTAAACAAAGACAAACAAAAGAAAGGTAAATATGCTAAGTTAAGGTCATTAGTTTGACCATTCAACATTCATTCGTGAAGGAGTGGATGAAATGAAAGAAATGACTTCCATTTCTTATGAGTATGTCCCTCCATAATATGGTTTGTATCTATGCCCATTGACCTTGAATCCTTCACCCTCGTCATTTTTCAATCCAAAGCTCTATGGGGAAACACTTGAATGACCTTGAAGGGTCTATTTCATCTTGACTTGAGCTTTCCGAAAAATAATCGAAGTCGTAAATTAAATAAAAACACCAAGTTCCCACTCTTAAACTCTTTCTTTTTAATGTGAGCATCATGCTACTTTTTTACTCTGTCTTTATACAACTTAGCATGTTCATAAACTTCAAATCTCAACTCTTCCAATTCATCAAGTTGTAACAATCTATTCTCACCTGCAAGCTTCCAATCCATATTCAACTTTTGAATTGCCCAACAAGCTCTATGCTCCAAATTTAAAGATAAATGGCGAGTTTTGCCACACGCAAGTCTATATGAAGTATTACTTATAGGTGTCTTGAAGGCTATCCTATATGCCTAAATTGTATCATCTAACTTTAAAGCCCAATCTTTCCTTAAAGTGCACTACCTTCTCCAAAATCTTCTTCAATTCTCTATTCACCATCTCCACGTTGCCACTCATTTGTGGATGGTAAGGGGTCACCATTAAATGATGCACATTATATCTTTCAATAGAGTTTCAAAAGGTTAGTTGCAAAAATGACTCCCTCAATCACTGATTATCGTTTTAGACACTCCAAATCTATTGAAGATCTTCTTGATAAATCTTTGCACCTCCTTGCCATCATTGGATGGAGTAGCTACGGCTTCAACCCAGTTAGAAATATAGTCAACTTCAAAAAATATGTATATGTTACCTAGGGAGGATGGGAAGGATTCCATGAAATCTAAGTCCTACACATCAAATATTTTCACCTCCATGATGTTAGAAAGTGGCATCTCATCCCTTTTCAATAAGTTGTCCACTCGTTGGAATTTATCATACTGTAGCACAAAGTTTCGAGCATCATTGAATAAGCTTGACCAATAGAATCTACATTCCAAGATACGAGCCGTCGTCTTGTTCGCTCTATGGTATCCTGCATATACTGAGTTATGACATTGAGTCAAAATTTCAGGCTTTTCATCTTTATGGACACACTTATGAATCACACTATCAGTATAAATTTTATATAGCATATGTTTATCCTAAATATAGCGAGAACATTATAATAAGAAATGCTTTCTTTATTTATATGAGAGATCAGAAGGAATAATACTACCTGAGAGGTAGTTTGCAATATCTGTAAACCAAGGACAAAAAAGATTTTCTACCATTATTAAAGACTCATTAGGAAAGCTCTCCTCAATTTCGTTTTCTTTGTCTTGGTGCCCCCTTCCGAGTTGTGATAAGTGATCCATTACAACATTTTCTACTCCTTTCTTATCTTTGATCTCAATGTTAAACTCTTGGAGAAGAAGTACCCATTAGATGAGTCTGGCCTTGGCATCCTTCTTGGAAAAAAGATATCGTAACACCGCATGATTTGTAAAAATAATAACATGTTAGCCCAAAAGATAAAAACGAAGTTTCTCACATGCAAATACCACAAAAATCATCTCCTTTTTTATAGTGGTGCAATTCAGTTGTACTCTAGTCTAAGTCTTACTTGCGTAGTAGAGAGCATGCAACCTCTTTTTCTTTCACTATTCAATTACGCAGCTAATGACATGGTTGCTTGTATCACTCATGATTATAAAGAGAAGAGACCAATTTGGCAACGTCAAAATAGGTGTTATTGTAAGTGCCTTTTTCAACCTGTTAAAAGAATCCAAACAAGTATCATCAAATACAAAAAGGCACATCTTTAATTACTAAACGAGTTAAGGATCTAGCAATAAGACCTTGATGAATCGTCTATAGAACCCAGCATGATTAAGAAAAGCTTGGATGCTCTTGATGTTGATAGTAGGTGGTAGCTTTTCAATCACTTTAGTCTTAACTTGATCTACCTCAATCCCTCTACATGAGATCTTATGACCTAATACATTTCTCTCTTTCACCATAAAATGACACTTCTCCTAATTCAAGACTAGATGAGACTCCTCATATCTTTGAAGCACTCTGTCTAAATTAAACAAGTAATGATCAAAAGAGTCTCCAAAGATAGAGAAATCATCCATAAACACCTCCATGAAGTCTTTATTCATATCCGTAAATATGGCCATCATGCATCTTTAGAATGTAACAGGTGCATTGCATAAACCAAAAGGCATCATCCTATAAATAAAGTCTTAAAAGAAAAAGTGAAAGTGTTCTTCTTTTGATCTTGTAGGTATATAAACACTTGATTGTAGATTGAGTATCCATCAAGAAAATAGTAAAATGCATGGTTAGTCACCCTCTCAATCATTTAGTCTACAAAAGGTAAAGGAAAATGATCTTTCTTGGAGGTTAAATTGAGCTTCCTATAATCAATACACACTCTCCAACCTGTGATAGTTCAGTAGAAATCTGTTCCCTTTTTCGTTCTCCATCACTATTATGTCTCCTTTTTTAGGTACATACTACACTGGACTCACCCACTCATTATTTGAAATGGGATAAATGATCATCGCATTCAAAAGTTTTACTACCTCCTTCTTCACAACCTTTTAAATGTGTGGATTTAACCTTTGTTGTCTCTCCCTCACTATTTTACATCCACCTTCTAAGTTAATCTAATGCATCACCACATTGGGGCTAATCCTCCTAATATCATAAATTTTTCATCCCATGACTCTCATCCTCTTCTTAATGGTTTCCATCACTTTCAATTCAATTGGTTGGAGATAATGATGGGTAGAGAGTGATCCTTACCTAAAAAGGTACAAGTGAGAAAGTAAGGGTTTAAGCTCTACAATGGGGGTTTAACAATCAAAGGTAGTATGGGTGTATCTGTTCTCTCCAACTTCCTAACTCAACTTCCTCATATAATTCTTCTTCTCTTACACTCTCATCCCTGTTTACTTCAATAACTTCATCAACTTCCTCTTTTTAACTTCCTTCACATACTCATCCACAATATTAATCTTCATAGATGCAGTATCATCTATCGACTTCTTCAAAGATTTAGGCATTTTAAATTCAACCTACTTATCACCAATTCTCAAAGCAAGTTTTCTTTCATATACATCAACTAATGCCCTACCAGTATTTATAAAGAGCCTATCCAAAATCAAAGAATAGTTTCTATCTTCTTCAAAATTCAACGTAATAAAATCATTAGGAATGATAAATTTATCTAATTTTACCAACACATCTTCCATGAATCCAAATGGTTTCTTGATGAATTGTCCCGCATTCCAAATAAGTATAGATGTTGGCTTGACATCTCATAAGCCTAATTTCCTGAAAATAGATAAAGGCATCAAATTAATACTTGCACCTAAATTACATAAGCATTTAGAACATTCAAAATCACCAACAATACATGAAATAGTAAAACTCTCTAGATCTTATAGTTTTGAAGGCATTGTTCTTGAGATGATCGAACTACAATTCTCCGTTAAGGTAACTATTTGATTGTCCACCCAAGTGCACTTATGTGTTAGTATGTCCTTGAAAAACTTCGCATACTTGGGCATGCACTCCAAGAGTTCCACCAATGACAAGTTAATCTGAAGCTTTTTCAGTTTCTCTGAAACCTTGAAAAATTGAGTGTCTACCTGGTGTTGTTTCATCCTTTGTGGATACAGAAGTTTAAACTTGTAGGGTGGTGGTGGTACATAGGGTGTCTCTTCCTCCTTCTCTTCTTCTATCTGCTTGCCTTTCTCTTTTGTTTGGCTCTTCTTTTGCACACTTGGCTCCTTCAGTTACTTACCACTCCTAAGTGTGATCGTCTTGAGTTGTTCCTTTGGATTGGCTTTAGTGTTGCTTCGTAGGCTACTTGCATTTCTAAAAGACAAAGCATTAGTAATTTGACCTACTTGTACTTTCAAGTTATGAATGGATGAGGCATCGTTATTGGAAATTTGATCAAACTTGGCCTCAATCCCCTTCTGACTTTCCCCATTAGTTGCAAATTTAGAGCCTAACACATCCATCATCTTATCCATGTTACTCTCCAAAAACCCAAATTAGTCTTGTTAAAATCCAAGAGGCCCTTGATCTCTCACTTGGACACCTTCATTGTTAGTATTCCAAGTATAATTGAGGTGGGTTTTCCACCCAGGAATATAAGGGTTGGAGTATGAATTGTTACCTCTTTGCGGCTGACCCATAAAATTTACCTGCTCAGTGTCACTAGCTCCTAACAAGAAACATCCTGCTGTATCATGATTATCTTTCCCACATAACTCACACTATAATTACATAATCCTGACTGAATATGAGGAAGTTCCTTGCATATTACTCAATTGCTTAGTGAGAGCAATAATCAGCGCTTGTAAAGCTGTCACCAAGTCAATTGGTATTATCCCTTTCTGCTCCTTTGGCCCTGGTCTACTCCTCTCATTGGCCCATATACAACTCTTGCTTGCCAATTCCTCTAAAAGATCATGAACTGAATCAATAGTTTTCCTCATTAAAGAATCACCAACAGCTGTATCGACGGTCCCTCTTGTACTCTGATTAATACCATTGTAAAATGTTTGCAGTAGGAACTCTCGTGGAAGATTTTGGTAAGGGCAACTTCTCTATAACTCCTTGAATCTTTCCCAGGCTTCATACAATGATTCCTCATCACTCTGTTGAAAGTTTATGATTTCCTTGATGATCATAGTAGTCTTAGTCAAGGGAAAATGTTTTGTAAGAAAAGCTTGGGCTAGCTGCTCCTGAGTAGTAATATGCCCTGAAGTTAACGAGTTATATCACGTCTTTACCTGATTCCTCGGGATAAAAGGAATTAATTTGAGCCTCATAGCATCATCCAACATTCCATTAAACCTAAATGTGTCATATATCTCCAAAACATTAGCCAGATGAGCGTTGGAATCTTCGTTAGATAAGCCATAGAATTGCACACTGCTCTGAAATATGTTTAGGAGTGTATGCTTAATCTCAAAGGTGTTTACTTAAATTATGGGCCTTGCAACTCCTTGAGGACTGAAACTTGGCCTCATGAAATCCATCAATTTCCTCTCCGCTCCTCCTTATTCTCCTTCTTCTATCATATTTCTTTGTAGATTTTCTTGATGCTTAACTTTTCTTAGCCCTCTTTCATGCCTTATAATATTGAATAACTCTTTATCACTAAGCTCGTTAGACCTTCTAGTGCTCAATGTGTTCATGCACTTGTAAATACACAAGGAAAAATATCAAAAACTCTTAAATCAAAGTTAAATAAAATAAACAAGATGTTAAACAAAACAATCCCCGATAATAGCGCCAAAAACTTGTTGATGAGTTGCAAAACTATCTAACTAGTTTTACGCTCAAAACTGCAAGCATACGGAGTGTAACTTGTAGTAAAGAATGGATATCAATCCCACAAGAATTTTAGTTTAAGCACCACTTAATTTAGATTATACTTTGTTCAAGACCCAATTTCAATTAATAAAAAAGACAGAAATAAATTAAATCAAACAACTAGTAATGAACAAATGATAGAACAAAAGTGCAAAAATTTTGGATTTTAAGATTTAGGATTAGAGATCGCTTTTTCCCTAAGTTATCTCCTTCCTACTTTATTAATTGAATTATGCCTCACCTAAGATGTCCTAATATTTCAATTACTCTCTCTCAAGGTGTAATTAAATGTCTTTAGCCAAATTAAGTGGAATTAATTAAGCAATCTCTCAATCTACAAAACTAATCCACCAATTTAATTAGTTGTGAAGCTATCCTATAGGTAATCAACTAATTATCCAAGATCTCTCTCTAACCAATCAATTAACTTAATGAATACAAGTCTATAAGGTACCAACTCTCATTATACAACCTTACACAAATTACCCAACTCAATTTCTCAATATATTGTAAGGTATAAGCTCAACATTCATCAAATGCATCATTCATTCAATTTAACAAGTAGTTTAAAAGTAATCTCTACACTAAACTTAGCCACTTATATTATCAACAATATCCACAACAACCACAAATCCATAATAAAGATGTTAGAAGAGAAAAAGAAATAAAAACAAGATGAAGTAAGCTTCTCCTCTTCTTTGCCCCGAAGTAAGCTTCTCCTCTTCTTTGCCCCAAATTTGGAAAATTTGGGTGTTTATGTCCTTCTTATTAAAAATGGAGTGATGATCTTGACTCTCTCCTCTCTCTAGCCTCAAAACCTGTTTTTGACTTAAGGATGAATGTTTTTATCCTGTTCTCTAGCGGCCTTGGGGATATGTGCCATTTTATATGATATGTCAAGTCACAAAACCCTAAAAATAAGTAAAACTCGGTTGGATTATGATAGCAATTCCCATGATCGTGGGAATTAGCCTGCATCCCATAATCGTGGGCTCTTATTTTACAGTTCCTCCACTTCTCTTTTCCTCTTTTAGTCTCTAGCTCAATCACAAAGATGGCCATACTCTATTCCTAAACCAAAATGATCAATTCTTACCCTAAACCAACATCAAACATAAAAGAACAATCATGAAGATCAAATTAAACAAAAACACAAAAAATAAATCCTAAAATATAATAATATGACCCTACCATGTAAGAAACACATGCCAATTTACTTAAGAAAACGCAAACAAATGCACAACTATCAGTTACTTCACCAGTTACACGTTAATCATGTATTTTTGCATGGTTACTTAGATAAAAAGGTATATATATTGCCTCCTAAGGGATATACCAAAGTTGGTTTGTACCATCTCAAAAGGAGTCTTTATGATCTGAAACAAGCCTCTAGGCAATGAAACCATGATTTTACTCACCAACTGAAGCATTTTGGTTTCTAGTAATCTTCCCTTGATCCATGCTTATTCCTTAAACACATTATTACTAGTTTTTGACTCTTATTGTTTATGTGGATGTTGTACTCATTACAGGTCCTTCTGAATTTGATATTCAATTGGTAAAGGATTTCTTACATAAGTAGTTTAATATCAAAGACATAGGGCATGCTAAGTATTTCTTAGGTTTGGAATTGATTCATTTTGAGATAGATCTTTATGTTCATCAACGCAAATATGCCCTAGATATTATCGAAGATTTTGCTTTGTTAGGAGTTAAACCAATTGTTACTCTTTTGCCATATCACTATTGGTTTGATGATGCTTTTTCTTTAACTGACCTAAACAGGTTTTATAGATTAATTGGTATGCTCTTATATCTTAACTTTATTAGGCCTGATCTTGCTTATGCTACTCAACAGTTAAGTCAAATTTTCCACAATCCAACTAAGCAGTACTAGAATGTAGCCTTGTATATGTTGAAATATCTTAAGAGTTCTCTTTCTATTATTTTATTTTTTTCCTTTACATAATCAATTTAGGGTGTAGGCTTATTATAATGTAGATTGGGCATCTAACCCTTTTAGTAGGAGGTCTTTAATTGGTTATTGCATCTTTTTAAGAGTTTCCTTAATTTCTTAAAAGAACAAGAAACAAAATACTATTTCTCGTTCCACAGTCGAAGCAAAATATCGGAGTATGGCATCCACAGTTTGTGAACTTTAATGGATTTCTTATCTGCTATTTAATTTCTAGATTTTTGTGTCACTTCCTCTTCGTAATAACCAAGCTGCCATCCATATTACTGTCAATCTCGTTTTTCACAAACGTACCAAAGTTGGTTTCATTCAACCTTTGCACATTCTCTTACAATAATAACCTGTATATCTCATCACCAAAGCTTTGTATTCTCCTTTGTTTAGTCAGTTAAAGTCCAAGCTGAGCTCGCTTGATTGTTACCAAACTTCAGCTTGAGAGAGGGATGTAGGGTATTTTGATACTTTTATATTATGTTTTATTTGATTTGATTTGTTATTTTGTTTTTTATGTTAGATATTTTAGCTGTAGATGACACGTAATGTAGTTTTTAACTTTATTTATATCAAATACACTTTACTTTACTCTTTGTACAATTTTTCAATGTAAATAGAAAGCCCTCGAAGTTCTAAGATCTCTTAGTTCAATCTAATTGTTCAGAAACCACTCGTTGATTCTTCAAAATCTTTAAGTTCTTGTTCCAATATGCCTTTCTACCATTTCAATAGCATCATTCCTGATGTCATACCGATTTTGTAAATGCAATCTATTTGATTCCACTTTTAGAACAAGTGTGAGTGATTTCAATGATAGCTTACTACCTTACTACTTTATGAGAGAGTCAACAACTAGAACAAAATCAATGGAATAGTAAACACCAACAAAGCAGCTAAGGATAAACAGCTTGCACACAAATTGATATGATAATTATTTTTTATTGACAAAAACCTTAAGATTAAGAAAAGAAGTTAAGAGCACGTTTAGTATTATTTCTCGTTTTTGTTTTTAGTTTTTATTTTTGTGTATGTGTATTAATTTCTGTGCTATTTTTATTAGTTTATGTAATATTTTTAAATTTTTGTGTTGTATTAGTATGTTATATTTTTTTGTTTATGTGCTGTTTTTATTAATTGTTATATTTAAAAAATAAAAAATAAAAACCGAAAACATAAGTACAATTAAACATAACCTAAGATTGAGAAGAAAAATAGTCTAAAAGATGAGGGCGTCAGCAAGAAAGAGAAATTTGGATTTCAAATATTGCTTAAATTTTATCTCTCTCCCAAATATAATAACCTGATTGTTGGATACAACACTTCCAACCAAAAGGAAAAAGACCCATACATCCAACTTATTGCATACTATTATTATCTATACACGACCAAGCTACCCCTTAATCTGTTATTAAGTCTAGTAAAGTCTAGAATTAATTTTGATGTATCACTGTCTTTCTTTATATTTGTGTAGAATATGCAAATGGGAAAGCTGAAAGCAAGAGCTGCAAGATAAGAGCTAGCCAAGATCTTCTAGCAAAATGAAATATAGATTTCCTTTTCAAATATGTGACCATTAAGTGGAAAGCTTTCTCCTAGTGAACAGCTTGACCATTTATTGATCTTGAAATTTTTTAACATTACCTTTTCTCCATCATTCTTCTTTAATTTCACACTGTTCTTCAGCTATCACATTAAGTGTCCGTTTGGATGGGTTTATTTCAGTAGATTTTTTGTTAGTAGAGCTTTTTTCTGTAGAACTTTTTTGAGAAGAGCTTTTTTAAAAAGACAGTTGATTGTTTGGCTGTCATTTAAAAAGAGCTTTTTAAAAAGAGTTTCATAGAATAGATTGTTTGGTAACATCAAAATAAAAAGCACTTTTGATTTTAACTATATTTTATTTTGTAATAAAA
>JAOXYD010000136.1:21399423-21410143 GCA_028565735.1 Pinacopodium congolense
AAGGAGACGTAGCCTATCTTTGGGGTAGGTGAACTTCTTTAATTGGCTTGTGTCTTTCTCTTATCTCAACCTATTGCGTTTATTTTGATATTTGCATTCTTATTCTATCTTAGGTTGAATATTGGTTTAGTAATAGCATATAGTTTTCAATTGATTTAGGTTGCTAGTTTGAATTAGCAAAAAGTTTTTAAATACCCAATTCACCCCCCTCTTGGGTGTCATAGGGATTACACAAAAGATGAGGAGGGAAAGGTTTATTTATTAAAACTTCATGATTTAGTGCATAATATCATGAAGTATAGTTTTTTCTGGTTTAGTTACAAGGAGAAAACAAATGTAGGCATAGGTTCACTACATCACTCACTTTATTAATAATTATTTTATATCAATAGAAGTTGAATATTTTATATTCAATGTATGAGAGTAAGCCGCTTAGATGAGATAGGATGATGAGGAAAAAAAAGAGTAGTAGATAATGAATGTGCAATGTCCTTTTTATGATTAAGATCTAATTATGCTTTTTCTTAACAATGTCTTTTTTTACTTCTACAATTTGTAACAGATATTTTTATTTCTTTTTCTTCTTGGTTTTTATTTAGAAAATGTCATTTTCTAGTTGTACAAAAAGTAACATATGTCTAGATTTATGATATGTATAATGCTTTAAAATATTGTTTGAAGAAGTCACATGCAGAAAAATGCGATGCCTTTTTCTGCTTGGTTTTTGTTTGTAACAATGTCATTTTCTACTTATAAAAAAAGTAACATATGTCTGGATTTATTATATGTACACTTATTTAAAATGTTGTTTTAAAAAGTCACATGCAGAAAATTGTATTTTTAAAAATATTGTTTGTTTAGTATTGAAATGCATATACAATAAGGATATATTCAATACTTCATATATCATTATACAAATTTTGATTCAAAACACAGGTTGGAAATGGAATAATCATCATCAACTTGTAAGTCATTCAATATTAATGCTAGTAATGTAGTTTTATTTTTGTAGATTAAATGCCTATTAAGGACTTCACAGTCAAATCATAATCCAAAAAGGATATTTTATGGATATGGCAGCCATCTAGTAAGTCATCTTTAAGTTAGTTGTCAACTAAAGATTGTCTTATGTTATATTTTTTGTAAAATCAAGAATTTTTTATATGCTAAAAGTTGTAACTTTTTCAAGTAGTACAATGATGAATTTAGTGTAAGGTCCATTTAGTTCATTAAGAAGATAGGAAACAAATTAAGACACTAAAGAAGGGTTTACAAGAAGTTGAAATAAGTACAATTATAACAAATTCTCAATTTGAGTTACAAGAAGCAAGCGAGTCTGAGAAGCAACTGAAGTTATATAAGGAGAAGTTTAATATGTTGAGAAAAAGCATGAGGAGTAACTGAAGTTCTACAAGGAGAATTTTAATATAAGGAGAAAAGGCATGAGGAGTAACTGAAGTTCTACAGGGAAAAGATTAATATGATAGAGAAAGACAAAGAAGAGTTAAAGATTATGTTAATGATTATTGTGGCAGGATTCACTATACTTTGTCTTTTGTATATGATGAAATGCATTGTCTTTTGTATCAATATCCTGTATTGACTATTATAATGACATTTTTATTGATATTTGTAATGACATTTAAAATGACTTTTTTATTGTCATTTCTGTTATTTATTGCAATTTATTGTATTTGTGTAAATCTGACTCTATGTTAGTGTATGGACATAGGTAAGAGAAGGCATTGAAATTTGATTAATCATATAAATGCATTCAATTTGATTAATCTAGAAAGTATGCATACATCGTATATTGTCAAAAGGATGTTAAGCTCCATCTACAAAGGCAAAACATAATTGAACTATACATGTTATAACTATGTATAACAGTTGATTTGGATCCATATTGCTTCCTTCATTTTCACTAGATTAGGAAAAGACATCTTGTGATGTCTACCCATCTTTTGCCAACAATGCTCTTCTCCTCTTTACATCAACTTACAATTATTGTGAAGTTATACTTGGGTGTCATTTGAATCAAAGACCCCTTAGTTCAAAAGCTAATTTGAATGAATATGGGTCATCATCACCAAACTTCCTCTTACATGCATGTGTAGAGGTACCAACTTGATCAAGAAAAGGAAATGTTAAATAATTCTCAATATAATCATGAATTCAGATGATGTAATGTGGTAATTATAGAAATATTCTATTTACCCAGTATGACAATATTTTTCAATATTATGACCAGTTATCTATATAAACTAGAAACTTAGTTTATGCATCATATAATATATATATATATATATAAAGGAGTTGTAAATAAGCATCACATATAAGTTCTCAATACCTATGAACATAGCTCTTATGGAAATTGAGGAGTTGTATAGTGTTCTCAGTTGTGTACCTGAAACAATACAATTTCACATTAATCAATTTTCTTTTCATAATATCATTGAAAGTTGGAAATAAAACAAAAATCAACTTATGTTTGATGAACCATCCTTATTTCACTTTATGAGAATATGGCAAATTGTACCACACTTGCTACATTTTTGCACTTATCCTTTCTGAGACAATTTGTTTTCATTGCTTACTTTCTTTGGTTCATTCTTTGCTTTCCTTCTTGAAATTTTAAGCCTTCCTAGTATAACTCTCCATTAAACCAAGGGAGCTTCCATCGTATTTTGATAATGAAAAAATAATTTTATTCTAATTTTGTTTAAATGTGTTGAAAGATATGTGTATCAACAAAGTATGATTAAATTAATTTAAAGAGTCCTAGAATTGAATTGGAGTTTATAAAGATCATATATGAATGCTAAAGTTATAAAAGAAGCAAATTAGTTTTGATATAGGTTTATTTATGTAATTTTTATTGTAAGTTTTTCTTAATTCGTTTTTGGTTAAAGGCTCATTCATGCATATTTGCATACATAACTTGGAAAATACATATAGGTACATAATCAAGAGGAATTATGTGATTAATGTATATGTATGTTGAAAAATCCTTTTGATGCATGAATTTGTTGGATAAGAATGCATGAATTAATAAGGTTTGTTAAATTGTATTAATTGGAAAATTAATGAAGTAAGTAATAAGATAACAAATGAAAGTTTTAGTTTAAAGAAATTTGGTAAACTTAGATGTTTTGGTTGTGTTAAGTTTGTATAATTGTGTAAAATATTTTGGGTATGGACTAGTGTGTTGGAACATGTTTAATTGGGTTTAAAATTGATTTGGATTCTATTTGTATTGTTTTAGGCAGAGATTAGGCAAGAATCAAGTCACTGACTTATGGACTTTGATCAACCAAATAACAGGAAGACAAAGCGTGAGTTAAGAACAAGCATTTTTTTAACGATTAAAAACATTTAATGGATTATAACATTATGTATCCATTAGGCAAGGGCTAGTGATCAATTTTTATGTGTAAATAGGTAATGATTATGTATGTTTATCATCCAAGAAGTATTCCAAACATCTTTATGAGTGTTCATGAGTGTTAGAGCTAAGTTTGTGAGTTTTTTATGTGTGTTCTTGTATAAGGCATTTTTAAGAGCTTTATTTTTTCATTCATTTTAGTGACCTCTTTTATACACCCAAAGTGATCTTAAGTAAAATATTTTTTAAGAGTTTTTTTTAGCAAGTGAGGTTATTCTTTAGTTTAAGAAAAAAGAAAATGAAGAAGATTATCCTTGAGCCACAAAAAGGAACTTGTATTCTATAACATTGTATTTTTTTATTGCAGTAGTACAAAAATATCAACAAGTGCTACTAAAAACTAAATGTAGGGATAAGTGGACCACTCCAAAGTAGGGTAAATCATATTATGTCTCTTTTCCCTTACTCTTTACTTTTATGCACTTTTTTTAATTTTTTAATTTGATTTGATTGTTTAAATTAGTGAAATAGTTGTAAGTGGTTAGCTTCCACATCTTATAAAATTAATAAACTTAGACTATATAACTTAGAAGAAATTTTTAATAACCAATTCACTCCCCCCTCATAGGTGCCATACAAGACTAACAATTGGTATCATAGCGTAGGTCTTATCTAGATTAAATTCTAATGAATTTGTGATAAAATATTAATATGGCACATAGTATGAATACCTTTTCTTCATCATCTAATGTAGAAAGCCATATCACTCATAGATGTCTCTATTTTGATGATAATAACTACTTATATTGAAAGACTAAGCTGAGAAGCTATATGATGGGTGAAAGTGTAGATTTATGTAATATGGTTTCACAAAAAACTCTTATGCCTACGAAACTTCTAGGAAATGAACTAGTGTTTAAGAAAGAAAATGAGTGGGACAATGAAGAAAAGAGATTACTTTCTTTAAAATATAAAGCTATGAATATTTTGTATTGTGTATTGAGTATGGAAGAATTCAATAGGTTTTTTATGTGTGGAAATGCATATAATATAGGCATACTCTAGAAACCACTCATGAAGGTATGAATCAAGTAAAAGAAACTAAAATTAATATGCTCACTCATCAATATGGACTTTTTTTAATGTTACATGATGAAAATATTTCTAGTATGCATGCTCATTTCAATAATATTATAAGTGCTTTAAAGGGTCTAGGTAAGACTTATTTAAATGTTGAGCTTGTTAGGAAAATTCTTATGTCTCTACCAAAGTCATGGGACGAAAGTGACCATAATATAAGAAGCAAAGGACTTTCATAGTCTCCCTCTCGACAAGTCAATTGGATCCCTGTTGACGTATGAGATGATGCCAAAAGGAACGCAAGTAGAGGACTTCACCTCTAAAAAGAAAAATGTAGTTTTCAAGGCAACAAAAAAGGAGGAAAGTGATAATGAATAAACATTGTATGGAAGTAAAGAGGAAGAGACACTTGCACTCATTACAAGAGGATTAAGGAAACTTATACAACAGAAGGCTCCTAT
This sequence comes from Pinacopodium congolense, assembly GCA_028565735.1. Classification (NCBI taxonomy): domain Eukaryota; kingdom Viridiplantae; phylum Streptophyta; class Magnoliopsida; order Malpighiales; family Erythroxylaceae; genus Pinacopodium; species Pinacopodium congolense. Next base: position 21,404,350 of record JAOXYD010000136.1, read on the forward strand.
TCGTAAAAGACAAGTTAAGTGCTCTTCCAAAAATAAATTTGTTAATGTAACATCTTTTGAATATAGTGAAAAATTTCATTTGAGTTGTGTTGCCCACATCTTTAAGAAAAGAGGGAAAAGAAGGAAAGGAGGGAAAAGGAGTTCAAGAAGAAATCACTAAAAGCGGCATGGAACGAATCAAGCGATTTTGAAAAAGAGGAAGATGCAAACATTTGTTTCATGGCACAAAATGAGGTAAGTACTTCTAATTCTCATCTAAGTGAAAATGAATATGAAGTTGAATACACTTATAAGGAATTGCTTGAGTATGTTATGATTGGCTAAGAAAAAGAAAAGGTTGCATGACAAACATAATGAACCTTTAAAATTGGTAGAATAATATAAATCATAAAATGAAGGACTCAGGAACGATTTAGACTTAATCAATAAGGATAATGATGAGTTAGTAAATGAAAACGTAGTATTAAAGAAAGAGGTAGAATTCCTTATAGAATCACTTGCGAAATTCACTAAGGGAAATGAGAAATTAAAAATAATATTAAGTACTTAAAAGATAGGGAATGATAAGCATGGCTTAGGCTATAGTAATGAAAAAGGAGCATCTAGTAAGAAGACAATTTTCGTAAAAGGAAAGAACTTAGAAGATGAATGTACTCCTAGGAGTGTTTAACATACATCTATAAACAGATCTCAATCTAGGCTGTAAGACCTCGAACCTCATTATGTTGTAATGTTTCCTAAGTATGAATATATGTTGATGATCCAAGTGATTAAATGGATTCAGATGATCTTGTAAGGTGTTCCGATGGAATCGCAACTTCCAAATTAATAAAGTAAGTTCTAGAAAAATTTTCCATAATTGGGATCTGGTTAGCCTGACCCCACTGTCATCAGACCATCCCAATATCTTACATACATGTATAAGCACAAAATATAGTATAAAGCATTTTTATACTATGCCATGTGTAAGATGTTGATAGGATGTCATAAGTGATACATTAATGGACATTAAGGAAGAGAAAGAACTATGCCATGTGTAAGATGTTAATAAGATGTCATAAAGTGATGCATTAATGGAAAAAAAAAACCAATTTTCTTCATCTTTTCTCTCCACCTATAGCCATAGATAAGGAAGCAAAAGAATTAGGTGTTTAAGCTCTCTTTTTCTCTCCATCTTCGTGTATGATGAAGCAGGAAAGGCGAAGTTAGGTTTGGATGATTAGGTTGAAATTTTCTCTCATCTCTCATGTTTTTCCCTCTCCCACACCATAGTTCCTACATCATCTTCAAGCAGAGGTGAAGTAATGTTAGTCACTTGTTCCTACAAGCTTGCTAGCTTAAATGAAGATAGTTTACCTTCCACTTCTAGTGGAAATGAGGTTTCTAAGAGTCAGAATGAGTATGATGAACTTGGGGGAAACAATTGTCACATTTCATGTCCGCCCCATCTTATTGGATCAAATTAAAGAGGGGCAGAAACAAGATCCACAATTGATGAACTGGAAAGCTGTAGTGAAAACGAGGTAAGAGATAGAGTTTACAATCAGAGATGATGGTATATTGATGAAAAGGCGGCAACGATTATGTGTACCAGATGTAGAAGATCTAAAGAGAGAGATCTTAGAGGAAGCGCATTCCTTAGCCTATGCTATGCATCCCGGTAGTACTAAGATGTACCACATCCTAAAAGAACATTACAGGTGGACAAGGATGAAAAGAGAGATAGTAGAGTTTGTAGCTAAGTGTTTAACCTGTTAGCAAGTTAAGGCAGAACATCCGAAACCTGCAAGGTTATTACAGCCTCTCTCAATCCCAGAGTGGAAATGGGAAAAGATTACTATAGACTTCGTAGTAAAACTTCCACAGAGTCAGAAGGGGAATGATGCTATATAGGTGATTGTGGACAGATTGACAAAGTCTACGCACTTGCTCACAATCAAGAGTGACTATCCGTTGGGAAAGTTAGCTCAATTATACATGGATGAGATAGTGAGACTACATGGTACGCCTGTTTCAATAGTTTCATATCGTGATCCTAGGTTCACATCCAAGTTCTGGCCAAGTTTGTAGAATGCCTTGAGTACATGATTGAGATTCAGCACTGCTTTTGATCCTCAAACAGATGGACAGTCTGAGAGGACTATTTAGACACCAGAGGACATGTTTAAGTCCTGTGTCTTGGAGTTTAGAGGGAGTTAGGATACACATCTACCCTTGATGGAGTTTGCCTATAATAATAGTTATTAAGCCAGCATTGGTATGACTCCTTATAAGGCATTATATGGAAGAAAGTGTAAAACCCCAGTATGTTGGGATGAGGTAGGTGAAAGGTGATTAATAGGTGCCGAACTAGTGCATGTAACTACATATAAAGTTAAATTTATTCAGGAAAGATTGAATATTGCTTAGAATAGATAGAAGAATTATGTAGATAATTGACAAAGATACTTGACATTCGAAGTTAGAGATAAGGTATTTCTTAAGATTTCTCCATAGAAGGGCATCCTAAGATTTGGGAAACGTTATAAGTTAAGTTAGCGATACATAGGACCTTATGAGATTACTGAAAGAGCAGGAGTAGTGGCATATCAGTTGAAGCTACCGGATGATCTTGCGAGGATACATGATGTGTTCCATGTATCTATGCTTCGCAAGTATCTAGCTGATCCATCTCATGTGATCACGGAGCAACCAATAATCTAAAATATGATTTGACGTTTGAAGAGGAACCGATTCAGATTCTTGACCGCAAAGATCAAATCCTACGTAGTAAGAGTGTTCCTTTGGTGAAAGTGTTATAGAGGAATCATGTAGTGGAAGAAGCTACATGGGAGCCCGACCAAAAAATGCAGGCATCCCTATTTATTTTGAGTTTGTACTTATATGCTTAATTAAATTTTGAGGACAAAATTTCTATAAAGAGGGGTGATTGTAAGACTCCAAAACTCGTTATGTGGTAATGTTTCCTAAGTATGAATATATGATGATGATTCAAGTGATTAAATGGATTCGGATGACCTTGTAAGGTGTTCCAATGAAATCGTAATATCTAAATTAATAAAATAAGTTCCACAAAATTTTTTCCATAATCGGGATCCGATTATCCTGACCCTAGTGTTATCGGACCATTTCAATATCTTGCATACATGTATAGGTACATGTATAAGCATAAAAGACATATATAAAGTATTTTTATACTATACCATGTGTAAGATGTTGATATGATGTCATAAGTGATGACTTAATAGACAATAAGGAAGAGAAAGAACTATGTCATGTGTAAGATGTTGATAGGATTTCCTAAAGTGATGCATTAATGGACAAAAACAATTTTCTTCATTTTTTTCTCTCCACCTATGGCCATAGATAAGGAAGCAAAAGAATTAGGTGTTTAAGCTCTCTTTTCTCTCCATCTTTGTGTATGATCAAGCAAGAAAGGTGAAGATCGGTTTGGATGATTAGGTGGCAATGTTCTCTCATCTCTCACGTTTTTCCCTCTCCCACACAATAGTTCCTACATCATCTTCAAGCAAAGTTGAAGTAAGGTTAGTCACTTGTTCTCATAAACTAGTGATGCTTATAGATGATTGTATGCTTTTCCTAATGATTTATAAGATTAGGAGTTGGTAAACAACGTTGGCTATAAGGATTATGTTGACATGTGTCTAGTTATTTGGCTATATCTTGAGTTATAGATGTAAAAATGGAGTGATTTTTAAGGAATATGAAACTAAACACATATAGCTATAAGTTTTCTATAGAACTAGAATATTTTTTTTTTTTTGGCTCTAAGAGGTTCAAAATCTGACTTGAAATGAGTTCCGAAATTCTGCCCCTGATTGTGTATAGTCTATAATGTTTGGAGTATAAATCTCAAATTTCTAACTTCTTTTGCATAATCTTGTTGTCATTAGAAATTTAAGACAATGGGGAAAGTTTGGTTAGAAGAAACGTTTGCCTAAAACCTTAAGATACTAGGTCTAAATGGCTACGCAAACCTCATCTGAAATTTCATCATGTGCTCCTTGTTTTGATGGTATAAGCCCTCTGGACTGGTATCAGTCTTTTAGCCATATCACGACCTAGAGACATCCATATAAGATTATCTTAAGCTTGTTTGAAACTACACCCATAGAGCTAGAATTGTTACGAAGGATGTGAAGTTTAATTCTATCTCTAAGAAATTCGAATTCTAGCTTAAAGTTGATTCTGGAAATTCTATCCCTGTTGTGACCAATATGTAGTAATTTGGGTATATCACTCGGAATACTACACCAATTTGCATAAATGTTAAGGCTTGGGAAAGATAAGACATGTAAGGAAAAATGTCTAACAGAGCTCGTGGCCAAAAAATCATAGGAACTGTTTCTAATCGGTCAAGTAAGTTTATTTTGAAAATTATCCGACATGTGATGATGTTTTTGTGTAACGTTCTACATATGTTCTGTTTTTTTAAACATATTGAGAATGTAATGGAAAGGATTAGGTCTGAAATACATTGATTAAATGGTGACTTATGGTGATATTTGTCATGTTATTAGGATCTCACTAAGGAAGCGATATTTCTGTAAAGGATAGGTACCAAACACATCAAGAGATTGACAGAGAAATGAGAACGGTGAGTATACCTTTAAACTGGTTTCTAAAAAGTTAATGGGTTTTAAATTGACTTTTATTGATTAAAGTTATGAATGTTTTTAAGATGATATATACTATGAATACTTTAAGGATTTTTATTGTGAATTTTTACGCATGTTATAAATTGGGTTGAATTTGAAAAAAGTTATAAATGACTTCAATTTTCAAGTTTTAGTGTTGCGAGGATATTGTGTATGTTTTGTCTTGATAAAGAAAATGATTTGACTTTGTGTTGAATTGCCTAGATAGAATCACAATGGAAATCGCAATTCCTATATGTTGAATTTGGGAAATACATCATGCCCATTACGTACAGAATGATACTAGCGTATAGCGGTCACAGTTATGTTAAATTGAGGCGAACCCATATGTTAGTTAACTTATTTTTTAACCTACGGTATGCTAAGAGGATATATGCCTATGTTATTCTCGATCAAAGTACGTCCTAATGTACATGGTAGTATCAGGCGCGTCTGTCACTAACCTGGGTAGGTTGAGTTATTAGTTTATCCATTGTGTCGCCCTTTACACATATAGAGTATATATTGTGCTGTAGTGTTACGAGTAAAATCGTAACCACGTTATAATTGGTGTGAGCATCGTTATGAGTAAGTTCATAACAATCAATACGTGTTTCATGATCAACCTGCGGGCATAAGAAAGTGATGTAAAATTTCGATCCATAGCCTTAAAACCTAAGGGTACCATATGGCCAAAAAAGGTGAATAGTTTATAAAGAAAGTCTCTAAACATGATTTTAAGGAATGAGATTTTAAATTGATGTATGTTTTTTTTAAATGCAAAAAAAATTAAAAATAAAAGTGTTTTACGGAGGTTAAACTTTTATAACTGTTTTAGAAAAATGCATAACACTCACTGAGCTCGTTTAGCTCACTCTTTCTCCTGTTTTCAAATATCCTCCCAAGTGCTCACTCAGAGGCTCAAGTAGCCAGAACTCCACCACACGCATAGCTGTCTTCATCAAGTGCTACTGTGTAGGAAACTTTTGCATTGTGCATATTATATTTAAATTCCTGCTCTTTGAATCATGTCTTCTATGTATAAGATTTTTGTTAAACAATTATGTACTGAATCCTTTTAAATGAATGCATGGTTTATACAAACTTTTAGTAATCAATGTTTATGGGTCAATGAA
>JAOXYD010000136.1:21410243-21423033 GCA_028565735.1 Pinacopodium congolense
AAATATAAATATAAAAATAATTTAGTTAAAATTATAAATATAAATCTCAAAATAATTTAGTTAAAATAATTTGATATATTAAATACAAAATTTATTATGGAGATATGTGGATATGTGGGTATTACGGATATTATAAAAAAAATATAAGGACAAAAAAAACTAAAAAATAGGTTCATTAATTGTCATTAATTGTTCTGAACATCTACTTGAAAAAACATTTTTTTGAAAAGCATCAAATTGGAGCTTCTTCAAAAAGCTGTTTTTTAACTTTTGAAAAAGCTAAATCTACTATAAAAATATTTTTGAATGTGACAGTCAAACACTTATTTTTTTTAAAAAAAATACTTTTGCGTTACAGAAAAGTACTTTTTACCCTTCTAAAAACTGAACCAAACGGAGGCTAAATGTGGTAACAATGTTTAAGTGTGTCCACCTAATTTACCAAACAAACCAAAAAAAAAAAATCTCTCTACCGACCTACCTCTCCCCTCTTCCATGAATCCCTTGCAAACTGATTTGTACAGATACGAAGAAAAAGAAGAACAAAAAAAAAAAAAGTCCATCCCCCCTCCCAGGCAGGCGCACATATTTTTTATGACGAATTCCGGAATCCTAGAAGAGGCTTATGCGCCGGTAAGCTCTTGATTTAACCGCTCAAAATCAATTTTTATAAAGGTCAACTATTGATTTCTCCCTATCGTCAACTCCTTCCTTACAGTCTCCCTTGCCTTAAGCATCACTTTTTCTTCTTCAGGTACAACCTTTGGCTTGCCACCTTGTCTCATTCTATTGTTAACAGAAATTGTTGAAACACTTTCTTCATTCCCTGTAGGGTTTAAGGAAGCCCACCTTGCCTCTTTCTTTTACTGAACCAGCTGATGATACTGGCCAAGACATTCCCTGGCTGAACTCTTTGCTCTTGGAATTTGATGAGCCCTGAAGTGCAGCATACGTTTCCTCCCGGGTCATCCACTAGCCTATTGCACAGGACCTAATCATGAGCACGATAGAATTTGAAGCACGAAGCTTCAAAATGAGCTCATTACAAACTCAAAAACAAGCTTCTTTCTGCTGCTTCCTTTTTCAAATATTCTCCTCTCAAAGCTCCAAGCCTCCTGGTTACATTGTCCTTGTGGCGCTGACCAAGCTTGTGGCTCCATGTGCTCGCTGGATTGTTTGATATGAAAATTTGGCAGATTGATTTGTCGCCTCGATGCACCCAATACTAAAAAACTGAAAAGAACCCAGAAGTGAATCCACAGACTTTAATGGTTTTGTAGGATCCAACAGGTAGAATCAATTGAAAGAGAGCATGGGAGAAGATAATCAAACTTAATGGGTGCAAAATTTTACTAGAAACAAAAGTGAAGTGAACCATTTATGTTCACGTACCACCATCATTCTATAGGAAATTGGGGAGCTAAAGAGGATGATCAATTTAGTAAAGTTATAAACCCTAATCCAAATCTCCAATTCTGTTTATGTTGGCATTATTTTCAGCTTTTATTTTTCAAAAATCATAAAAATTTATTGTTATAAATCAATAATTACTCTACGGATTGTTGCATCCTGTGTTATAATTTTCATCAAGCACCTTCTTCAAGGGTGGAACCATAATTTATGGCCGACCTAACTCTATTTAGATGATTTGCTGGTCTACTTTGCACTGTTATTCAACTGCTCTATGGACGATAATGGATGAAGAATTTTGTAGTAAACTTGGTTCTCTCCTCCACTGGGGAGGCAAACTTGAAAATGGAACCCTGGTGAGTTGAGATTGGTGATAACCAGCCATTGTCAGTTGTAGTTGATATCTTTTGCATTGTCGTTTAGTTATTAATGAATGGAATGTAAACGCAGACTTTTCCTACTTTCTAGAATAACTATGAACATGTTCTTATGTGAAATCTCAGGCGTTTACTGTGTATAGGGATGTAAAAAAACATGTCTTTGAACTGTTTTTGAATTCTGGTGTTCTACACCAGAACTGCTCTCCAATTTTATGACTAGCATATACCAGTCCTTGCACCTCTATGAAATTGAAGAATGTTACCAGCAGTGTAAGTACGCAAGAGGGGTTTTTTTTTTTTTTCTCATGAAGAATAATATTGCATTACCATTCCGTGCTTCAATCGGAATAGAAGTAAAGAGTAGGGAATCAGCTTCAAGCCTCAGTTTGTACACGTAAATTGGCTTGACCTATCTGGAATCTTTTATGTTTAATCTAATACTTCAACTAATTTCTCATTCAAAACCCTTCAGGCGACTTCAACCGTTTCCTGAACAGAAGTCTAAAATTATAACGATTCTGAAAAATCACAAAGGATCAAGCTCTTTGTTTCATGGTCATGCAAGAGGGGTGTCGTGGCAGTGAGAAGGAGAAAGGCTAATATTCAAATGGCACATGAAGCTTAATTGTATTGAACAGTTCAACCAACAAAAGTTAAATGCAGCTTTAACGACCATCTTCTTAAAACTATTACTGTGACACTTTAGTAAAGCAATGCAAACTAAGCACAGAATAAGACATTCAAAGCAGAATCCCATCTCTCTGCTCCACCTGGAAAACTAATCATCAAGGAACAAAACATTCCAAAACAGTTAGCAATTCAGACTCGGCAGTGAAATGTCAGCTTCTATATGATCTTTGTAAACCTCGAATGAGCAACAATAGTTACTGTTTTTATCAATCATCATTGATACTGCAAACTAGAAAGTGTGACACGAATGCTATTGATCTCAAAGGCTTTTAAGTTCAAGCCCGAGTTTGACCTGAATGCTGCAAACTAGAAAGGGTGGCAAGATAGTGCTTCTTCAGGTCTTCATGCTTTTATGACTGGAGAAGTATAGGGAAGTGGCTTTCAATCTATGAAACCCAAACAAGAGGCTTTCTCCCGAGGATATTTCACCTTAGTTGGGGTCTAAGTCAGTCGTAAGTAGCACGTATGCTATGTCACTCATATCTAACTTCAATGCCTAGTTTAAACAGGGCGTAGAACAAATGTCTAATAAATTAAATAAATACACAGGCCTCCACCTTGCATATATAATAGGCATTTGTTTCCTCTTACACTTCAAAATTACCATCTTAAGTGAATATATTTGATTCTGTTAGCACATAAGTCACTAATATTGAATGTCAAGGTCATAATGTTAGTTTAAATTTTTATGAATATGTGGAAAAGCACAGAAGATTTAGCCTTGATTAAGAACACTCACCAGGAAGGAGGAAATGAGAGGAAGCAATAATCTGGTAGGTAACCGTCATGACATTGCATGCCAGTCAAAAAGCATAATCAAGAAACCATAATTCAGCTTAATTCACTATGTCCTCTGACGGTAAATTCCAGGATGAATAGCAGCAGATTGCTCAAAAAAATCCATCATATAGTTGATCCACAATTTTTATTAAAGGTTAAAATGCTTGGAATGAGACCATCTTTGGCCATGTCAGTAAGTATGTTGAAAACAGCATCCATGTTTCCTTCCTTGTGGTTGATTTCAGCATATACTTTGGCAAGCTCAGCATCTGAAAGCTTGCAGCTCCTCAGCATGCTCTCAATGACCCAGTTCAATTCTTCATTCATCCCCTGAGTTAAAAGGGCTTTAACCAATGCCATAAAAGTCACTATATGGGGAACAAAACCAGAGTGAATCATTTCCTTATAAAGATTATATGCCTTATCAACATTTCCAGCCCTGCAGTGACCATGTATAAGTATATTATAAACTGTTTCAGTTGGCTTGTGGTTATTATCAATCATCGACTTAAAAACTTGATCTGCTTCATTCATCAGACCTTTTATACAGAATCCCTTCATAAGAGCAACCATACTCTTAAATTCAATACTACTGCATTTCTCAATCAGTGTATTATATGTGATGTTATTAGGAACAGTATCATCATAGAACAGCTTAAGCAGAAGTCTCTTTGCTTCCCTTGTTCGAGCTTGTTTATTAAGTCCATTGATAAGTACACTGTATGTAACAGTATCAGGTAGGATGCCCTTCTGTATCATTTCATTATGTAAATCAAAAGCCCTGTTCAAGTCTCCTTCTTTGCAATAAGCATCTATCAAGGTTGTATAAGTGAATTCATCAGGCAGGAATCCTGTATACAGCATCTCTCGGAAGAGATCACAAGCATCAATTAGTCTTCTCTGCTGACAGAGACCACGAATGATTGAAGAATAAGTGATGGCATCTGGTTGGATGCCCTTATGATCCATCTCTCTCTTGAGATGAAATGCCTTATCCACATCATGGCTCCGACAACATCCCCCTATAATAGTACTATAACTTACAACATCAGGGGATAATCCTTTCCCAACCATGTCTTGTAACACTTCCATCGCCTCTTCTATTCTCCCTAGAAGGCAATGCCCATTAATAAGGGCATTGTAAGTCACTATTGAAGGTGAGAATCCACTCCCAACCATTTCATTTAAAACCCTGTAAGCCTCATTTAATAATCCCTGCTGTGAAAAACCATTGATTAATGTCGTGTATGTTCTCTCATTTGGAAAAAGTCCTCTAACACGCATTTGATCTAAAAACTCAATTGCTCGGTTCAAATTCCCTGCCTTACACATGCAATCAATCAATGAAGTATATGTGACAACACTAGGTGACAATCCATTCCTCACCATCTCTGCATGCAGAACAAGTGCTTGGTGAAGATTACCCTCTTTGCAATACCCATTAATTAGTGTGTTATAAGACACCTCATCAGGAACATAACCCTTCCTACTCATCTCACCAAGAATTCCACTTGTCTCTTTCATTCTCCCTTCTTTACACAATCCATTAAGTATTACATTGAATGTGATTAAATTTGGTTCCATACCCTTAATCACCATTGATCTAAACAAACCAAAGGCTTCATCAATTCTACTCGACTTGCAGCATGCATCAATCAATGTATTATAAGTAACCACATTAGGCAAACACTCCTTTCCCTCCATCTCCTTAAAAAGCTTCAAGCCCATTTCCATATTCCCAGCCCCGCAAAAACCCCTAATCAAAATATTGTAACTGTAAACATTCAGAGAAACCCCACTGGCAAGCATTTCCCTATACAACTCTTGAACATAACTGACTGGTTTTCTGCACCTAATCATCGAATCTAAAATGGCATTATAAGACAAAATACCGGGCATAAATCCATTAAATTTAGCCAAATTAACTATGTTTGAAGCTTTATCAATAAAATGCAAATGGGAATAAGCTTTTACCACCAAATCAAAAACTGCAGAGCTTGAATTGCACAAGTGATACGTCTCTTTAAGGCATTGAAACACAAAACTGCCCGTTTCGTCCACTGTATTCAAGGCCAAGTCTTGGGCTAGGATTTGTGCAGTTTTATAGAGCTTGAATTTGGTCAATATGTGAAGGGCTATGCACTTGCAGTGATGATCAAAGAATTGGAGGCCTTGTGCCCAATTCAGGAACTTTAGGGTTAGGGTTTGGTCGTGTTGGGTCTTGAGGAGTAAATTGGAAGCAGTTGCCGGGGTAAATCGGGAAGACAGGGAATTCAGTTGATAGGGGTGGCGCTTGAGAAAGGCTAGGGCTCTATCTACCAAAGCAGCATCTATGGAGGATGAGGAAGGAGAGTGTGAACGGAAAATTTGTGACATTGGGAGGGGCATTTCAGGAAGTAAAGGAATTAGTGGAGAGCTCTAAGGGCTTGATGCTTAAATTCATTTCTGTGCTTCTGATTACGGTACTAGGCTTCAGGGAGGGTTTTCCCACTCATTCTTAAAGCTTGTGACTTTTTAAAGTTTTTTTTTTTTTTTTAAGTAAGATTACTTTTTAAGGTTGAATTACAGGAAATTAGAAATCTATAATTAGATAACTAACAAACAAAATCAATATTTTAAAAGCTATCTAGCATAATTCTGTATATTATATTATAGAGTGTATTTTTATGATTTATCAAATACCCTCTGTATTTTTAAAAATAGCCAGACCTCTTGAATTTTATCAAAATTATTAGTAAAGTCAATCAACCACGTCAGCGCCCCTCCACGTCAGTCTTAAATATTTTCGACGAGATATTTAATAATTTTATTAAAATTTAAAAAATCTGAAATATTTTTAAAAACACATGAAATATTTGATAAATCATGAAAATACAATGAAATCTTTTGATATTTACTCTATATTATATCCCACTTCAAGATATTTTATTTTTAGTTAAAATTAGAGTTATATTATTGAGAATTTATATATATATATAATATCTAGTTAAATTCAGTCGCATTGGGGTGTACAAAGTAAATTCAAGATGCCTTTTTCTTTTCTCTATTTTCATTTTTTCTTCTCTTTGATTTATTAAGTAAATGCAAGTTCCACTCTCCAATAGGATATTGATAACAATAACCTATTGAGGATAATTAAAATTGCTCCTGTTCATGTGCCCAAGTGCTGCAAAAGACAATCATTCAATATACGTAAATAGAACAGTTACTAATTGTGTACACAAAGTAGGTAAGCCTGTGGCTGAAGAAGGTAAATTAAGATTTACTTCAATCATCAAATAAGTGACAAGTGAACACCTAAGACGTATGTATTTGGCATGAGGAAACTGCAATTTTTTGCCTAACTATTATCTTTACAGGGATAACGTAAAAGGGATCGATTATATGGCCGGCATTTCATGAAAACTCAAGATCTGAGAGCTTTTATGTTGAATTATGCAATGCATGTTGTTGGTTGTTGTTCTAGAATACAGATTCTGCCATCTTTCACTGCATTTTAGCAATGCCTCGGCTTGAAATGCCATGCAACAATTTGACAAAACCATGAAAGCTGAGCTTCCCATCAGCATGCCGTATCCAATCATTGAGAACAGAATGTACTGGGATATTGGGGCCAAGACCAAGTTCCTGAAAACAACTTCTCCAGTAAGTGCCAGGTCAAAAGGACATTAACTTTTACTTTGTAATTGTCTGTCAGACAAGTGAATCCTTTCAATTGGCTTTTCCAGACTCCACAAGATGGCTAATTAGTTATTCATTCAGGACAATTTATACTGCCAATCCAGCCACTTTATCTTGGTCAAGTTTGAACTGATTTAAATAAAAAGCAAGTAGTTGAGTAACCAGCATATCAACTCATGGCATTTGAAGTTTGCTCTAGGCAAACATTTCGCACTTAAAAACATCAGAAATAATCCGTGTTTCTTTCAACAAATAAGAACAATCCCAACTTACCGAAGCAAGCTCATCAATAACAATAGCCCTATTTCCATCCTTTTCAAAAAGTTCATATGCACAACGAGCACACTGTTCCCAGTGATCAAGTGCCTCCAGTTGATGGACACTTAGTGTAGCTGCACAAAATTCTTCAAAATCCATTCTTCTGTATTCCAGTGGACTCAGCTGTCGGGAAATGGCAATTAAGAAGCAAGTTTATTCATAAACACAACAATCCAATAGGCATAGCAAGTCACGCAAAACTACATGAACAGCTGGTAACTTAGTTCATACCGAAGCAAGATAGTCAGGGACACGAGAATCCCTCATTGCATCTGTTGCATTTTTCATCAATGCCTAAATAAAACAAGTGCAATGGCATAAGGCTTACAAGTGCAATGGCATAAGGCTTTCCATTACGTCATAATACTAAGATAGAGGGAGAGAATGAAGCAAAAAAAGCAGGGGGTGGGGAGAATAACCATCTTATAGCTTTCAAAGCTTATGCTTCCACTTTTATTTGGCTCTAGCAGAGCAAATTGCTCCTTGAGATAAAAGAGTTCGTCCACTGTTAGTGTCTTTGACAATGCCTGCAGCAAAGTACAAGTATCGGTACCTTAGAAATTTACAGAATACATTTAGCCAAAAAAATTGATGGTTGTGATCATCAACAAAATTGAAGTTAAAGCTGCTCGTGATCTTACAGGGAATTTGATCCCTACATCAGCACTTAACTATCAATTTTATAGCTGGGAAAAAATAAGCAGTAAGTAGAGAAAATGCAAATCTTCTATCAATAGAAAATGAGAAAAAAAAATTCTTCCACAACCATAAGTATCATAAAATGAAAGAGAACTAATTTTGGTGAAAACTATGAATTTTATTTTTAGGTTATCCCGATGTATACGCACCCTTAAAGCAGCCTTACGCAACGATGATGAACGCATGTATGCCTTTGTGAGCCTGAATATTAGAATATCAAGAGGAACTTTCACACCATGGTAATCCTGGAGCCAAGGATGGCCTGTAAATAAAGCAATGGAACTGTTATTTGCAAGACGTTTGTGAATACCATGTAATAGAGGGGAAAGATGCACTCACTTAAAGCCTGAGCAGCTGTCATCCTTTTCCTTGGATCTTTGTTTAATAAGCGCTTGACAAAGTCTTTTGCCTCTGGAGTTAGCAATGGCCAAGGTACTTCGTCAAAGCTTGGATCAGCTTTCAAGACTGCTCGGAATATTCCAGACTCAGTTCGTGCCCAAAATGGACGACTACCACACAATAGAATGTATGCAATAACCCCTACACTCCATACATCAGCTTCCAAGGTATAAGATCTATGTAGGACTTCAGGAGCCACATAGTAGGCACTTCCAACAATGTCATTAAGCCTTTCATCTGAAACCACCATAGGCATCAATGACCCGTCCAAACTCCCAAAAGCAAGTAGGCTTAAACTCAGGAAGAGGGACTTCAAGTGGACATTGGTTAGGGAGACAAACCTGGTCTGACAAAATCTGATAGGCCAAAGTCTATGACTTTCAGCTGAGAGCCCTCGTCCTTAGAAGTATACAGAAAGTTCTGATCAAACATTTCCGCAAGTAAGAAAAACAAATAGTCAGCTGGAGTCTTTACACTCATTTTAAGTTTCAGCCAAAAATATAATCATCGACTTTGGTTAAAGTAATGCAAATTAATTATATCCCTGTTCAGCTTAACTCAGGGAATTTGAAGTAGGGAATTGAACTGTTCACCTCAGGTTTAAGATCCCTGTGCACCACACCCTGTAGATGACAATAGGCAACAACACTTAGTATCTGCACCAAAACGGCTTTTGCCTCATCTTCAGAGTATTTTCCACCCCTAAAAGAATCAAAAGATGTAGTTAGAAGCTAAACTGAGTCTCGCATTAAACTTCACATTGCACTCACAACCTCTAGAAAAGAAATCACCTTGATAGTATTCTATCTAAGAGCTCACCTCCTTCACACAACCTGAAATGTCCATGTCAATTAACTTTTGCAAGGTCAAAGGTCTCAAAAAGCTTAGAAGCAAGAACTGACAACATTCATTTTCATTTACTTGTTTATCTATTTATAGCCATGGGCAAAGAGCATGAAAAGGATTTAAGCTATACTGAATCTTACTCCATCACTACATAGACGTTGTCAAAATCTTCAAATGCATCGTAAAACTGCACAAGGTTGTTATGTCCTGCTAAGGCCCTTAGTATCTTCACCTCCCTTCTAACATCCTCAACAGCAATCGCTGTTGTCATCTGGCAACAAACAATAGGAAACAATGGGTCATCCGCTTGTGGAAGAAGTAAAGGCTGAGCCATGCAATTTTGTAGAGAATATTTATATGTTTCCAAAATAAAAACGACAACAGACTTTCTTCCGCTAGAGTACTATAATGATTTTCACACTGCCCTCCCAACTGTTTTGTCTAAAAGCTTGAAACTTTTGTCATAAGTGCACCAGCTGACAGGTTGTGTCAGCAATGAACCTTGACTGACAATAGTTTTCTCAACAGTGAGGCCCACTGACAGTCCGTTAATCACAGGTCTCCCTGAGCATTAAGGGGTCACTGTAAAATCTTGGGGGTTAACAAGCATACCATGAACTAGAAACCAAAATGTACCAAATATGCCACTCATTTTCAGACAACCCACAGTGAAACTTCACATTCTAAGTCAAGATCAGAGTCCAAAACGTAAAAATTCCAACTTCCAACAAATCCCGCCAAATACAAGCAAAGTAGGCGGTACCCAAAGTTAAAGTCCCGGGATGCACCAAAAGAACCAATAAACAAATAAGACGATCACCTTTTATGTCTACCACTTTTAAAAGCTCCGATGACTTCAAACTTACCAAGATTAATTACCTAATGAAAAATATTCAAAATGGCAACATATTCCAAACTCCAACATTCTTAAAACTGCAGAATCTTCTTTCTGTCTATTCAAACTATAAGTCCGTGAGGTTTCAAATCAACACCAGAAAAGCACAACCTCACAATAAAGAAAAAACAACAAACAACAGAGAGAACATAATAAAGTAAACCTGCGAATCTAAAGATTATGCTTCAAAACCGCAACATGCTAAAAACAGAAAATTTCAACCGACGAATAGGTAACTTCTGTTAAAAGACAACAATCGTAACATACAATTGTAGAAAAAAAATCCAAACCTTTGATTTGGGGATGACTTTAACAGCGACCTGTTGGCCTCTACGGTCACCTTTTCTAAATTTGGCAGAGCAAGTGTACCCGAAGTGGCCTCGACCCACTTCATCGCCAACCTCAAGCCTACTCGTGAACTCCTTAGAGAAACCAAACCGCTTGTCCAACTTCAACTCATCTTCTTCATCTTCATCTTCGCCTTCCTCCGGAATCGACGAGGTTTTCTTCTTCTGCCTGCGGCGGAGGACGGCGCGGATGTGCTTGGCGGGTGACGGTGGTGGAAACGGCTTCTTCAAGCTCCGACGCGGTGTGGCGGCCGAAGGTGAGGTTTTAAAGAGATGGAGAGGGCTGGGAGTGTGAAATGCGAAAAAAGGTGACTTTTTGGGGAGGGTCCGAGGAGGAGAGGAGTGGGGAGATTTTGGGGTTTGGGTTGTGTTTAGATCGTCATCTGATGTCTTGGATTGGTCTCCTGTGGCGTATGGGTTTGATTTGGCTGGTTTTGAGGTGCAAGTTCCCATCTTTTAGGTTGGTTAGGACATTGTGATGAGTTATAGTAACGGTCTCGCGCAGCGGACGAAAGCCGGAGGACGAGGAAGAAGATTTGATGGGAGATGGTGTTGAAGTGGCAGTGGAAGAGTTGACATGCTGTTGGAGTGGAAAGTACAAGTGGAATTATCTGTTCTTAAACTCCCCCACTTGGCTCCTCCCATAGGACTCATGTTTGTAGTTAACAGATTAATATTTGAATGTGTAACAGCCCATTCCCTTGATGTTTTAGAGGTTTAATCTCATCATAAATATGTAGTCAAACGTTCAATTCTCTACAAAGCCAAATAGGTTAACCTTAATCCAAAAAGACATATACACACATAATTTGCCCATAATTTTAAATTTACAAATTACTGGATATTTACATTTCTTTTCCTTAAATAACACTAGGTATACACACATCTTTGAATATACGGGGCGATGCGTAAAAATATTTATATTAACTAGTATTAGTACAGTACTATTTTAAAATTAAATCTGATACCATGACAATATTCAAAACTGCAAATTGAATGCATACTTTGGGTTTTTGAAGCTTCTAAAAGTAATAAAATGCATTGTTATCTTAAAAGTTTTAATTTCCTCCAATTTGTTTGTCTATGTAGCCTAAATCAGCATGGGATTGTATTGAAGGGTTTTGAGCCATTGGATCACATGATTGATTACTTGTTTAGACAATTGCAATTGTTCATTCATATTGTGTTTTTGGGGATCCATGCAGCTAGGCGAATGAGACAAGCAAATAACTGGTTATGATTTTCATGTAAACCAATGCTCTCCCATGTGCAATCTAACCAATTCCCCATTATTAAAATAATCCACTATGTGCATGTACGTACGTAAGTATATGGACAAGCAAAATCTGCTCAAGATTGTGCCAATCACAGCATGCATTTTTCTGGTCATGGTCAAACCTTTCTTGTTAGGGATACATTGTTGTAATATATTAACCAGTGAGTCACAACTCACACTATGTTGCGCTCGATAGCCGCGTTTATACTTTTTAAAATCTTAATATTGTTATATATTTCCAGCAGACATGTTTACAATTTTTAAATATACTGTTGAAATTGTGTATTCTGTCTTTTTATCTTTATTTCATATTTTAAAAACTATTTTTAACCTCTTATAATATTATTTAATTAGTACACAATATTTACATTATACACTTTTTATTTAAAATAACATGATATTATAATTCTTAATTTTTAATATAATATTGTTTTAAAATTAACATAATATGATAAAAATAAATATAATTTTTAAAATTATATTTATTAAAATAAAAGGTTTTAGGTGATTGATCTTGTATTTTAAATTATATACATAGTAAAAAAGTGTGTAATAGTCTGCAGTGGTTATATCTTCATAATTAATTCTTTCAAAAGATTATAAGTTTTAGCTATTGACGGAAAGTTGTGTATGTGGATTAGGTGTAGTACGTGTACCTAATAGAGTTTTTTGTTATCATATGAAAGGAAAAGCATGTCTTTGAGTGGATACGTTGGGGGTTTAGGTGAAAATACTGATACGTATCACTGTTATTAATTCATGTTAAAACCCTTTAATTATTAACAAATACTGAAGTCAATTGTAAGCATAAGCAAAGCACCAAAATCATATGGAAAGCTTGAAAGCTCCTCCTCCAGATCCAATTTTATACACATTCCTCCAAAGTTTTGTTCAATATAAGCTTTATCTTAAGTTGTGGCTAAGAAACCACGCATGCGTGCAAATTTCCGTGTGTCATTGTCAACCCAGATTAACGAAAATGACATGAAGAGTGGAGGCAAGAGATTAGAAACAATATGCGTTTATGTGCAACCAAAGTTCAGCTCAATGGGATTAATTGGTTTTCTTT
>JAOXYD010000136.1:21423133-21440487 GCA_028565735.1 Pinacopodium congolense
CTTGTCTTTGAATCCTAACAAATATATTATTGCTAGTGGACCTGATATCATATTTGATATATATTTATGAGTTTGGTTTCAATCATGTCCTAAGGAATCTCATCTATTAGCTATTACATGCATCCTTAGGTATTTATGTAGTATAATGTATTTAGGTCTTTACTATCCTTAAAAAACATTCTTAAACTTAACTAAATATTCAAATGCAGACTATATAGGTAATTTATTATATAAAAAGAGTACATCTAATGCTTGTTAACTTTTAGGAAATGCAATAGTCTCGTAATTTAGTAAAAAACAAAATTTGATTGTTTTATTTGTAAAGAAGTCGAGTATGTTACAACGAATAGTTGTTGTATGCCAATTTTATGGCTTAAGCAATAACTTAGGATTATGACATAGAACTCATCAAGATAGCTATTGAGTGTAATAATACTAATTTCTTTTGTCTAACTAAAAATATCATTCAACATTTTAGGATTAAATATATATATTTGATATCATTTTATTAGGTATCATATGAAAAATAGAGAAATAAAATTAGAATTTGTTGTTATAATGTATCAATTAACTGATATTTTTATTAAACCAGTGAATAGGAATAGGTTTTGCATAATTAAAAGAAAATTAGGCTTGATAGATGGTAAGTAATTATGATATTTGTTGTTTGTATTCTTATTTTTACCTTTTCTTAATTAGTTAAAAAAGTTAGAGAGTTTCGTGTGATATTATGTGATATTAATTACAATTAATTAAGGAGAGATTGATTTGTTTTATATAAGGGGATTTAGATTTTTAAATAAGTTATGATGCATCAATTTAGGATGAGTTTTAAGTTTTAATTACGCTAGGGGGAACTTAATTAATTTTTGATTAATTTAAAGAGAGTTTTTAAATTTTAATGACATCTTTTGAGATTTTTAAATGAGTTTTGGATATGTGATGATATTGTATTCTAAGTATGAATGTATTTGTCTTGTTGCTTTTGTTATTGTATAAAGGGGAAGAGATTTTATAAGTGGTTTTGAAAAATTTTAAGTTGTATTAAGAAAATTTATTTGGTATTGGAATATATTTGGAATTTGTTTTGGTTTTGTGATTTTATAGTATCGCATGGTTTTATCATCATTAAAAGAGGGGAGATTATTGAACCAAGGGAGGTTCCACCTAGGTTTTAATGATAACAAAACAATCTTAATATTAATGAGTTTAATATACTTGATGCTTTGGAAAGATAGTTTTTGGTGTTTTGGAAACATAGGTAAAAGGAAAAAGTATTTAAAAGATACAATTTCGAACGTTTGGACCTTAAATAAAGTTTATGAAAAATAAAGGCAAAAGGCTTGATTTCAAGACTACAATATATTTTTAATAGGTTGTATGTTACAATTTTTATTCTATTCTTATCTTGATCATCTTAAGGTGTTTAATGGACTCAAATAATACATATTGCTTTCATGCTTAGTATTTAAGCATGTAGATTGCACAAATTGTGTGAGAAAAGTTTAAATGATTCTCTTGATATACAAAAATATTTTTGGGGAAGTATTTTATTGTGTGTGTGTGTGTGTGTGTGTGTGTGTGTGTGTGTGTGTGTGTGTGCATGCGTGCATGTTGTGTGTGTATTAATCAAGTTTTTGAAAATTTTAGAATTTGTTTTGGAATAATTTGTATGTGTTAAAATATAAAAAGTGTGTGAAAATCTAATCTATATATAGGCTGGTCGATTAGTGACTGGTCGATCAATGTGTGTAATTGGTAGATTAATTGCTATTTTTGCATAAACTGGTCAATTAGTAGTTGAGATTGGTTGACCAGTCGTACCACTGACTGATTGACTAATGCAATTAGATTGGTTAACTAATGCTTCAGCAAATCAAATATCAATGACTAGTTTCAACAGTAAAAAAAAACATATTAATTAATTTTTTAATGACAGTTATAAATGACTAGTAGATTAAATTTTACTTATAAATAGGTGCATTATAGTGTATGTTAGGTATTCACATGTGTGAAATCATAAAACAAGTGAATTGAAAATTATTTTAAGTATTCTTTTGAGTTTTTTGGTCATGTTTATGCGAAGTTTTGGTTCATTCATTGTCAATTATATTGTAAAGCCCCTTAAGCACTTTAGGTAAGGTCAAGTTAAAAAATTTTCAAAGTGTATTTTTGGAGTAGTGTGGTTGTGAGATAAATATTGTAAGGATTACTCTTGTACCCGTGAAAAAGAGAAGTCATTATAAAGGTAAAATTTGATAATGAAAATTTTAATAATGAGTTAAAGGGTGGACATAGATTTAAGTTGTGCACTAAATCGTTAAAAATTTGGTTGGCACCTCTCTTCGCCTAACTCTTTATTTTTCAAGTTTATTTTATTCCAATTCATATCAATTATATATTATTTACTAAATTATTTATAATTTTTATATTTTAATTATAAGGGTTATTTTAATTAGGTACAAAATCACTTAATTCACTCTCATCTTCTTAAGTGTCATATAGGGACCATCAAAAGAAACAATTGATGATGATTTTAGAAAATGTACAACAAGGCTAACTTGAGGATGGAACATGTTCAAGGCAATTCAACCTTGTAATTGGTATATTTAGATAGCTTTAATTTTGGTCAAAAGTTTTATTTGAAGGTTTAATAACTTTAAAGGGTCAAATGCATATTTTTATTGTATACAATTTCAAAATGTGCATAAAGTTTCATTGATCAAGATTTTTTTGGGTTTTTAACTTTAATTGAAGAATTTTGATCTCTAAAATCACTTTGGGAAACTTTTTGAGCTTAGATGAGATAAGTTTTTGTGAAAAGAATAATTTTGGAAAGTTTGAAAACTTTTAAAGATTTGGAAGTGTTAAAATTTTTGAAAAAGTGCTTAAATTTTCATAGACTTGACATGTTTTTTATCTTGATTTTAATTGAAAGGTCTTAGGTTCAAAATTACTTTGGAGATGTTTTAAAATTTATGTGAATTAGTTTTTAAGTGAAAGAAATCAGTTTGAGGCGTTCAATTATGGGTTGAACATGCTACAAAATTTATAGAATTTGTTTTGCAGATTGAATGGTCGACTGCTCTGATTATAGGAATTAAACAAATTGGTTAACCAATCTATGGATGATTAGTCCAAGGTAGTGATTGACCAATCGAGCCTATAGATAGGTAACGATTAGGTCTAGGTTCTGTCCAATGGTATTTTTCATTGTTCTAACAATTAGGAAACACTTATAATGGGTTTTTGTTCTTAGAAATGTTATAAATAAGAGTCTTAATAGTGGTTGAACAACCATTACGAAGTTTTATAAGTGATTTGAGCATTAAAATTAGTCAAAGCTAGTGTTAAGTTGTTAATTCCTTGTGCATTTTATTTATGTTCATATTGTGATCATTGGCATAATTATACACATTGACATAGGTTAAATTAAGGTTAAGGATTACATATTTCACAAATTGGTTTAGATTTTAAGTTTAGAAAATTTCAATTATCTAATTTAGCTCTTCTTATGTTCCATTTAGGGCTAACAAATATATCTAAAAGGAGAAAGATATATTGATTTTTAGAATTAATACATGAGAACTAAAAAAATTGCTATTTTATTTTGTAAATGCTTTTCATGTACTCTTGGCCTGTATGGTAAAGTTTTTAAAAAAGGTGAGGCAAGTTATCTGTTTCTCTCTTATGATGCTTATAGAATTAAATATCATATACTCTTTTTAATGTTGAAAAAAAGAGAGGAGAGAATAGTGAGACTCAAAATTATTCCTTTTATGATGCATTAATTAAAGAGAATAGATTTTTCATAATTAAGAGAGAATTAGGCATAACTGATAGAAATTCAATTTGATTTATTATCTATTTGAAAATATTTTGTATAATTATTTGTGAAGATTTCTTTTTAATAATTCTAATAAAGGAGAGAGAATGATGATATTAAAACTTGATCATTTCATAATACATGAATTAAGGGGGAGCATGTGTATTGTATTAGAATAAGAAAAACTTATTCAATAACATTTATTTTCTCCAATATCACCAAGTGTTATGTTATCATAAAAAAAAAGAGAAATTGTTGGACCAAATTAAGTTCTAACCTATAGTTTTGATAATAACAAAATATATTACTACTAATATCTTTTATATTTGTGATATTAGCAAGTTATTATATGAAAGATTAGGTTTAATAGAAGGAGAAGTTTAAAGAACAATGAGAAAGTGGAACATATTTGCAATTCAAGTGAAGATCAAGTTTTCAAATGAAGGATAAGATCAAGACTTAAGAAAATAAGGTTTAACAATTAATTCATGTAAATTTTATTATAAGCCTTGCCTTAGTCATCTTAATGCCTTAACTTTATACATTTGCATTGTATATTGCTTTAAATAAAGTATATTGTTTGCATAATGCATAAATGTTTTGAAAGATCAAGATTTATTAAGATTTTATTTTCAAAGAAATTTTCTTGATCATTAAAATACCTTTTGTAATTTTAAATTTTTTTTAGTAAATTATTTATCAAAAAATAGGTTTTCAAAGGCAAAAAAAAACTATAAAACAATGTTTGAAAAATATTTTCAGGTGCATTAATCAATAAATCTAGTTTAGTGGTTGACTAATATGAAATTTCATTGCATATTGATCTACTAGTGTCTCAACAAATTTGAAAATTTTTTGGGTAATTTATGGGGAATTTTTGGGTTATTAGTCATTGTGGGAAAATTTTTTGGCTGCTTATAGACAATTTTGGGGTTCTTAATTGTTTTAGGAAATTATCAATTATTTATAGGCTATTTTTTTATTTTTTGGCATTATTATAAATTGTTTATATTTAGAAATTTTCTAAGTTCTTTGTGGTTGGGTAATGTTTTGGTTGTTTCTAATTTTTCTAGTAATATTCTGGGTTATTTTTAGTTTTTCTAGTAATATTTTGGTTTTACATTTCTTTTACAATGTTACGGGTCTTAAGTAAGATCATGTTTGGTATGACTTTCGTTTTTTATTTTAGTTTTATGTTTTTTTAAGTACAAAAATCGAAAAAAGATAGCACAAAAAGTATTAAAAAAAACTAATACAACATAAAAGCTCAAAAAATAGCACAATAATCGAAAAAAAATACAAAAACCAATAAAAATACAAAAAATCCAAATCCAAAACCAAAAATCAAAATCAACAACAATACCAAATGTCCCCTAAGCTAGTAAAAAAGAAAATAAATTCAGAACTTAAATTGCGGAAACAAGCAAAGTTGGGCTTAAATACCAAAATTAATGCAAGATAGCAATGCAGCTCGACCACATGTAAGATAAAATGCATCTCAACCATGTGTATAGAAAAAAAGAATAAAAAAAGAAAATTTTAAACTTGTTCAATTGTTATTCATCGAAGTATATGTCTAATGGCTTCATATAAGGTTATATTTATGGAGCTCTAATAAGAAATCACATACAATTAAAAATCCCTAACTCATAAGAATTCTAACTAATAAATTCTAGTTAAACTAAGATAAAAGTTCTACACTAATCGATGTCATTATAGCAAAATTTTAATAATAATAGTAAACATCACTGAATTTAGGCTTGACATTTCATCTGGGTTTTGAAGTAGGCTTTTCCACCCACCATCACTAACAATTGGAAAATATAGTAATAAATTGTAAAAGTCATCAAATTAGGAAGCTTTAAAATTTGATGTCATGTCCTCATTAACCAAAATTAACATCACTACTCAAACCCCAGTAAACATATCAAAACATGAACCAACATATAGCAAGCCTAATGTATACTCTTTGTAGATGTTTTTTTTAAATTAATAATGAATGCTTATAAACCACACTTCACTTTTATTTTATATTGAATTCCATGATGTATTAAATTTATAGTTGAAGTTAGTGTAAGGTTTTGTCAACTTCTTAGTCTTTTATTCATTATCCTTCTTATATAATGTCATCAAGAATTAAATAAAAGCAAAGAAGAGAATAAAAATTAAAGTCAATAGTTTAGTGATATTAGAGTATTAATTTATACATTACAGCTAATCAATTGTTTTTTGTGTGTGGTATATTTGATTAAAGATATTCTTTACTTTATATATGTTAGCTTAATTAACTAGCTTATAAGATTAAGTTCATATAATAATTACACTTTACAACTAAAATTTTTATGAGATCATAATCATGAGATTCATATTATATTAATACATAATTTCGAAATCTTTTTTGAGTTATTGCTCTATTAAGAGTAACAATTAATATATGAAAACAATAAAGCATATTATGTTTCGTTTTATAAAAAATAGTCATTATCATAAATTAAAGTATAGACATATTTAACAAATGTGAGGAAGTTAGTTAAAGAGAAATTTTGCTAAACTGGCCTAGTATAATATTTTGTGTAGAATATTATTTATATATCTATGAAAATGCTTATCATAATGATTGTATAAGTGATTATTTGAATTGAGTCTCCATATTTGAATATTTCTCTGTTTTGATACTACTTAGAACATATTTTAATCAAAGATAGCTTGACTATGAGTTATTTGATATATTATGAACTATATAGAGGTAATTTAGTGATTGATATAGAATTTATCATCCTAAAGTAATTAGATAAAATAATTTATTGTTATCAATTAATATTTCTTTGAAAATTCCTTAATTAAGATGAAATGTCACTTTATAAATAGTTTTAAAATAGTACTAAAAGAATCAATTTACTAGTATCAGAATAATATAATTATAATAAAATAGAATAGATACTAAATTTATACTCTATATATGATAAAATCATTGTGTGATAAAATAATTAAATTAATACGAAAAGATTATGTACGGAAAGGTTAGTCAAAATTTTTTTGATAGTCATAATATATTGTTATACATCAATCTTAAACTCTGAATATAAATTATTTAATAAAAAATTAAAGACAAATTAAATAAGTTTTAATTTTATCGAATCCTAAATTATATTTAGGATTATTATTTTTATTTATTACTAACATATTTTGAAACATAATAAGTCATGCAAAAAATGATTATAAAAGAAAAAAGTAATTTAGTCTAGTTAAATTTGATTGTAAAGTCTAAAAACATTTAGGATCTATTGTAATATATTTAAAACATATAGACCAATATCAAATATTAAGTTTTATTAAGAAAAAATTGATATTTAACTAAATTTATTTTAATTTTAATTAAAATTTAAATAAAATATTAAAATATATTTTAATTAAATTATTGAATAGTTTTATTCCCTATTATAAATAAACATACATTATATAAAATATATCATATGTACCTCCATCTACATGATTTATAGAGTTATCTTATTCCGTCATATGAATATTATTAAAATTGAACAGTTATGCAATTTTTAGTGGTTGGCATTACTGATTCTAAACCAATCTTGAATGAGAATTATATATAAAAAATTATATTTCATAATAAGGTATACAATTCATGTTTTGTTATACTTATAATTAACCGTACGATTTTACCTTTTAAATAGTTTTTAAAATGTTTTTTATTTGTTCCGCTGGCCATCCCTGTATAAAGTTGATCTCAAAATAGAAACTTTGATTCTCCTTGTCTCATCCCCACCCATGACGGGGCAGAGAAGACTTGTTAAGCCTCAGATTCTTCTGAGAGCATGATTATCTCACCGGTCTAGGTCCATCCATATGACTTTTGAGAGCTGTCTTTTTCTTTATCTTGTGTTCTTCCATACTTTTGGTTTCTTAGAGGGTCCCTAAAAAATGCTTCACTTCACCCAAGGAGATTGACTTCATCTTCTTTTCAATTCCATCATTGTGTAGCAAAAAGATCAGTTGCTGCTTCCCTTATTACCCTATGTGCTTATGTCACAGATTTAAAATAGCCAAGACCAAGTCACCGTTTTCCGTTCTTTAATAGTGCTTCTGCCACTTCACAACTCCAGCTTTATGAAATGACAATTATTTCATCCGGTCTATTCATGTCCTCCATATTCAGGATAAGAAACATCTATGTTGTTCCGCAGTTATGCTTGAAGAGAAATAAATTCTCAGATAGGACAAGTTTTATGGAGTATCTGATTACTGTAGTTACAGGCCTGATGCTTGCAAGTTAACAGTATGCTGCTATCATTCGGCTGTTGTCTAGCAACTGAAGTTTTTAGGCAAAGAGGAGTCGTATGGATCATTTAATGGAGCTTTTAATGGCTAAACGGTGCCATTGCAGTGATGCTGACGTCCACAATCATTATTACTCAAAGAAACACAGTTATCGTGAAATCTGGTTGTTCACCGTTCCAATCATAAAGCTTCATAAACAATTCTGACGTACTTGTTTACTGGGCTCATTCTCTTTTGTCAGTCCAATACAGGAAAAAAGAGTAAAAGGAAAGAAGACGAAGCCCAGTCCTCTTTAGGCCTACTTGATTACGGGACGATCTCTTGTCTCTTCTTTCTACTGTTGATGTTAGATAAAAATCTCTTCTTCCACCTTAAAATAGCCCCAAGACAGCCCATAAACACTGCTTTGGTCGTAAAGGTTCAGTTTTTTTTTTTTATTACGAAATTAATTAATGAACCAGGGAAAAGCGACAACTGTTCGAGAGCAAAGAAACAAGCCACCGAAGCAAGTAGTGAAAACAGAGGAGAAAAAAGGAAAGAGCGACCACGAAACAAAAAGGGGGAAATTAGGGCACGGGAACTCGAATCAATATCTCCACACAGATCAAACATTGGGATTGCGGTAGACTGACTTAGGAGGCAGCTGAGATCGAAGCTTAATTTCGGGGGAAATTTCCGAATTAACGCTATCCCCCTGATCTTGCACAGGGTCTTCCAGCCTACGTGGGAGACGGTATCGCTCTGGTCATGGTTCCTTTCTAGCCAGATGTTGTGAATGAGGGTCGCCACTGCTAGCTTGGATAAGTGGAGATCGCCTTGCGTCTGAAATTTCTGTTGGATAAGCCACTTAATGGTATCCGGCCAGCTCTGAAAGCGGAACTGTATGTTGGAGGTAGCTAGAACGGTGCACCAGAGTTGCACAGAGTAAGGGCAAAAATATAGGACGTGGGTGAGGTCTTTGGATTAAATCAAAGTACTTTTGCAAACCATCTTCATCAACATTGCGGAGATACAAGGAATGGATCAACAGCAGCAGCAACAACAATTAGACCCACCACAGCTGCATTCACCGTCACAACAGCAACAACCCTCGGCGAAGGAGGACATGATAAGCTGTGTCATGGCTCTGGAGGCCTCTTTGCTTCCGTGCTTGCCTGCCCGAGAGCTCCAAGCCATTGACCGCTCTCCGCACCCTTCACACCAGAGTTGGTTTCTTCTGAAATTTACTGTCTTTATTTCAATATCTTACTATTTGCTGGAGTCATGAAGCATAATAATTAAGTGACTATGTTATTGTTTCTTTAGGCAGGGATCTAATGACATAATATCAAGACAAAATCTCATCTTTATTTTGCAAGTTCTTTTTTTTTTTTTTGTGGATAAAATTTGCCCAAATAATGCATTGATCACTTGACCACTCCCAACTTCTTTAATTTCAAAAATTTTGTTGGAGTGTGATAAGGACTTCAATATTAGGGGTTGATATATATGCTTGCCTAATCTACTCAATCACAATATTTTTCTTTTGCCTTATATCATGACTGGAGAAGAAAGAGGTATTCTAGGAGGTATAGGTATACTTTTTCCTAGTACAATATAAGTCGTGTACTTATTTTGTGTACAAACCACAGTTGATCATTCCATTATGTAGATTTGCTTATGATGCATGGTTCCCTCAAAAGAAGATATGAGCATAAACTATATAGGAAAGGCTACAGAATTATTGCCTGGAGAACTGATGATAAGCACACTGGGCCCTGCCCAAAAGGCTGATTTATGTGGATTAATTTCCGTTTGTAAATGTGGAGCAAACTTAATGTGTGAATTGTGGGAGAGCAGTGCGATTCATTTCAGAAAATTTCTATATATTTTTCTTATAATTCCATACATTCCATTTGATATGTGGGATGTTTACTGTCTATGCATCATTAGCAACTGTGACTTGGTTCAAGATAATTGTCGTTGGTTGTACAGTCGCAGAGCTCTGAGATTAATCTTGTTTCATATTGTTGTTGGAGCAACTCAATCGATTCATTTGGGACTCATGTTTGGAGAGGTTTTTTTCATGATAGTTTTTGACATGTTATTTCCTATTTTTTTCAAAGGTTACTTTTTTTAATAGTTGGGCCGAAAATATGATGGTAATTTAGAATTCTAGATATTCATAGTTTAATCATTTTCTTGAAGATGTATTTTAAGTATCCTTTGTTTTAGTATAATCTGTAATAATCCTTGCTACACAGCTACTCTGTTTTTAGATATTGGTTACTAGTGGGTTGAATAATGTGTATAGACTTGCACTGCTTTTAATTATTGATTGCTCGTTTCTGTCCAACCTATAAAAAATTGTTGTCCAATGGCTTTCCTATCTTTCATCCCAACAAAAGCTCAACTCTAATAGGGTCTGTTCTAAACCTTAAGCAAACATGATGTGCATAGAACAGATGCTTATGGAGATTTACTCTGGTGAAAACAACTAAACTAAAAACAGATGTTCCATGTTGCTTTGGGAAGTGAAACCCCTTCCTTGTGGACTGGTTACTGTAATTCCTGGTATATGCCTCAGCATTAAATATTTTAACATAAAGATTTTTTAAAAAAATCAATGCTTTCATTTTCATTGTTGAAGACTGAATGGAAAATTCCATTTATCATTTCCTCAGTTAAATTGATCTTTCTGAATATGCAACCGTGTGATCTTACTTCGTGTCATAGCAAAACAGTTAAAAATAAAAGAAAGTATCTCAAGTTGATAGGCTTACATACTAAAATTGTCCATAATTGAATTGTTGCAGTTGATGTTGAAAGGCATGCTAGGGACTTCATGGAGGCTGCCAAGAAGCTTCAACTCTATTTTATTGGTCTACAACGTGAAGGTCAACCAACTGTGGCGGAAACACTAAAAAAGGTTATAAAATTCCATTGAAAGAGGCACCATTTGTTGCTACTTTACCACATGTTATTGTCGTTTAACCTAATGAAGTCTTGTTGGTTGCAACTGTTTTACTTCTACAGGAGATTGCTGCTATGGAAGAAGAATTGAAGAAAATGGATGAGATAGTCAAGAAACAAGAAAGGTTGATCCAAAATTGGATGAAGGACTTGACTGAACAACTGGAAAAGCAGAAAACTGAATTGCAGAGGGTGTAGTGAGTTAAGTGATAACACTATTCTAATCGTATGTTTGCAGTGCAAATCATGCAAAAGGTACAGTGAGTCTAATTTTCTTCTTTATGTATAAATTGGAAGTTTTGATTATTTGCTTATACTATTAGTTAGGCCTTATTATTATACAGCTCAATTAATGGAGCATTTCTTCTATCTGAGATGGCTTTTGACCCTCTGTCCTTCACCCTATCTCGTGTTGTCCAAATCTCATTCAAGAATTTCTAGAGGCATTGCTATGGTTTGGTTGGTAAAAGGATTGAACTAATTCGGAATAGTAAGTAATTTTTGTTTACCAGTTTAGAGCTAGAAGGAGAGCGCTGGACGGGGAAAACCTGTGCCAAGGAGAAAAGTTCGTTTATAGTCTCAAAGATGTATTAAGAACTTTCTATATAGCTGTTTCTGTAAGTCACATTACAAGAAGGAAAAGCGAAAGCTTAAGAACAAGCGTTCTGCTAAACATTATTGGCCGAAGTGACCATTACATTCCGTCCACCGCTTTCTCTTGATTTAACTTTGTAACATCACCATTGTGTACCACAAAAGAGAAGGGAGGAAATAAACTTCATAAGTTACGATAGTAAAACACAGAGAGACATTACTGGAATTGGCTGACAAGTGAAATACAAACGTATGGAGTATAAGTAGAAAGGTGAATGGTTGCCTGTCCCTGTTAGTAGTACCAGCGACGAAGCATTGGCATAACAAAGAATTTCATGGTGCCATTATTACAATGGAACCCATTGCTTGCCCCACAAGCGAAGTAGTAGGGCTGGAACTTGTCGAGCACAAACTCGAACCCATCTCCAGACCCCTGGGTGGTGTTAGCAATCATGTTGCCTCTACTAATGTCGCATCTCAGGAAGCTCCATAGGTTTGGTAGCAAGTAGACGCTATGAGGATGTGTGTTGTTCTCGCTTGGTGGATCATACTTAAACACTGCAGCATACAATACAAAACAATCACCTCATCAGCCTTTTTAAGAAATAGTGAAGTTTGTTCAGGATATCGCAACAGAGAAACAAAAGAATGGAAAGAATATTAGAGCAGCCGAGCCACACCTAAAGTATCGTTTAGATAGAAGGGACCGTTTCTGAAGGCCCAGTCAAAGTAATTGAAGCCGAACTGCCAGTTGTTGGCACCCCCAACGATGATCTTCCTGGGAGGGTCGTTGTGGTATGGTCGGTTGTGGCCATGTCTGCGGCCCCAGTCACCGTAGTTAAATCCGTACTGCCCCTGTGGGTTAGCTATGCTTGTGGTCATCAAGGAAGCACCAAGCAGCAAAACCATAAAGTGTACATATTTTAAGCCCATTTTTCCTGTCTAGAAGGACTTGCAGACAAATATGGCAATTCAAGTTTGCAAGTGATGGGGAAGTCGAGATGGTTGATATTGAACAGGCGATTTGATGTTATGAATATATAGGCACGGGAATGGTGGAAAAATAACAGCGCAAAGTAGCTATGGCCTTTTTATTGACTTGGTTTGGTGTGCAACCGAAAATGATTTCAAGTCCTCCATTACTCGAATCCTTATTCCATTGTCCTCCTTTTAATTACGTTGAGCATGCTTTGGTACTAATATTAAATCGATATCCAATTGGGTTCAATCTTGTGGACACGTGATTTTTGTAAAAATAAATAAATAAATAAAAGAATTGGGTTAAGACTTAAGACTAAGTTTTGAATATTATATTAATACCAGTATTGAATTTGTCTTTAAAATGATAAGATATCGATATCGATTAACATCGATATCATTTTAAATAATTTTTTAAATTATAAATTAGTCTCTAATTTTTATAAAATTTATAAAATAATTCATAAATATATTTATAATAAAAAATAAAAATTTAAAATTTAAATTTAAAAGATTTAAATATAAAAATTCTTTTTTAAAAAAATTAATTAATTTTATTCTCAATACTGATCAATAATACACATTTTGATCGATACTAACCGAAATAATCAGTACTGAATAGTTTTCAAATTCAATATGAAATATACTATTTTTATTTTGTTTTCTAACAATGATATTTGAAATTTTGCTTAAAAACATTAAAAAGAGCATAAAGTATAATTTTCGTTGGAAAAAAAAAAGGCAGATGGGAAATTTCGGAGAGGTGCAATTAATGGCACTGGAAATGATCTCCTAAGCCCAGAAGGGCCAACAATATAAAATGATAAATGTCCCTTCTTTTTCCTTATCAAAACCAAAGAAGTCTACTTTCTAAATTAGAGGTAGGCAGCAGAAGTAATAATGCTCTTGGAACTAACATCAGTTGACAGAAGTTGAATAAGATGAGAAAGTCTCTTAACAGTGTTATATGCCAGCGACCACCACGTATCTCATACGCTTGCATGATGTAACATTGTTTTTAAAATCACTACAGGAAACCACAGTGAAACGACTATTTGTATAATGATTTATTTTTTATGTTCTTAAGTAGTTTTCTTTCGGCTCTTCACGAGTTGTAAACGAGATTTTCCTTCAAACAACTAGGATCTTTCGTAGCTCTTTCCTCTACTCAGGAATCAAAGTTACATTAAGACTCTTACATGTGCTTCGCATTCCCTGTAATCAAAGTTACATGAAGACTCTTAGGACTTATTTGGTATAGATTAAATTTTTAGTTTTGATTTTTATCATAAAAATCGTAAAAAATAACATATTAATATAGTATAAAAATTGAAGATAAAATACACAAATTAATACAAATATATTAAAAATATAATTAAAAACTACAATTTATAATAATATCGACCCTAAATTTACACATTCAATGTTTCATTGGAAGGTTGCCAAAAAACAGTTGCAGTATTTAAAGAAGGTGCTACATTATGGTGATGAAATTTCTGTAAACATTTTTCCTACCAGAATTCGGTCGGTCAATTTTTATTCCAAGTTGGAAATTTTGATCAAAACCAACTAGCCTTATCATGAAAATGGAGTCTCATTGATATGATCACTAAGGTCCAAAAGTGTTCTTTTCATGGAAATGTTCTGTGATCATCATGCATTATGCTTATATGTATTGACGATTCTCTGACGTGAGGATGATGATCAATTCCCTTAAAGACAATACTTAAGCAACAGATAGCGGGTAACATTTCCAGTTCTGTATTTTTAGGCAATGGCTAGGATCAATTCTATTTTAGGATGCTTACACCCATACCGACATTGAAATTCTGCGTAAGGAACTCTTTAAAAATCACGCTGTCTTCTTTTAATTGAGTATGTCATTGCTGTTAGAAATAATTTGGATTAAATATAATCATAATATTAATTTCATATATAAGACCATTAATCAGTTGTCTAATATTTATTTAATAATTATAATGAGATGGTTAATTTTTGTTACTTGCATTAAAGCTTATGGTCGTACCCAAATTAATATAGTTGACCTATTAAGCTATAGTCACATACCCATCTATATAAAAGGATAAAGTGTAACGTATGTTTGGCAAGTGAAGGGTTTTAAAAACATAGAGGGTCTTCTACCATTAGCTCTTGTGCACAAAGTGTGTGTAGTATTTTTGGCTGCTGTGTTTGAGTATTCTTTTGTCTATTTTGCAGGTAAACATGAATAGACATCAAGATAGAGGCAGTCTCGGAGGTATATCTTTAATGCTCTAAATAGAATAGATCTTGGTTATTGAAGTATTAAATGCTTGTATTTATTTTTAACAAATGGTATCGGAGTTAGTTCATTCAATTTTAGAGCTTTTTCGGGTATTTTTCGTTGTTTTTTGTTATGAAAAATCATTTTTTTACTAAACAAGGATTTGAATGACTGTGTTGATGCTTAGAATGCATTGTATGGTTGAGTTCATGCATCTTCCCTTGTTTTTGGACTAAGAATTGCCAGATTTTTGGGTATTTTCGAATTTTTTCTTCCCAACCCTATGATCGGTTTTTTCTTAAGCTTTTTGGAGTGTTTTTAAGCTCCCTTTGGACGAAATGATATGAGCAATCCATAGATCGTGAGACAATGAAGAAATAGATATCAAAACCGTCGAAAACGGTGGCTGAACGGAGTTATTGACGGGTCGACCCGCCGACCCGGCGGGAGGTCAGAGACAACCTCTCTAGATTGGGTCGGCCCGCATTCTCAGGCTGCCGGGTTTTTTTAATTTCTTTTTTATTTTTTTTATTTTTATTTTTTTTCCAAAAACATTAAAATTTAAAAAAATTTTGTACAAATTTTTCTCCAGTTTTTTCGTTGGGCTCTTTTATATTTTTGTCCTATATGTTTATATATATAATTATTTTTTTTATTTGTTAATTACATATAGTTTTTTAAAATCTTTTTGTGACATAAACATATTTATTAACAAAAGTGTATGCTTAATTTTTACCTGTTGTAAAATTAAGCATATGAAACTCTTTGAGATTGGGAATTTTTTTGATTATTGATGAAACTTAATTAAATTAATTATCCTGTCGATAATTGATATTTAGTATGATGCCCAATATGGTGAATAAAGTTTATTGAAATATTATGAACCGCACAATGTTTCTATCTTTTCGTTAATATCTTGATGATTTAGTTGTAATATTTAATAAATTATTCTTACTTGTGAATGAGTTCAATATTTGTTTAAAGAACTCTAGCATGAATGATATAATTGTTTTGAGAATAAGAGTTCGAATTGCATGATTATGTTTTCACATGCATATCAAAAGGATTGCTCTTGATTCTCGTTTAGCTTTAAGCAATCCAAGAGTCTCTGCTATATTGACACTGAATGGAACAAACCATAAATAGTGGGTTGAATCTCTCATGATGAATTTGACCATCATGCGTATAGACATGGCCTTGAGAATTGATCCACTACCTAAACCTACTGATGATGCTCCTGAAAAGGAGAGGAAGTCATATGAGGAGTGCGAGTAATACAATAGATGTTGTTTGATGATTATGAGGTATCAAATGGATGAATCCATTCATGATAGCATGTCAAAAGTTAAGAATGCTAAGGATTTTCTTGCAGCCATTAAGAAGAAGTACATGAAGTTCTTAAAGAATGAGAAGAATGAGTACTTGAACATGCTTCATCACACTATTTATGATAGTGTAAGTGACATTAAGGCTTACATCAACAATCTTATAGGCAGTTACCATAAGCTTAAGGCTATGGATATAGATCTTAGTGATGATTATATGGTTTGGTTTATGATGGGGACTTTTCCTTCTAAGTTTGATTCATTCAGATCAAGCTACAATGCTCAGAAAGAGCAATGGACTGTTAAGGAGATTACTGCCATTTTTGCCAAGGATAAGGATGACATGAAAAAGGGAAGGGCAAGAAGCATTTATATGATAACACAACACAACAACTCTCAGAAGAGAAGGTTCAATTCTAATAGCTCAAGTGACCAAAGGCCTTTCAAAAAGAAGGTTGTTGGTCCTAAAGGAAGTGGACAAGTGAGATCATCTTCTGGTAATTAGAAGAATAAGTTTTTCAAGGGGAAGTGTAACTTTTATCAGTGTTTTGGTCATAAGAAAGCTGATTGCCGAAAACTGAAAGCTCTCTTACAGAAGAAAGGTAATTGTCTTGTGATGGTTTATTTAGAATCCAATATTATTAATGTGCCCTTAAATACTTGGTGGTTAGATACTTGAGCAACAATTCATGTTACGAATTCCTTGTAGAAACTGACAAGTCGAAGAAGGCTGACTAGTTTTGAGCAACATGTGTATATAGGAGACGATACTCAAGTCAAAGTTGAATTTTTTTGGGACAGTTTAATTACAGTTACAGACAGGACATCTTTTGGTGTTACATGATGTCGCTTATTTACCCTCTATTAAGAGGAATTTGATCTCTGTATCTATTTGGATAGATTAGGTTATGGTCTTTCTTTTGGAACTTGCAAAATGACTTTGTATCGCAACTCTCTTTTGGTGAGAAATTGAGTTTTCTGTGGAAATTTATACAAAATTAAGTTGAATGATATTGTTACTGTTGTTTCTTCTTCTTCTTTTCGTACCTTTTCGATAAGCTACTTAGAACTATCAAGGCCAATCTTAAAGAGCATGTTAAGGAAATTACTCTAAGAAATGGTA
>JAOXYD010000136.1:21444927-21467047 GCA_028565735.1 Pinacopodium congolense
TTATTATTCTATATGTTTTTATTTTTTTCAGACCTTTTTCATGTGACCCATTTGGTTGTAGGACTTGTATTGAATATCAGGCTTAAACTAGCAAGAATTATGTAAATGTGACGTTTTCTTACAATATTGACATAGAGGAAAATTTCCCTTTTTCTACCATTCTTACTGCTATCACCTTTTCCTTCTTATTCCGATGTTTCCTTTTGCTCTTGTTGCTATGTTTATCCTTATCTTGGAAAGCACCTTCAATTATTGCTTCTTGATTGATCACTCTTCATTGTTCCTATCCTTAAAGAGCATTAACAAGCTCAGTTAAAGAAATCTATCCAAGGTTTTTTAAATCTTCTAGAGATGAGATTCTTACTACAAATCTCTCTAGTAAACTAATTATCACATTCTCTACAACTTTACTATCAGGTAATTCTTCACCAATTAACCTGATTAACTATAACAAGGAGATTATTTGAATACTCCTTTATGGTTTCAATATCCTTCATCCGTAAAAGCTCAAATTCTCTTTTAAGATTCAAAACTTGCATTTGTCTTGTTTGATCATTCCTTTGAAATGCCTCCTTCAGTGTATCCAAAGCTTGCTTTGCAATTTCATAAGCCATGATTCTTGTAAAAATATCTATTGTTATTACTAAGTGAATGCAGGTCTTGGTCTTCGATCTTTTTTTCTTCTCCTCTCTTTGACTCCTTATTTCTACTAGTGATGGATCACTAACAAGAGAAGCATCATTCTCAACCATATCCCAAAGATCATAAGATTCTAGGAAAGACTTCATATTGACAATCCAAATATGATAATTTTCACCTGTGAAAACAGGTGGTGATGCTAGAAAATGAGCAAAATTGTTTGGCATTCTAATTTTATCTTGGCTTGGAGGCTAAGTGTTTAGATTATAGTGGAAGGTTCCTCACAAATTCAATCACAACCAACACATTTCCTTTAAGAAAAATAGGGCTCTAATATCAATTTATTGGTATGTCAGCAGAAAATTTACAGAATATAAAAAATTACAAATCTACACAAAGCACATAAGAGGGAATAAAAATTTTGAATGATAGTTTGCATTCAATGAGGACTGGAATTTATACATCTGAAAGTAAAAAATACATAAAAAAAATCCTTAAAATAACGAAGAGAATCTTATTTTAGAAATCAATAAAATCTACTTATAATCCCTAAAATCAAGCAACTACTTCCAATTAAATGACAACTAGTCATTGACCTATTATTCAGTAGCAAAAAGATGATTCTCTAACATTCTTCTTCTTCTTCTTCTTCCTCAGGTCCCACTTTCTGGGTTTGGCTTAATTTGTGAATCTATGAAGAAATAATAAGGTGAAGCAACCACACAAAGCAAGTATATGAAGTATGTTGCTCTTTGAAGAGTATAAAAACAAATGTGACATAGTTGAATGCTTTTGTCATGTTCATGATCCATATTATAGAGTAATATTATTGGTGGGTTGAATTTAATAATAAAAACCACGAAAAGCTTGAAAAGGGAACAATAATTCAAAGTCTATTTGAAAACTAATAAGAACAGTGTCAACAAATTAACATTAGGAATCATATGAAGTTTTAGAAAGTCATAGTTATCTTGCTTTGGACTTGATCAGGGAGCTACAATAGCTTTACGTGGGGTTCACGTGGGTCCACGTAATTCCACATTTTTTATATATAGATTTTCAATTTTATTCCTCTTCTATATTTATCAATCCTTAATTTATTGAGGGACAAAAATTTCAATTTATGTTTTTTATAAATGTACACTTTCACTTATACCCCTACTTTCATTTGAAAATTACTGAAAAATCAAAATCAAAATTATCAGAAAGTCCCTAGGTGCATAGGGGACACCTTTAGTGGGGATCCCTATTTTTTCTATCTTACTTTTTAAACACTAATGATCAATGTTAATGATCAATGTTATCAATCATTTAAGTACATGCCCATGTGAATAGACTAAGTGGTGGATAATGAGCCCCTTAACACTTACAAGAACATTTTACTAGTTATGGGTAAGCTTTTGTCCAAAACTAACATGATTTAAACATGAGAAGGCATATCAAACAAATTAAGGTGACTTAATGAAGTGGGGTCAATCATTATTCAAGCTTTGGTTAGCTATTGTGAATTGTTGATATATTTATTGATCGACTTAACTATGAAAAGTTAGACTTATCATAGGCATTCTTGGATAGACTAAGGATGAAATTGTACTTAAACATCAAACTATAGTTGAACGAACTAGACTAGGGGCATGTCTCGATTGAACTATATGAGGGTTGAATTAGAACTTGACTAACCATCATTTTAAAATGAAGATCATTAATGATGTGACAAAGTTAGTAGAGTAAAACATTAAAGAAGTGAAAGGGTATGACACAAAATGGAAATGAGGAGTAATTTATTTTATTTTCATTTATCACATATTCCTTTTATTTATTAAAGTATGTGGTTTAAGATGTTAACTACCTATTAAAATTTTTCTTAAAGTGATTGTAGACATCAACCACCAACTAAGTTAGTGGCTTAATTGTCTGACAGCTAGTTATAATAAGCCTACGATAGAATATTTTTATAATATCACAAAGAGGGCGAAGGAAGTAATAAAGGCTAACTTGAAAAATAGATTTTCACTATATACTTCTTTCCTTCTTTCCTTTTTGTCATTAATGATAAACGGAAAAAATAACTTTACTTTCCTTATTTATTGTTGAAGCATTCTTCAATTAAAATGTCTATTTCAGATTTAATTTATCAAATAAAATTAAAATTAATAGAAGGATGTTGATAAATATCGCTACAATTACTAGGCATGAGATAATGCAAGACCTCCTCAACTTGCAAATGGAGACATATAAGCATGCTACTGGTGACTTTAGATGCTCATACCAATACAGCAAAAAAAAAAAAAGAAGAAGAAGAAGAAGAAGCTCAATCTAAGTATATATTTATTTACTTTTATTACTAGTTTGAAATTAATCATTAATTTATTTTTATAAGATGTTTTTAATTATCTTATAATTGCTTGGTGGGGCCAATTTGGAAGCGGTATTCCAAAAATGCAAAGGTTTGCAATTTAAATTCCGAGTAAATGTATGAGTGTTAGTGGGTGTAAAGGTAATTAGAGCACGTTCGAATCCATCCACTCTAAAAATAAAAAGTTAAATAATTTGGTCTTTAATAGATATAAATGAAACTTCGAGACAGATATCTTATATTGTTTTTGTTGTTATTATTATTATTATTTATAAAATTTCTTTAGTCATTTAATTTTATTTATTTTTTAGAACTCTTAGTAGACTAAGTAATGCTTCAAATCCTAATTTCTTGGATTATATTAATATTTTAGTGGACTAGATTTATGAAGAATCAAGTCTTTCGGATGAGAATAACTTGGAAGATATTATTGATTGGGACAATATTGGCATGTTATTTGGTATAATAAGATTAGATGATGGTGATGATGATGCCTCTTTTAATGATGAGGACTTTGTACCAATTGAAAATTAGATCCACTACAATTTTAGTGGATTTTGTCATAAAGAATGAAAATTCAAGTTTTTCATTTTTTTCCTCTTTTTTAGTTATATTTGATGTATATGTTAAATTTTATATATGTTAACTATAAATATTTTTGTTTTAGGATTCAATATTACTTTATAGATTGTTGTATTTATTGTTTCATGTATTGTTCTTATTTTATGATATTTAGATACAACTGATTATAGCTTCATGAATATTATTTTATGATGTTTTAATGTATTGATATTTAGTTATGTAATTTGATATTATATTATTTTTATTATATTATTCCATATTGTTATTCATTTAACAAATATATGAATACTAATATTAATATAAATGAAGAAAATATTTGTTGTTGTATATTATTATTATTTCATAATATTTTGATGTATTATTCTTTTTGTTATATTAATTCAAGTTGTTATTTATTTAAGATATATATATATATATATATATGAAAATTAATATTAACAGGAATGAACAAAATAGTTGCTAATGTATTATATTTATTGTATTAATTGAATGTTTAAAATAAGTTAAAGTAAAGTTAACAAGAGGATGCATAATATATACAGAGACGACTT
This sequence comes from Pinacopodium congolense, assembly GCA_028565735.1. Taxonomy (NCBI): domain Eukaryota; kingdom Viridiplantae; phylum Streptophyta; class Magnoliopsida; order Malpighiales; family Erythroxylaceae; genus Pinacopodium; species Pinacopodium congolense. Next base: position 21,449,056 of record JAOXYD010000136.1, read on the forward strand.
TGTAAGTTTTACAAAATTCAAGGATTATTTATAATTTTATAAAAATTATTTGGTATTGATATTGATATTATCTAATGCCAGTACACTATTATATCAGGAAGAAATATAGTACCAATACGATACTAGTTTTCAAAACTTTGCTTAGATCGCCTAATTTAGCCTCATCAAGCATTTACTTTAAAGGTTGTTTTGTTAATCTAATTTCATTTACACTAATATGATAAATTTTTCATAGTACAAAGAGTTTTCAATTATAATGCTTAAGTTACAAAGAATTAAAAATAAAAAATTTTGTATTTAATAATTGGAGATTTTTAAAAATATTTAAATGTCTATATATGAACGAGAGTAGTTAGCTATCTATAAATATATGTCTGATGCTATTATGAAAATTGAGAGAATAAAATGATATTATAAGAATTATGGAATTGAAGTCATGATGAATCTCTCTCCTTTAATTTTCTTAAGTAACTATATCTTTGGTTAATTTATTCTTCTTTTAATAAAATATTTTATCACCTCTTAAAAATTTCAACATACGTTGTCAATTTCTAATAAATAATAAGATTGTAGTCTAGATATATTAAAGTAATAGGCAATCCTGCAATGTTTATATAAGCATCAAGCATCATTGATTGGTTGGACATTTCAGGAATACAGTCTCTTGCATTTTTTGGTTTGGCTTTGTTGAATAGTTCCACGATAATTTGGTTTGTGAAAATCTATTAATAATGGCTTTAAATCCCATCATCATATTCTGTACATTTCACACTTCAATGCCTATATACAAGAAATGTAAAGTGACTTATGGATTGAACTTCACTCTAGTTTAGGTCATGTCATGTCAATTATTCAAGTAATATGCTTAAGGTGTTCAGAAAATGCCATGAGATCAAAAGCCGGGCACGTTGCCATAAGTGACAAAATCCCTAGATGAAAACAAAATGATTGAAGATTGAACACCCTAATTCCTTGTTCCCCACCCCCTAATTCGTTTATCAAACCTAAATAATATTTAGTCTTCACCCAAATGAAAACCCCTCAATCATTCTTATTTCTTCTTTGCTAACTGGCATTAATTATCATTCATGGGCCAAGTACATGGGTATGGCATTATTATTAATAAAAAATCTTAGATTCATTGATGGCACTATCCCTATTCCAGTAAAAAATGATCCTCTATTTGACTACTGGGAAAGGAGCAAGACAATAGTCTTATCATGGTTTCTTAGGATAGCTTCAGATTCAATAGCTCAAAGTGTAATATAGTTTGACACGATTATGGATGTATGGAAAGATTTGGAGGGTAGGTTCTCCCAAACAGACTCTTTTCGAGTATCTAATCTACAAGAAGAATTTTATAGCTTTTATTAAAAGGAAAATCCATTGTCACTTCTCAAGTCAATACTATTTCTACTGGTCATAAAGGTATATCTGAACATGCTTCATATGGTTATCCATTTGGATTCTTGATTTTAGAGCCACAAACCATATAATGTATTCCTTATGATATTTTCTAACCTGTAAAATAGTTGACAACGCGACTATCAGATTACCAAATGGAGAATTTGTTTTAGTCGCACGTATAAGAATTATAAAAACTTCTTCTCTTACTTTTACTAATGTGTTTTTTTGTTCCTATCTTTTCTTTTAACTTAATCTCCATTAGTAAATTAACCAGCCCCTCTCATTGTCAACTAATCTTTAGTTCTGACTATTGTCAAATTCAGGAAATCATGTCACTGAAGATGATTGGTTTTTCTAAACAAATCAATGGCTTATATTGCCTTTCTCCACCATCTCTAGATTCCAACCCAATCCTTTGTAGTATTTTCTCACATCAAGATAACCTTTGGCACAAAAGATTAGGACACCTATCAAATCAAAGACTACAAACCCTATCTAGAATAAATCCCTCTGTTATTTTTTAATTCACAGACCAATGGATGCTTGTCACTTTGCTAAACAAAAAAGATTACCTTTCTCTTCTAGTGAATTAATTGTTATTTCTTGCTTTTCTTTAATTCATATAGATCATACATTTTCTATCCTTGGTTATAAATATTTCTTAATCATTGCAGATGGCCATAGTAGAATGACTTGGATATATAATATGAAACACAAAACTGAGGCTAGAGAATTGATAAAGTATTTTTATGCCTATACTGAAAGAAAATTTAATAAAAAAATTTAAGTGTATTTGCAGTGACAATGGAGTGAAATTTTTTATGACATAATTTTACCTAAAAAAAAGAAATTTTACATGAGATCATATATGTAAAAATACCATTACAAAAATGTAGAGTCAAAAGGAAGCATAAACACATCCTAAATGTAGCTAGATCCCTAGAACTAAAGCCTACTTATGAATTATTTTTTGTGTAGATTTCATTCCACATGTCATACACCTAATAAACTGAATCTCATCCCTTCTCTTGGGAAACAAATCACTTTTTTATAGTATGTTTAGTACTAACCATGACTTGAGCCTCTTAAAAGTCTTTGGCTGCCTCAGTTTTTCCTTTACTAAAGAAGACAAGAAAGGTAAATTTGACACACGGATAAGAAATTATATTTTTCTTAGTTTTTCTTTAGGTACTAGAGGCTACAAGGTATTTGATCTCACTACTGGACAATTTATCACCTCTACGGATTTTCTATCATATGAAGACATCTTCCTTTTCCTGGCTGTATCTAAAGATTCACCTTTTACACCAACTACCCACCCATTCTCCCTTGCCATCTATTGACTTCACTCCATCACCCTTACCCTTTTTACAACCCTCACCTATAACCTTTACTTCTTAGTCTACTTCACCATCTACACCTCCTTACCTTTTAGACGTTCCACAAGACAACCTAAACCTCTTTCTTATCTTCTCAATTATGACTGTCCTACACTCCCTCACACACCCCTTCACAACCTTTCATTAGTCTTATCATTTAATCATCTATCTCCCAAACACTATTGTTTTTTGAACCTATATTATTCCATCTAAGGAACCCACATCTTTCAAACAATAAATTCAGCACAAGGAACAACGAGAAGCTATGCAGGTACATCTAAAAGCTTTAAATGACAATAAAACACTGGACCTTAACTTCTTATTTCTAAAAAAAAATCATCGATTGTAAATGGGTCCATAAGCATAAATTTAATGCCGATGGATGCCTCCAATATTGCAAAACTAGAGTTATTACCAAAGGCTTCACCCAACAAGAAGGACTGTACCGAAACTTCTCCCCAATGGTTAAGACCACCACCATTCGAGTTTTACTAGCCATCGCAGCCTCCAAAGACTGGCATCTTCATCATCTAGATATCAATAACACGTTTCTATATAAGGACTTACATAAAGAGGTTTACATGAAACCTCTTTTTGGACTCGATATTTCATATCTAAAAATGGTATGTCATTTAAAGAAAAGTCTCTATAGACTAAACAAGTAAGTAGACAGTGGCATTCTAAACTTCCCTCTTCTTTGATTTCTAAAAGTTTTGTTCAATCTGCTTCATACCATTCCTTGTTTAGAAAAACTCATCTTGAAGGCTTCATCACCTTATTGATATAAGTAGATGATGTCTTACTGGTTAGCGACACTCTTGGCCTCATCCTCTCCACCAAGCTCTTTTTAGACAACACCTTCAAAGTAAAAGACCTAGGTCCAGTGAAGTACTTTATGGTTTAGAGATAGCTCGATCATCCTTTGGCATCAATCTTTGTCAGCAAAATTATACTTTTAACCTTCTTTAAGAAACATGCTTTCTCCACTCTAAGTCGATGTCCACTCTTATGGCTTGAAATACTCGGCTACTAACTAAAGGTGAACGTATTGTCAACCCTACATCATTTCCATGTCTAATTGGGAAGCTCATTTACCTCAATATTGTTTGCCCTAATATCTATTGTCCTCTAGCAACTCTCTTAATTTATTAATCAACTGAAAACTTCCCATATGCAGACAACACATTGGATTCTTTGCTGTCTCAAAGGTTCTCTTAGGTAAGACATTTTTTTTAGTGATTTCACTCTTCAACTTCAAACCTTCTCTGACTCTGATTAGGGTACTTGCCCAAATACTCGAAATTCAATTACCAGCTACTATATTTTTTTAGTACCTTTTTAATCTCTTGAAAGTCTAAGAAACAACCCACAATTTCTAAAAGCTCATTTAAACTAGAATATAAAGCCCCGGCCACCACCACTTCTAAGCCATAGTGGCTTTAGTTTTTTCGTCACGATATTGATATCGGTTACCCCAACGGGCTTACGTCTACTATGATAATAAGTCGGTCATCCACAGAGCTGAAACTCCAATCTTTCACGAACGAACAAAGCAAATCAAAATTAATTGCCACGTTGTTCGTGAAAAACTTCAGTTTAACATTATTCACCTTCCTCCCATTGCTTCTAATGATCAACTCATCGATATCTTCACTAAGCCTCTCCTTCACTCACTATTTCGCTCTTTGTTTCTCAAGTTGGGCGTTGTACATAATATATATCATCTAGCTTGCGGGAGCATGACAAATCCCTAAATAAAATCAAACGATTGAAGATTGAATCCTAATTCCATGTTTTCCCTTAATTTGTTTATCAAACCTAACTAAAATTCAGGCCTTTCTTTTATTCTCCTTCAGCTTCTACTGCCCTTCCTAGCCTTTTTTAATTCATCATATATCTTATGGGCCTTTGGCTTCTTCATCTCCTTTTGAGCTCTTCTCTTCAATTCCTTTATCTTGAATTAGATCACAAGACCAGCTCATTTGCTGACAACTACTTCCTGCTTTACCAAATTAATTTAATGCAATATGGAGAATCTTTTTTTCTCTCTTTTGATAATTATACACCTACATTCTACTATTTTTGTTGTAGTTTTTTTTATGCAAATCAAGCCTATATATAGGCTATTATAGAAATAAAAGGTTAAGCCAAAGTTTACTCTTCTTTTTCTGTCATGCCTTTTTATACAATAATTGCAAAGGGGCCGGTATAATGATTCGAAAGCTTGTCAATAATCTAAAAAATAGGAAAGTAGTTGAGCCCAGATAGATTCCCTTTAAAACAGTAAGTAGAGAAGGTAACAATTGGCATTGAGAAAATGATCACAGGAGGGCTAACGAAAATCATGAAACTTACGAGGATGCTGCCACTGATGCTTTGAGGGACTTGGATGTTGACACCTACAACTTACATTTTGAATGTTTCTAGGGTCGTTCAATAGAGCAGCTTGTTACCCAAATATGACATCTCTTGCCTTATTATTAGAGGGGTTGAATCATCGTTTTTAGCTTATTTCGTTTAAACTTGACCTTTTCTGAACTAAATAAATCCCTTTCTTTTTGCTAAAAATTGTCAAGCCTTATATCCTTAAAATTGTAATTCACATCCCTAAGTTGAGACAATTTGGCCATTTGCTACCTAAAGAATAATTGTTATAGGTAAGTTAGTGGATATCATCAAGAATCACAGTCCTTATTCAAAACATGAATCATGAACTTTTGCCAAATAGACTCCCTTAACTAAGAATTGTCCTGATAAATGGAGAATACGAGATTACCTTAGTCCATAATAGCACGCCTCATAACAAACACTACCCATGCATATACCTTAGATGCACCCTACCAGCAATCGGGTAATGACAACAATCAATCACAAAATGCAATGGAGAACTAGCATATACTGGATATTAGGCAAAAACGTGTTGATAAAATTGAGACTTTAGATATAACAGGGCTGTAACTTAAATGAAATTGAAAATAGTAAAGATAAAATAGACACATAGAGTTTACATGAAAAACTCCTAAATTATGATAAAAATCACATGTAAGGATAAAATAATTTTATTATTAAAAAATTAGAGAATTACAATGAAAAAAACTAGACTGACAGAATATTTTTGTCTTTCTTTTCTTCTTTTCTCTCTTTTTCCCTCAGCTCTCTTCTCTCAATATCGTACGTTACTATCATTATTTCTATCACAATTACTTTATAAATAGTACCTTTAAAAAGATAAATAATAATCTAACTTATCTTTTAATGTAAAAAATCTATTTTTAATGATAATTATAAAACATACAATAAATAAATATATGCGTACAAAATTGACTCTAATAAGTTAAGACAAACTAAAACTTTGGATAAAACAGTCACAACTTAAACAAAGCTAAAATAATAAAAATAAACATAAACATAAATTTTAAGTAAAAGAGCTTTAAATTAAAATAAAAATTACAAGTAAAAATAAAAGAATTTTATTATTTAAAAACTAAAGAATTATAAAGAAAAAAATAAACTCATAAAAACTTACGGATTTTCTCCTCTCTTTTTTTTTTTTTTTCCCTATTCTCTCTTTTTCTGTCACTTCACTTCTTTAAATTAATCTGCCGTTTGCTTGTTTTTTTTTAATGAATTGCTTCACTCTGGCCAGCTCTTTTTTTATTTCTATTTTGTTTTAGTAGGTCGGTGCCTAACCGCCGCCTACTTTTATTGACAAAACGCAGGGGTATCAGTGTCGCCGAATGACAATCTTCAAAATCATGATTACAAGCACCATCAGGCCTCTTAAAAAGACACATTAAGTTTTTGGGGCAGATATTGTCATACTGCAGATTGATTAAATGCAACATTTGAAAAAAAATTCATGATAAAATTGGAAAACAAGGAAAGAAAACTCTTGAAAAAAAACAAAGAAGACAAAATCGTCCTTTCCATTCCAGATCAATGAAACATGATAAACAGTAATCTAATGATGGCTAACTCAAAAGTTTGAATGATTCTACAATTATAATTTTGCCATGTGAGCTTCAAGAATTGGTTCAAGCCTCAATTTTTTACAGTTGATATTTGCTACTCCTCTTCTGATGCCTTGAAAAACCTGACACATAAAAAGAAAAGATCATGGGAACAGATGTAGAAAATCAAACAGGAGTAACATGTACTTCTTTTGGAATTCCAAGAGATTGACGACATAGGAATTCATGACAAAATTCGCTTGTCCTGTTCATAATAAACTTTGGTTATTATAGTAACGGTGTCCTCAAATTTTTTTTTTTTTTGAAACATTTGTTGGCAAACAGAGGTTGAATGTTATTACCTAACAATCCTGTTCAGGAACTAAAGAATTTGCAATCAAGTAAGCCTGAACCATTAGAGTAAAACCAACTATGAAACAACCCTGAATATTTGAAGTTTTGCTTCCTGAAGGTATTAACATCCTGCATATGACAAATAGTAGCAGTTAGCAATACTCAATCCAAGGAATAATGCAAAAGATAATTACATACCACTTGACACTGCTATTGGAACATCTTCTGAAACTGCTTCCTTTCTTGATTTCTTCGATCAGTAATCTGTATTATGCTCAATGGAATATAACCAGTTTACTAAAAATAGTTATTAAATGAAATTCACAGGTTCAGGTTAATATACCGACCTTCTTCCTTGCGGCATTAAACTCCTTTTTTATTCCAGCTGGAAGCAAACAGATAGCATGCAATTTATCAGTAAAGTTTCATTCACTCATAAGAAGTTCAACTACCTATTACTTATAAAATTACTTTGACTACAAATTTAAGCATCCGATGTTGAATACATATTGAAACTGAAACACAGTAGACATGATCAGGAAATAAACATCAATAAGAAAATTTGGAACTGAAACTCGTGGCACAGAGCATGAAGGGGATGCTTCATTTTTACTAACCATCATTGGGTTCCAACTGCAATGCCTTCTTAAAGCTCTCAACTGCAGCATCCACATCATTAAGAGCCATGTAAGCCTAACATGGAAGTAGGTTTAGGCATCAGTAACGGTACAGGTCATTGATAAATAAACAGTTTAAACAAATTCTTATTTGAATAGGCAACAATAGTGCACTAAGACTCCAGCATATGAAATATAAGTTAGCGCCCAAGGAAATTTTCAGAAAGCATTGGATTTTTTAAGGTTTTTGAATAACCCAAGCAGATCATCACTGCCAGTAAAGACACCAACCTGACCCTGGCGAAACAAAGCTTTCACATTGTTGTCTCCATCTCGCATTGCAAATTCTGTGTCTAATAATGCTCCTTTCAGATCCCCCAATTTTAACTTGCAAGCCTAAGCATAAAGTGACAATTGTTTCAGAAAAATAAATTTGATTGAGAATGATACCAGGTCAAATTTTAGGATGATCAAACAGGTAACACAATCAAATGACCAATCACCCATTGCACTGTTTTCCAAAGAACCAATCAAATAAGTTCTTTCAAGAAAATAACATTCGTTGCAGCAATGTAAATTTGTGTCAATCAAACTAATACTACAAAGAATAGAAGACAAGGTAACACAAAACAGAAAAATGTGACAAGTACTCACAGAGCTGTTTGTGAATATGTGGGACTTTGTTTTCCTCAGAGATGAACTTTTCTCTGTTAATTCAAAAGATGTAAAAGGAAAATCAGGCCAAACTGAGGTATGGTAAAGAATTGACATTGTGGAAAAACCATTGTATCATCATTGTAATAAGAGTCATATGCAAAAGAAAGACCTTTTACCTTCATCAATCCCTTCTTTCTCCCAGCAGATATCCAGATAGCGCAAGGCCTTTCGATATTTCTTAAGAGCCATCTTGTAGTCTTGCTTCTGAGATCATTAGTTTGAATTAGAAAAACCACACAAGATGTTGGTTCTGCTGAAATTCCACCTTTTGGAAAGTAGAATTCCAAGAAGGAAGAACCAGAAGAGAAGGAGAGGGGAAGTGTCTTTTAATAACAAGAAGACACAGGCACCGGTAACTGATACTCCTATTCAAAACTTAAAAAGAAAAACTCATTACTAACGACCGCAAAATAAACAGTTTCCAATGCTCTAAAGTTAAAATAGAAACTTCTGCACGTAAATTCTGTTAGAACAAGATAATAACTATGCATTAGTCAGGAGAACATAAACCATAATTCTTACCTTGTAATGTTCATTTCCAAAAGCCTTGATAGAATCTACAGCTGCCATCCACCAAGAAAGTTCATTAGGACTCTCATTGAGATCAGCCGGCCAATCTGGATAAATATCCCCGTCATTGAAGAAATTAGATATACCATCATCAGTGCCCTCAGGGATCTCTCCACAATCTTCAATTATCACACCACCAGCAGGGCGATCACCATCATCAGTTGTCACATGCTCAATTGAACGAACAACTCCCATCCCTTTAACCACCTTTCCAAATACAACATGCTTTCCATCCAAATGAGATGTCCGGGTTGTTGTTATGAAGAACTGTGATCCATTTGTGTTGGGGCCAGAATTGGCCATAGACAGCATGCCCTTCCTTTCATGCTTCATTTCAAAATTCTCATCTTCAAATTTCAGACCATAAATAGATTCCCCCCCTGTACCATCACCTGCAGATATATCTCCACCTTGCACCATAAAACCTTTGATAACACGATGGAAACAACATCCCTGAAATCAAGATCATACGCTAGTATTCTCAACCAGAAAACAGATGATAATCCATTACCAAATGCCCGTAGAACTTCTTTAATGCAAAAAAAGTAACAGAGACAGACCTAGTTCAGACAATGAAATCAACAGATAGTGCAAAAGATAGAGCATAACTGGGACTTCAAGATAAAGAAATGGAGAAAACAGAATTCTGCACAAAGATCGACAAACAAATTCACAATCAGAAGGTAGCAAGTATGAGAATGAAATCTTCCCTTACTGTTCCTCGAAACAATCAAGGGCAACAAAAGCGAACGACGATTTCCATCAGCCGAAGTTTCACATTGAAATAGAAGATCAAAAGCAGCACTAAGAAAGAAAAATGAAAGCCTGCAATGCCTTTGACCAAACTACAAAGACAGATGACTATAAATGAATCTCAAATAACAGAATAAATATAAACAAAAAGAAGGAACATTAAGAACGAACAAAACGCACCCATTTTCAAGGACGTCCCAGACTTACCGTCAACAAATCAAGGAAACAAACTCAGGCACAGAAACACTCACAAAATCCCATCGTCAAACAGATTAAACCACGAAAACATGTTAATTCGGAAATGGGATCTTTATACATGCATGGAGGAGCACACCAGTATTAGGTCTCAGAAATAACCGAAGAAAACATCAACAAATAAAAGAAAAACTGGCGTCGCGAACTTATCATCAACAAGTCAAGAAAACAAACTTGAACAGAGAAACACTCACAAAACACACAAAAGTGACTATATGGCAATGCAGAAATGGCAAAAAGAATCAATTACTAACGCTGCATTAGACCTTATAATGAAGAGGCACGGCAGTGTTGGGTCCAATGCCTTTCTCTCCGGTGCAAAGAGACCTGAAATTCTCAGCAGTCTTGGGAACGACATCGTTGAAGAGCTCCACCACTATCCTACCTTCAAGCTCCCCTCCAATACTAATGTCCAAGTAACACTTTGGTCTTCCCATCTCTCTCTCTCTCTCTCTCTCTCTCTCTCTGGCTCTCTATGGAGTGTTAAAGAGTTTCTGTAAACTACAAGGAGCTTCTAGAGACTTCCTGGGTTAAAGCTTAGAAACCCTAGTGCCATTAAATTGTTGTTTATATCTTATTAAACCAAAAATCCAAAAAAGATTTGGAGCTTTGGAGAGAGCAGAGGGAGACAGGGGAGAGTTCGCTATCTCCTATGTCACACTGGCTTCTTTGTTATAGGGGACAACATTTCGTCGTTTCAGCCAACCAGCTCGGCCCGGTTTGGTTTCTTTGGTGTGATGGCCTTGATTTGATGTATTTTACGTGCGCCAAAATTTTTGACTTTAAAAGTTATTTTTCTTTTAGCCTTGGAATCCTGGGTTAATTACATAAAGTTTCTTAAATGACTTTAGGTTTTTGTATAGTTTTGCTTTATAATTGAATATACGTATGTTATTAGGTTGTAATGTACTTAATTTTAGTTTTCAATCTATTTTAGATGTGATGAATTTACTATATTAGGTTAATTTTATTGGGATTTGTGAATTTGGGTGTGATTAGTTGCTAATTAGCTTGAATTTGTGTTAGATTAGATGTTAAATTATATTTTTCCTTTGGTGTTTTTAATTTTCCAGCTTTTTTAATTATTTTATTATGCATTTTTTAATTTTGCAGCCTTTGTTTTATTTATTTTATTATGTTATGAGTTTTTAAAATTATTTTAGTAATGTTTAGCTAGTTTAGTCTTCAGTTGGAAGTTAATGATGGAATTTTTTATGAATAATTGTGAGAATTGATTAAGAATTGAATGGGATTTATGATTTAGGTTAGGATTGAATTGGGATTCTACATAAATGTCATGAATTAGGGATTAATGCTTAGGATTAGCTACCCTAGGTGTAATTCTTAGTTCAATTGCTAGGATTGAACCATGTGATACATAATTGTCCTTGGCAATTTCTACAAGTGGGAATAGGCTAGTCAGATTTTTAGCTTGGGTTAGTAGTTCCCCAGTTTATTAATGCTATCTCGTCGTTCATTCTAGATAGTATATTCTAGGTTGTCTCGTGGTTAGGGGTAGGTTTTTTATTGTATAAGACCTATCTAAATTTGGAGGAACTGAGGTTTTGAGAGCTTATTCGAACCTATAAGTTAGCATCTTAAACTAGTCGTAACTAATCCTTTTCGAAGATCAATTTTAAGTTCAGAATCCCAGATTTATCTTCCACTCAGCTTTCTTATTTTTTATTCATTTCGTGTTTATTTGCTTCTGTCCCTTACTTATCTTATTGTTTATCTTTGATGTCTTTCCTTCCAGGAGTTTTCTTCTCTCCTTTTTTTTCCTTTTAGGCAACATTAGAATAGCCTTAATATACCTTAGCTCCCTATAAGGTCAACCCTAACTCACCCTAGCTACTTAGTTAGATAGGTTAGGTAAATTTATTATTTGGTAGCTTACAAAAATCTTACCACAGATATACCCAATATCATAAGCACATACCATATGGATCTCATGTAATTACTCACTTTAATTAACACATTTAATTTATCAAGTAATAACCATCAATTATGACTTCCTATATAATTTAATTCATATACATAAATACACTCTAATTACCTATTATGTATAGCATCATCATAACTACCTAATACATAACAATTACATAATAGGAGTGCACTATAATTAACTACTAATTTGGTATAAAAACGGTCAAAATCAATCACTATGTCACAAGTGTTAATCTTCTACCCCATCACTATGATCTTTCCTTCTTAAAAAATAATTTGGATGAAATAGTAAAATAAAATATTTATTTTTCCAAGTAATGTAAAAGTCTTACATGCTTTCTTTAGTAGAATTAATTAGACATGTTAAGTTATGTATTATGTAATGTTTCCATATGGTGTTTACGCAATGTTGAGGAAGAATTGAGGGATCATTTATTCTTCAATAGTGGATTCACCTCATACCTTTGGTTGGCCTTCTAGGACTCACATAAACAAAGTAATAGCATCACAGCGTGGAGCAACATTATCATATGATTAAAGGCTTCAAATTAAATGTCAAGACAGGATTATGAACCAACAACTTGGGGTTTTGTTACTATATTTATGCAGTGTTGAAAGAAGGAAATGGTAGAATTTTTAGAGGCATCTGCAATTAGTGTAGCTCCTTTAACTTCTTTACCTTATCATGGATTAGTGATGTCTTCAAAACACATTTGATGGATCTATCTATGTCTAATGCTGTGACAATAGCTTGGAGACTCAACTAATGACTACCCAATTACATTTGAAGGTGCTTTTCTATCTTCAGTTAAATGCAAGGTCTGGTGCAATGATGATGAAAATTAGTTAATATATAAATGTAAAATGTTTTTACTTATTCCCACTTTTCTAATTAAGGATAGGATGTATTCAAGGTTATGACGTTGATTCTATTGTGTAAGTGGCTTACCTTGTAGCTCCTTTGGAGTGGTTTATCATATTATTAATTTAATTTTAATTTAAAAAACTAATAAATTATTTATTAATGAAAACTTGGTAAAAATAAACACTACATCAAAATCTATGATCTACAACTTGGTTTAATAGTGTACTCCCTAATGGAGCTGTAATAGCTGGTATTGATGTTTTTTAGGACAACCTCAAGGAAAGATGGCATTAATGATAAGGAACATTCTTAATTAGGTCGCTAATCTTCCTTACTAAAGAAGATTTAAGAATCTAAAGAGGAATGTTTTTAAAAGGACATAGTGAGAAAATTTTCTTTAGGTTTAGTTTTAAAAAAAGAAAAATAATCTATTTTATCTATCTAAATGACTATCTAGGTTTGAAAAGGTTTTTTGAGTTTTAAGATTTAAAAAGAAAATTGGGTGCAAGTTTAAAAAGGATGCCAAAGTAATAAAAATTTTAAATCTGGTTTGACACATAGGATTTAAATAATAAATGTTTAGAGTAGTGTATATGGATTGAAATAAAATTCAAAACATATGAATGAATGCCTAAGTGTTTGTGATTTTACATTGGTTTTAAAATGAAAATGCACAAAGATGCTCATATTGGGTCATAGGTCTACAATTACAAACATGCTTAAGCCTTAATTTTAAAAGGTATATTTCAATTAAACAAAAACATATTGAAACAAATAAAGAAAAGTTTTAAAAAGGAACAAAAAAAAATAGTGTAGAAGATTTTTATTTATAATAGTAAAAAAAATTAAAAACATAAGAACTAGTTTTTATAAAAGATTTAATGAATTATGTGAAAGAAAAGGTTTGACAATCTAGGTTATAAAAAAATGTTCTAATGAGTTGGGTTCTTAAGATATGGTATGATGAATTGTGATATTTAAAAAGAGGATTTGATTGAAAATTTTAAATTTAAACTAATAAAAAGGATAAAAACATTTATGTAAAATAAATTGCATTTATAGGCTTTTCTAAATTTATGGAGCTTAATATAAAAAAAATTCAAAACTGCTGGTTAGCAATATATCTAAAATTTAGTCTTATTTAATAATCAAAAACGATTTTTAAGAGGAAGACTTTTGAAAAAAAAATAATTTTGTTAGGAAATTTATTAGGTTTTCTCTTTTTCTCAATGTATCCCTTACTCCATACATTCATATAAACAAATATATGAAAAATGTAAAAGATTAAAAAACTTTTTAAATTTATTTTAACACCTGGGCCCAAGAATTAGATATTTTCACATTAAAGGCTCATAACTAATTTATTTTCAATGCATGTTGAAGGTTAAGTAGGTTTTTTCCATGCATGTTGTTTAAGAAAATATGAATTGATTAATGCTAAGTTAAATAATAACAAAAATCCTTTTTTAAAAAATTTAATCACATAAATTTGGGGCTTAAATCCATCAATTAACTTTTTCTTGACTCTTTTCCCATTTATACTTGAATGGACCTAAACTAAAAAAGCTTAGCTACTATTACTATAATGCTTTGTTCTTACTTGCTTATTCACACCTAACTAACTTGTAGGAAAAAATATAAAACAAGTCAACAGGGTATCAGCAATGCATTTATTAAGAATAAAATTGGTTTTTGTTTATGAATGCCCATTAACTACTAAAGTTTTTGTTTAAGAATGCCCATTAATTACTAACATTAAGCCGTAGTTCTAGAAATGGGCCTAAAATCTTTTCACAAAACTTTTGAATGTAGCCCAAAAACATTGTTTAAGCTTTATAGCAACCTTAAAACGTATTGAAAACATGTTTTATGAATGAACATATGAAAAACCTTGGTTCTGCACATCATGCAATGATGGAAAATCCAAGAAAATATCAAAATAATCATTTTTTTCTTCCTTAGACTATAACTTCTCTCTCAAACTTTTGAATTTTGGATGAATTCTCGGGTATTGATGGAAAAAGACCATAAGCCTCTTAGTATTCCACCATAGATTTAATGGCTATCAAAGTTTCATCATATATCAATTTTCTTTCCTTTTGTGACACATTTCCAACTATTATTTCTTTCTTTAAAATATTTTTGTGGTCTAGGTTAATTATATTAAATCAGCCTTTTAATTCAAATTTAATCATTAACTCAAAACCAAATTTTAAGACAAGAGCACTAAAAAACAAGAAATGTAATGGATTCCATTAAGTTGAGATCGTCAATAACATGGGAAAAATGTTATAAATACTAGGTCTCTCATATCGCAATTATCTAGAGAACCCATAATAAATTAATTATTAACAAATAAATTAAAATAAAAGTTCCAACTAATTAAAAGTTTCAACTAAGGATTACGAAATTGAAATAAATAACTAAGGTTCAAGTTGTTAATGATTTAATTGAGTTATTTAAAAGTTATGATGTTTGATTTAGGGCATCTTCACAAAATCAAGGAAAAGTTGTGGTTAGCACTATACATTTTTACTATAAGTCCTATCTTACAATTTGGTCTTTCGACATACCTAGGTAATAAGTTTAAAGATCAGAAAGTAAAATCACTTATTTTCAAGCTAACACCCTTATAATTAACTAAATTTTGGTCATACACTAATTGAATTATGTTGTTTATTGATTTTTTTTTCATCAATTAAGGTAGATTGGTCGTATCTCTAATCATTTGATGACCTTTTTCCTAAGTGGCCAACTCATAAGATAGTATTAAGATGTAAAATAAAAAAATATCATCATCCAATAAGCATAAGAAACTTAATTAAAGCCTCTACTAGCCTTACATTAGGTAAAAATCATATGAGAAACATATTAATCAAAGAACACAATGACTTAAAGAGTTTAGAAAGCCACTAAATCAAGCTCCGTACTAAAAAAAAAAAACCCTGCTTTACATTCTCAAACTTCTATAATCTAAAATCTCCAATATAAAGGATTGAAATCAAAGAACTAAACTAAACCTAGCTAGAAAGAGAAAATATGGAATTATGGCTGAAAAATGGAAAAATTATTGCCAAAAACTTGGCTTAAAATGCCTAACAATACTTTTTTATATCTTGATTATGTTTTCCACAAGTTGGGCACACGTTACCTGAAAAACTAGATTGAATCCTGCTAGAAAAATGTGTCCATGAACATCAATAAAACTTGAAGTTAGTGGTCAATGATGTCATTAGTACTCCATATTAATTATCTATATACAAGCTGGACATTAGTAAAAGTCGTTATTGAAAAATAGAAATTGATCATCTAGAACCAGTATTGAACTTTGCCATGGCATTAATAGTTTTTGGTAGGGGGACATCAATGGTATGGGTTGTAGGAGAACAAAGATGCTATATAGAGACCCACATTGAACTGCCCTAGAGTATCAACAAGGGTTGGCATAGGCACATCAATGGTGTCATTGATTAGGCATGTTGGTCCCTTGAAAAATTCTTTAAAAGTAATTGTTTTACATCAATCCTTCTTTTTAGGCATCAAACCTTAAAATAGCTTCAAATGTGAATATTTTTTCATTAATAATTATTTTTGGGCATCAATCTACGAATTCAATAATAACAATCATGAATTAAAAAATTAACGATAAAAATAGGGTAAAAAATCCTAAACTAAAACTCAAAAACATTATAAACTATATCGCTATTAATCCTCCCACATTTAAGTGTTTACTTTTGATCAAGGAAGCAATTGTTCATCTAATCTCAAAATAGAATATTATTATAGGAAAAATGTTAAACTTATCAAGCATAGCCATTGAAATTTCTTCCTTAATCATTAAATTTTAAGGAATCATCAAGATGTTTTTTATTCAAGTAATCATATCAAATCACAATTAAATTCAAATCACCTCATACTTTTTCACATTTAAGCTTGAATCATAAAATTTAATTCCATGTATAAAATGAACATAGTCAAATAAAATGCACCAACTCTTAAACAAATTCATATCTTTTATTTATTTATTTAGGAAACATAAACTAAAATGTGAACAACGAAGGCTTGGTTGACAAGTAACTTAATTTTTTAAAATGAAAGTGAACACCTTGTTATGAATACTCCTAGTTACTCAACTAAGTCACATCACATCAATAGGTTATTAATACCACTTTTTGACCTTTTTATTAGTTTGAAGCCAATGGAGTGACTTTAATACTCACTTAATTCATTTTCTTTTTTTTTTCATTTTAAGATGATAAATTTTTTTTTAAGAAGTCACAAATAGTTTAAAAATTTGCATTTTATATGTAAAAAATCATAATAATCATCATGTATCAATTTTCTAAAGACATGAAGCAATTTAAAAACACTTGTTTTTTTAATATTCATCATTAATCATATAATACCTCGAATCATCAAAATAATTGAAATAAAAAGGAATGATTTCAACCATGTGCCTAGATTCTACTCTTTTGAGCTTTGATTTTTATGTTTTTAGGTTTGTCTTTATCAAGTATTTAATTAGTGTCAAGTTTTATTTTATGGGTTTTCATTTATTCTTGGTGTCTTTAATTAATTTATGCTTGATAGTTAGGATTTATGCATGTTTTTAGGATGTCATTCATTTAATGTCAATTGTTTTTTCAATTTATATGTGCCAGAATTTATGTTTAGAGTGTTATTTAAGCGCTAGTTAATTGATTAATAACATAAGTAACTCGAGTTTGTGTTAGATTAAGTGTTGGATTATGATTTTCATTTAGTACTGTGAATTGTCCAGCTTCAAATGGATTGTGTTAATTTAATTTTTGTTTTGGTTGATTTGAGCATGTTTGACTAGTTTCCTAAGGGCTTTAATGTATGGGAGGGATGAAGGAGTGATTAATTGTGAAAATGTGATTACGTTTGTATTGATTTGGTGCTTTAAAGCTTAGGTTAGTTTAAGACTTTGGTTAAAGTTCATGAATTAGGTATTATCTTTAGGCTTGATCACCTTTTCGGTAATTTTCTAATTTTCATGTCAGGATTGAGAATGTGATACATAATAGTCCTTAACAACTTCATAAAGTGGCAATAGGCTAGTTAGATTTGTTAGCATACCCGACCGACGGTGGTTGAAACAGACCCTCGGGAGGAGTCGTGAGCGCGCCCCGGGCGGTGCTCAGCGCCCTGACTACA
>JAOXYD010000136.1:21475574-21488869 GCA_028565735.1 Pinacopodium congolense
TAATGTGGGATAATCATCAAACGATTATAAGGATCTTCGAAGATAATAATGTTATCTCTTTAATCACATGTAATTTTTACTTAGTTAGTTAGAATAAGATTTAATTATATCCTATTTAGACGGAGATGTCATCCAATTAGTTGGAATAGATGTAATTTTAGTATGATATATGTGATCTTAAAAGTTAAGATAAGATATAGCCTTGATTTGTACTTATGTGCAACTTAACTTTTAAATTAGAAGTGCCTATTTATATCTCATTTTAATCTTACTCTCAATAAAGAGTGTTCCTTTATATACTTTGAAGTAAAGTAACAAGGTTTGTCATTTCAACCATAATACTTTATGTCTCTTTACTTCTATTTTACTGTCTTATATTTTTCTTACTATCTAATCACTTGCTTATTTATGTGCAAGGGTTAAAACAATTTTCAAAAATAAGAGTTTTATAAGAAGACTGAATTGAATTTTAACGGAATCTAAAATTGACTTTTGTGTAAAGGATTATGCGCAACTTCGGCGCAAGTTCAATGTCCTAGAAGGTTTTTGTAACGCAAGCCATCATGGAACTTCCATGACTAGTAGAATATTTGAAGTTATACAGGATTTTAACGAGAGTGCTGAAATAACTTGTCATAGGCTTACTTTGGTGCTCAAAATCAATCATACACTGGCTAGACGAAAATCAAATTATTTATACATTATGGCTAAACTTGGAAGCTTATATATGCTTTGTAAAGTTCCATAACCTCAGACTTCCACGCACTATGTCAAACTAGTTGACAGACCCACATTTCTTTCTAATTTGGCCACTTTTCCCTGTAAGTACCCCAATATTTCCCATCTTCACCATTGAATCTCCAAAATCACTGTTAAACAGATACGGATTGTTGCTATATGATTTAACCATAGCTGCTGTTTCTGGATCTCCCAGTAGAGCTTGATCGGATTCTAAGACCCCAGCATTGTTTACAATGTTGGTATAATAAATGTTATCAAATTGAGAAGCTGTAGAATCCAGAGAAACGAGATTTGTATTTGATGCATCCTTGTTAGGGCACAAGCCTTGCAAGTTTGCAAGGAACGAAGTCTCAAGTGTAGGATCAGGCTTGCCAGAGCCCTTGAAGTCAAAGAGCCTTCTCTTGAATGTAAAGCACTGAGCAAATCCTATGGTATGTGCACCTGTAACAAACAATAATTAACCAAATTCTTTTTCTGGAAAAGAAATAGATAATGTTGCATGCCAGGTTACGATTAAAAAAAATGGTTGCATGCCAAGAAATCGGAAGTCTAAGTGAATAGTTAATAGTGATAAACTGATAATACTTGAGAGTCACTATGGTTTGTGGAGCCGTAAGGTATACCAGCATTCAATACTTTAAACAGAATTGCCTTGTTGCTTTTAGATGCAACTTAAAGGGCCTCAAGCCAAGGATGGACAACTGAGCTATGTACTATAACCAGAGTCAATAACCTGAGAGGACTACAACATCCTTAATGTCGAGACCCTTGGAAGTGAATTTAGCAGTTATAGCCTTTAGTGACTCGAGGGGTGATGGCAATTGGTCAATTACTGCCTGCTCACTTGCAGTCAACCCGTCTCTTCTTCCCAAAGGAACGTACCAATAAGGCCCTTCTGTCTGAAAAGGCATTAAGATTATAAAAGGTTTGAATCTTTCCAGCAGAATATGTGATTTGAAAATTTTAGTTACCAAAACTACAGCTTCTCTAGCAGCAAGAGCCAATAAATCAGCACATGAAACAGTAGATGGGCAAGCTTTTTCAACGTCCGCTTTAATGCTCTCAATGACTTCGTATCCTCTTGCTGAATTACGGTTTGGTGAAGCATTTTTCTCTCCTCTGAAATCAGTTGTATCATCAAGAAGTATTGAAGCATCACAACCCTGTAACATGCCAGATAATACCGCTTTCATAGTCCTCGTCAACTTGAAACCAACTAAAATATAAAATTATCATTGTTATTGTAAGCAAATTTGACCTTCAAATATGTGACATATTCTACTGTGGACTAACCAACATAGCCGACTACAAAGTGTTCCTTAGAACTCTTATAACTCCCAACTCTTACCGAAGCTTGTAAGTAATATTTTATGGACAATACAGCGTTTATATTTCCATGCACTTCGGCTTTTACATAGTAACAAAAACTGAAAAAGAAATACCAATTAAGCAACTGGTAAAGTTGTCGTAAATACTCATATTGTTATACCTTAGACACGAATAGCATAGCCATAAAATGCTTCTATTTTATGTTGACAAAATATTGCACTTTATAGATCAGACAAGCAGGAAAGGGAATAGACTTGATTATAACTATTACGTTTACGAAACAGTCATGAAAGTGCAAGCGAAGGAGTGATGCAGCCATCCTGTTGTCATTCTTGAAAGCTTTCCGTACACCGTATTTCACAATCATTTGCAGACTAGGACAAGACTGGTCATAGTAATCACAGTCAAGTGGTCCATCGGAAAAAGGAAGTGTAGAATAACTCGGAAATGGAGTGACTAGATGAAGCAAAGACAAGACCAGAAACAAGCAGAATGGCTTACTGAAAGTTGAGAACATTCTGTGACCTATTTGCAAATCCGTGGAAGTCCAGTTCTGATGAACTGTGACCTAGTCCTGGTGATTTATAAATGTTAAATGGAAGTGGGATTGTTCCATGATATCAGAAGTGGCAAAACCACTATCCCTTATGGCTGAAGCACCAATCAGGTACTCTATAAGTGGTAAGCATGCACTTAATTAATTACATGAAGCATTTACGTTTATTAGTTTCTTTTTCCTACTTGGGCGAATAGTATTGTTAATAACATAAGAAGGATCTGAGAGATTAAAAATGGGACATAAGTTATTTCAAGCACTGTGACTTCCAAATTCTTTTGCATGATCTTCATCTGAACTTGCATTAGAAGACCTTTTAATTCCAATATCACTATACTAATGAGCGTAGGTAAGATGACTTAAATACAAGGCACTTTCTAAGATTATGATTTGCGAATGGAAATAGACATCGCTGGACCACTAAGGCTTCATTGCACTCTGTCGCAATGCCGTTGCACGTTGATTAGTTTATAACAGTACTTTGGTCGTTTTGCCATCTGACGGTAAGCATATAATGACATATAAAATCATATCAAACTTCAGACTTTCAGAGTATATCTACATATCCACGACTGAACTAATCAATCAACTAAGGGCCACGATTAGAGAACGTGAGAAAAGCAGCAGTACTTTTTTTTTATTATTATCTGCAGAATATTAGTGAAAAATAAACATATAATGAGATTTAACAGCTAACATACTTGATCGGTAAGACGGGATTGCAGTAACATGTGATTGGTTTAGTTTAGATTTACGTTCATATATAAATTACTTCCTATGTTCATAAACGTATCTCTTTAAGAAGGTGAGAAATGGTTGAAGTATCCAACAGAGAAGAGCATTCAGTCAAGTACTTCCCTTATCAATATCCATTAAAAAATATCGTTAAAGCACTAAGAAGGACCTGTGCTAAGTGGGAGATGAAGCAAATATCTTTTCATTTCTGTGATAAGCTTTGCTTTTATTGAATGTCAAAAAGCTACAGTATTTTATTATATCTTCCACGTCTATCACCAAAAATGTCCAAAATTTCATGCGGAAAACTTCACACCACTTTCTCCATGTCTCATTCCTTACACTCACTCACAAGTCACACCCTCAAAATAATGCGTGTTGAAGTTTTAGTATATGGAGGGGCTAGTTGAATCCATGTATATAATGATTATTTCCACTTGGAATGTAGGTTTGAACTGACAGTACTTTCCTGCTGCCCAATATAAGCTATTAATCAGAGGTTGGACGGTTTTATGAGAACTTTGCAGATAGTTTAGTCAATTAATTGGAAGAATATGCTTTTGATGGTTCGTCAGTCTATAGAAATCAGGATAAAAGTGATATACATAGTCAGATGTTTATGTCGCAAAAGTCATGACAAAACACAATTATTCTATGCAACATTCCAGCAGAAACTGGGAACCTAAGACTTTCTGTAATGTATTTTTTTTCACTCCTTAATGAGAGCCATAGAGTATGTTGGATCACATGTAACTAATTGTTTTCATTATCTTTTTTTTTTCTTTCAAGAGCTTGGTTCCTTCTAAGGAAAATACGTGAAAGCAGTCAGTTGTCTTAGGTGCTGCAGGTTTTTTGCAGACAAAAAATGGAATAGAAACATAAATGAACATTAAAAAAGGTATCTCGTGGATGCGCCAAAACCGCTACAGGCATGAAAAGCTTAAATCTAAGCGTCGGTAAGGAGGCAATGGTTGAGAATGGGATCATCAAAGATTATCTTACTAGAGAAGCGAAAAAACACACAAACATTATATAATGGCCCATGCAGGTCTCGAACCTGCGACCTTCGCGTTATTAGCACGACGCTCTAACCAACTGAGCTAATAGGCCACTGGTGGCGATAATTATCGTTAACTATTATATAGTTGTAACATTCCAGTGTATCATATGATACAAAAAAGCCATAATTACATTTAAGATAAACTATTTAAGAGTACGACCAACATGTGACTACTTAAAAGAGACATCTAACTTCAGCTCCAGTTGTTCCTCTCTTCTTTTTTTTTTTTAAGCCCCTCCTTCGTTGTCTATAAAAGCAACTTCTTTCCTTCAAATTCCATGTGGAGGACTTCATGCCCCTTTTTCTTCAACTTCTCAAGAAATGATCATGGTTATACAAATTCACTCAAAGCCCCTGTAGCTTCGTTTTGTCTCAAAATGTTCATTAACATCGATTCAGTGACTTTAAGACAATGCTGCTTCTAAGTTTAGGAAACCAAGCACCAAGTTTTACTAATGTCCAGAGTCGTTTGTCTAGTTACTATGTGATTTCTAATGATACTTGGTGAAAATTTATCATAATGACATTTGTTGATCTTTCATAATGATATAAGCATGTCCAAATAGTTGATTAATTGCCATGTTTTAAGTTTGATATCATTACTTATACAAGTTAAGTAATATCTATATTTCCCTTCCTTTGCTAGCATCCATCAGATGCAAGAACCAAATCGTTGTCATATGGAACTTACGCAAAACTAACGAAAGACACCAGGATTTAAAACCAGAAACAAGACAGCTTTTATAAGAAAATTCACTGCAAGTTGCAAGAAGAATGATGTAGAGTCACTTATAATTGATGAAACAAAAAACACATCAATTATTCCACCAATGCACTGGCCAGTGCTGGTGTACCTAATGGCTTGCCTCGTCCCATAGCGAAACCTCTGGTTCCATCAGGCATTCTTGGACCCCTGGAAATTTGCTTAGCAGATGGTTCGTTTTGTAGATTGGTAGGAGACTGTGGAGAAGGGGAAAGCAGGCCTCGTCCAACATAGCTTAGTCCCTGTCCCCTTCCCTTTCCGCGGCCTCTTCCCCATCCTTTCTTTGATGACCCTGAATTTTCTTCAGCCTGTAAGAAACCATTTTTATGTCAAACTCTAAGCCGATAAAATAGTTTGCATGTTTATTTTGAACGTAGCAACGTCCTTGAAAAAAATTTTGGCATCAACGATGTACACTTGCTCAGTTCATGTATAATAACAGAGGATTGTATTTCTTATTCAAAGGCAAAGACGCCGCAAATTCAAGAACTATCTTTCTGCTTTTTCTTTTGGATCCATAATAATTGCATTGTATGTATATTCATTCAGAAATTCTTTTTAAAAGACGAAGATAGTTGCAAAAATTTTTCTTACATTACTCTCAGCGGTAGAGTCTGCATTGTTTGGCTGAGAGGATTCTTCATATGATTCTGGGCTGACCGCGTCATCATCATCGAACATGCCATCGAACTCTGACTTTCTGTTCTTGAGAACAGATTTTGGCTGCCCATTGTCACGTTTATAAATGTATCAAATTTTAACTAAGCAGGAGAACATGAGTAGAATACCTGAAGAAATGAATTCAGTTTAGGCATACCGAGCATCTAAGCAGCAGCCTTACACGGAGCCCTTTTCTCCAGTTCCTTTCATCATTCAAGGTCTCAACCTGGTGAAGCCACAGACTTATAGAGAACAAAGATAAAAAGCATTTATGGAATCCACTTTACAATGGAAAAAATGTAAAATCTTGGACATACCGCTCGCTCAGCTATTTCTGGACCCTCAAACTCCACAAGTGCATGTAGCTGAAAATAAAGAATCGTGAGAAGATCTGCTAGCTAGAACATTTTGGTGCTTACAAAATATGTCGCTTTATTATCAATACCTTGTTGCTCATTAAGAAATCACTACGTTTGGAACGTGATGAATTGGATTCCTGGGGATGGCATATTCTGATGGTTTTCACACTGCTCACAATAGGAACATGTGATCAAGCAGCAAAGACCTCAACATTAGCTAAAATGTATTGACAAAGAACAAAAGGAAGTCCCTATACAAGAAACTTAACCTTCCAATCACACTAAATATTTTCTCGAGGTTTTGGTGAGAATGATCTTCAGGTAAGTTCTCAACAACAACAGTACGAGACTGCAAAATGCCAGGAAAATGCTAAGTTTTGGGGAAGAAACTTTTGGAAGATTAATTTTGGCACAAATGGTTTTTCCTGACTTACCTGTAAGTCTTCTCTGTCTTTTTCAGTGAAAGGCATGTTGCGTTTTACCTTCTTGCCATCTTCACTTATAACCTGAATAAGAGCAAATAGAAAATCAAAGTCGGGATGAAACCAGATATGAAAAGGACAAAATGTTAATGACTCTGGCATTTGTCGCAACAAAATCATGTGACAATTTAAGCAAAGAACTCACTAGCTTTGAAGAGGATTTAAGTGCTTGAGTAAGCAACTGATTGTTAGTAGTCAGAGACTTCATTTTCTTTGTTGAGACAACAACAGATATCGGCACTGTTGCAGAGACAAATTTATGAATTATTAATATTCCTGTCAGTGGTATACCGAAAACCGCTAGTAATGATCCTTATTCCTCACCATAGCCTTCAGGATCTTTACTAATGTGTTTTGCCATAGATTCATTTGCAAGAAGACTCATGTCACTGAATTGGTACTCCACCTGTTTCACACAAAATCAATACCTGGATTTGAAAGAAACTCAACAGTATAACTGTTAATCCATGTTTCCTACTTCTTCATTAGTCGTACTGTTACAACAAAACATCAGGTAAGAACTAGAGAATCAATCACCCAATAAAGTGCAACCTTTGAAATTCAATCATGATTTTGGACCCAGTGCAGAAAGCAACAGCCAGATTTCCTGACAAGGTTTGATTTGGAATATACCCTTGATACCTAACTAGTAACTAGATGGTATTTGTTTAAAAGAAGAAAATTCTATGGTCAGGCTTATGATCGTTACTTAATCCCGTCAGACTGGTAACATAAATGCGTGGATCGAAATCGATGTCAAACCCTTGGTGCAGGGACCAAAAATCAACCTAAATTGGCAAACACTACTAGCAGCTGCTCGAAGGTCGATACGATGTAGGGAAAAATAAGGTAACGTAATATCCTGAAATGAAAGGATACAATTGAAATTCAAGATTTAATCATGAGGACGGCACTGCTTAATTGGAACCCTTAGATTGGTTAAGAAGGACACATAACACATTAGCCTCTGATGGAAGTCGTGAAAACTTGGTCAAGAACATTCATTATTGTCACAGAATTTTAAGAGACGTATTGGAGTTCTCAGCAATTCCACGAAGAGTTCTAAAAACTGATGATAGAAACAATCATCGTAAACAATAGAATATGAGAAAACAAAATAAGAAACCTGTTTGATGATCTTTTGACGAAGATCGTCAGTGAGAACATTGTTCTTGTTGAACTGGTTAGGCATTGTAAGGTTGGGATTAGACATCAAGAACGCAGTGGGATCCTGGTCCCCAACAACGAACCAATCGGATCCATTAGGCGCACCAAAATAATGAAAACAAGGGAATAAATAACCAGACACAGGGATCTGGTCAGTTGCGTGTGATCTAGGCAAAAATTCTGGGGCTTGAGCATTGAACTTGAATGACGCACTATTGTTACTATTACTGCTGCTACTACTACTACTGGTGCAACTATTACTGGGTTTTCTTGCTTCTTTCATTTTCTTTTCAAGAGAAGTTGACTCTTCTTCAATCTTTTCCTCCGGTTGTGCTTGTGCCATCTTTGTTTGATCTCTTTCCTGCTTTGTGATATACATACAAAGTTTCAATCTTTCATACTCTCTCTCTTTTGGGTCTATGTGTTTGTGTGAGTGTATGCCTTACGAATGTGTTTTCCTTTTGTCGTGTTTCTATTGTCTCTCTCTCTAAAGCCTCTCTCTTCCTGAAGCTTAGGAACTGCAATCTGAGATATTGAATCCACCTTTCGCGCCCAAAGAGAGGTTGCTTATTACATCAGACCGTTGCTCGTGGGTTTGACCAGTTTTCTTTCGTTTCTTTTTTTATTATTATTTTTAAGGTTTTGAAATTTTCTAATTTGGCCTTTTTCAGATTTCTGTATTATCATTTATTGTGATTTTTTATTATAATTTTTATATTTTTATATTAATTTTTATGTGTTATTGTCAATTTCTTTGTCATTTTTTCAATTTTTTATTGTATTAATATATATTTTTAAAATTTTATATTTTTTTTTTCTATATTTATATTTTAAAAAATAAGAAATCAAATCTTAAAACCAAATTGATACCAAATAACAGCTAAGCCTTGCTTGCTTAAAATATATAGATACTAAATAGTTACCGTGCTTGTTTGCTAATTGTTCGGAGTATTAAGTATGCCATACAATTAATATAATTAGAGTTTGATAGACTTGACGTAGGAAACGGTAATACGTGAATATTATTGATTTCATATATAAAGAAGTCTTCTGAAAACTTTTGTGAATGCCATAACTCCAGAAACCCAAGTCACTATTATTGAAAAAACTTCCAGGTGCAGAGCCATCTGAGATCAAGTCCCGTACCATGAATGAAGCAATTGAAAACCTATCTTCAATCGTTCCTATCATCCCCCATAGTATTCGAATCACGCCCTATACTAAGGTAGCACATCTAACCCTTACTACTATATAATCACATGGAGATATACAAATTCTGATTGTGATGAAACCAATGCTTTGAAATGATTAAAGTTGAAATTCTTATTAAATTAGAGACTCATATGAATGCCGACATAGCTCATTATCCATAGACAACAATTCACATGAAAGTAGCAAGGTGACTACTTACTATTTGTGGGCCAACAAAATGAAAGCACGATGGCAACATACGTAGTAAGGTGTTAGGTAGTTTGGTGAAGGCCTTAAATAATTGGCTTTCAAACTTGTGTATAACTTTATTTAATAAGTGATAATACAATACATTGATTTTGGGGATTTCATAATTACTCTAACTATAGATTCAGCTCAAGAAATTGAGTTACAATTTAATAGTTATCAGTTGGACAGTTATGTCAGTTATATTAGTTATGGTACACAACCCTTGCAACAGTCATCTTGACTGGACCAGGCATAAGAATCTTATCTTTTAGTGCAATTTTTGTAAGTCTGAATAATTTCTACTCTAAACTCTAAACTATGTATAACCGTGGATGCTTATATATATATAGTACGTAGGGAATAGGCAAAATGTTGTTAGGCCCTCGCATAAAATTGCTTTTCATCTTTTTACTATTTTCCATACTTGTCTCAAAATCATTAAATTTCATATTATATTCCAATTACTTGACTAAAATACACCTCCAAACCATTTAACATATTGACATTAATAATAAAGTTGGAAACTTGGTTGTAAGAACAGAAGGATCTTAGGAAGAAACTTAACCTCAAAATAAGCCTTATGATAACCTTATCAGAGCTAAGTTGGAAGCCATTTGTAGAGAAAAATGGATGGTGGATAGAAGTGGGGGCAATTAAGAAAAGACTTCCTTATTTGGATCATGGGTTAGGTCCTATTCCAAAAAATGAAACAATGCAAATCATTGCACATTTTGATCAAATTGATGATACTACTACAAATATTCATAAACATTTGTATGATATTTTTGATGAGGTAAATAGGAGATTCTATGCTAGAGGATGCACTAACCTCTTAAAGAATATTGTTGCTTTAAGTGATAGCAAAAGTTGGTCCTAGTTGAAACTTTTTTTATCCGAAAATTTTTTGGCGAAGCTCATAATACTAAGTCATTAAGAAACTTCCTTTAGGATATTCAGTAGTACTTTAATGCTACAACAGTACCTAAAGGTGACAAAGTCATGCTCACTAGTATATACTTAGTAGGAGATGCAAAACTCTCATAAAGAGCTAAGATAAATGGCTACTTTAAATCAAGCAAGTAGGATATTAATATATGGGAAGTGCTAGTTCAGGAATTGAACGAGCAATATCTTCTTTACAATGCATGTTGGGTTGCTTATGAATCATTATGAAAATTATGATTGGGGAAACTGCCTATAATTATGTTGAAGCCTTTAATTCACCAATGCTAGACATTCTGAAAATGTTCGAAGAAGATAAATTGTTTAACTTTTTTCTTAGGTTGCAAACCTAGGCATAAATTAAATTACATTGGCTAGGTGTCTAGGATTGACCCAGTGCGATAGTGGCAGCTCATCAATTATTTGATCTACGTCAGTATAAGGATAAGGAGACAAGAATACCTCTAAGATTGATAATATAATCTTCTAAGATTATATCTATATTGTGGTGCTTCCTTAATTATTGTGTTATAACAATACATGAAGCATAATACCTCTTACTAAATTGTGTCTTACTTGTGAATTCTTTTTGTTTATAGGATTTAGATATAGGTTCATCTTTTAAGTTCTTCCTTTTTACAGAAGTTGTCTTACTGGTTGAAGGTATATTTCACTCATTTATTCTAGTCTATATTTATCATTAGTCACCTTTTGTGCTCATAACATTGAGCACAAATTTTTACAAAAGTTGTCTTACTGGTTGAAGGTATATTTCACTCATTTATCCTAGTCTATATTTATCATTAGTTACCATTTGTGCTCATAACATTGATTCCAAGTTTTCATTCCCTTTTTGTAAATTTGGTTAAAGATTCCTTAAGTGATTATATTTCTTTTCTTAAAGAGGCATTTCCATTTACCGATTTTTTTCTATCGCCTTCATCCATAATCTTTGATTCTAAGTCATGTATAAGTTTCTCATTTTCTAACTTGCATTTATTTAATAATTTCAAGATATCTTATACTTAATTGACAATTTCTTCTTTTTCTTAATAAAAACTTCTAAATAATCCACTAATTCATCATAAATGAAATCTACATGACATTCATCCTCACTAAGAGAAGTAAAGGCAAATGGTACCTCATCATTCACCATAAAACACATGTTTGTAACTTCATATTCTCCTTTATGCTCACTTGAATCATCACATATGATTGCTTTCAATGCCTTTGTCTTCTTTCTTTTCTTCTTCTCCTTCTTGTCACTTTCTTTAAGGTGCAGGCAATGTGATCTTATGTTACCTACTTTTTTACATTAAAAATATGTAATGTTAGACAACTTATTGTTAAAATTGGACTTACCTGTTGTTGAGTCCCTTCTTTGTATATATATCTTCTTCTTTAAGAATTTTTTAAAGCTCCTAACAAGTAGGACTGTGCCCTCAACTTCCCTTCTACTTGTGGAGGCTTTATCATCATTAAATACCTCCTTTAACACTTTAAACACCATATTATTTTTCTTTTGTATGGTCTCCTCCTCTTGCTTCTCCTTTAGTCTAATATTATAAGTTAGGCTGGATCTTATTATCTCTTCAAGGAGAAGGACATTTAGGTCTATAGGTTTTTGGATGGCTGTTATTTTAGCTTCCTACGACTTTAGCAAGGACTTAAGTATCTTTATCGTTGAGCCCACATTTGTATAAGTTTTTCCTAATTCTTTTAAGAGTATTGATAGTATTAATAAATTTAGCATATGTGGAAGATATATTTTTATCACGCATTATGTGAAAAAGTTCACATGGTTGGTCAACATGCTAAATATTTTTATCACGCATTATGTGAAAAAGTTCATATGGTTGGTCAACATGCTAACCTTAATTTTTTTCACTTAGTTAGTTCCCTCCTATGTCGCTTCTAGGGTATGTCAAATCTCTAAGAAATTTCATAAATAGATATCTTATTTAACTCCTTCCTACTCAAGGCATAACTGAGGATATGCATTGTTTTATTGTTCAAATACATTAATTTCTCTTCATTACTATCCCATTTATCCTCGGATTTTAATACCTTTTGATTGCTTATAATTTTAGTGGGTATGGGGGTTTCTTGTGACACTATTTTTCATAGCTTAACATTGTCATCCATAAGAAAACATCTTATCCTGGTCTTCAAATATAGGTAGACATCTCTATTAAAATAAAGGCTTCTACTTGTTTTTATCCTTCTACATTATTGAAAGGGGCAAAAATGTTCACGTATATTATAACTTTATTCACCAATTCGCTAGAATTAAACTAATATGAGACCTAAGCTCTGATACAATTTGTTGTTCATAATTGACATCTGAAGGTGAAGGTAAATTAAGTTCTTTAAATTTTTCTAAGTTTATTATACCTAATTACATAATCCTTCTAAAAAAATATGCAGAAGCTTAATAAATAAATAAATAAATAATATTCAATAATGTAAAACTTAAAAATAAAAAGGTTGAGTAAAAAGGTACAAACCAAATTTATAATAGTTCGGTATCAATTTCCACATCTATGTCCACTTCCCAATGCCTTCTTGAGTATTTCACTATCAATAAATGTCAATTGTACAATTTAGTCCTTTTCTAAAGGCTTTAAGATAACCTTTATAACTTCCCAATTTTACAAGTGTACAACCTCTCAAAAATATACTTGAAAAATGTCTTGCTTAACTTATAAAATGTTTTAAAAGGCTCATAAATTACTCAAGAATGTGTGTACAAAGAATCACTTAAACAACACCAAAACTCAACCAAACTTGATCAAAAACCACTAAAATCCTTCAATTTACACTTATATGTGTTTCTCAATTTTTGTATGTAATACAAACTAAACAATATATCTATTTCTAGTGAAAATTTGGCTAACTAGTCGTTTATGGTTGTTGTGTAAAGTTAAAATTCATTAAATTTATTTTTTGATGGTTTTTATTCATTGGAATGTGATTCTTGCATATATCAGTCAACCGATCTCAAGTATTAGCCAGGCGATAAGTGATTGACTGATACATGATACTGATTGATTAATTTTGC
>JAOXYD010000136.1:21500375-21513189 GCA_028565735.1 Pinacopodium congolense
AAAACTATTTAAGAGCAGCCTTCCATAATAATGAAAGTACAATCAATTCAACTTCAATGCCACCAGCATGTTCATTAATCTTTAGTCTGTCTAAATCTCCAAAGGTATACACAACTATTTGAGAATAACTAAATAACCATAGGATCCGAGGCAAAGTTACCGATAATTTCCATCTATCATTCATCACCTAGCAACAAATGCACATTCCAAACATGCTACACAAATTCCCAAACTAAAGGACAAAAAGACAGTGTCAACCATCAAAATTCCAAATGAACAAGATATCCTAACCTTGACAACCTCCAAGTCGTTCTAAAGCATTAACAAACTACCTATGCAAATTAGGTGACCATCACCTCCTCGGATTCCGGGAAGATGTTGAGATGATTGAGGTCTATTTCGTATATTTGACTGGCAATTAGGTGTAGAAGATGAAACCGATCTAGTACAGCTTAATCTTGAACCCGTCGAGCTAGATTCCACCCTCTAACTCTTGATCCTAGGAGTCAAAAGAGACAAACTAAGAACTGTCTGTTTATCACTGCCATCCTTCTTTGATAATCCAAAGTAAACCTTAAATGGAATATAGGCCTTCATTCCTCTCATGTTCTTGCTATCCTGAAATGCACCTTCGTTTCCAAACAGATTCCCTTTCTTTAAGTCCATAAAGCAAAAGTGAAAAAAAAAAAAGTCAATTTTCATTTACCTGTTTTGAATTAAAGGTTTGAAATTTGACACGCATAAGATAAACTTGACGCCGGTTTCATTCATATGTGAATTACTTTGTTGTACCTTATATTATAGCTCAGAATTCAGTTTAGAATCAAAGATGAGTTTTTCACTGGAGGTTTGATCTTCACCGTTCCATAACTAAACAGAGCTCATCCAATTTTTCTTGTCCCTATAGTCCTCCTTTTTCATTTGGCCATTTTCATTATGATCACAGTTTTTCTTCAATGGATGAACTCTTCTAATACTGATTTACTTTTCTATTCTGTGTATTGCATTAACTTGTCCTTCTAAAACAAAATCATTGCAAGACAAGAAACAAAAAATAACATTCAAAACAAAATCAATAATCACGTAATTAATTGGTTTGAAAAACAATATTCACCATTGCTTCAAAAGAAGGAAAGAAGATATACATTGGGATCAACTCGTTAAGGTGATTGCTAGAATCCACTATCCAATGTTCTAATTATTGATCGAGAACAACCCAATGAAACTAATTAAATCCTTTTCTTCTTTCCCAAATCACTATCACACAGTTTAAAACATCATCTTATATATCTATATATGCAACAAGGAAGTAACCATCATTTAAAAGGCACACGGAAAGAGGAAGCTCGCATTTAAGAGCATCAATCTTTGTAATCTCATCTTCCAAAACCTTAATAAAACCGTTAACTCTCGAAACCTTGTCAGAAACATATGTGATCACCGACACCTCTTTAAGGAAGCCTCTGATTGCCTTAGGAACAAAAGTATGCCTAAAATCCAAGCTCCGGTAAGGTTGTGGGAGCGAACCCATTTCGACACACATACAACCTAATCCCTGCAACACACCCTTTCACCAAAATTCCTCAAACAAAACCAAACTATATATATCTTCCACAACAGATAAAGGGACAGTGGTATAATGAGATAGAGAGAGAGGGCACAAGAAATGGTCATCTATTCTGGCAAGTGACCCAAAAACTCATGAATGACCAACGAAAAGAAAGATGAAACATAGATGAAAAGAAAGACCCACAATTCCCATTTTAACCTTAAAACATACGAAGCGCGTACTTGTCTTTTCATTCAAAATATCGATGCTGATTAGGCTGTCTGAGCCACTAGGACTACGAAAACTAGGCCGCTTAGTCGGGTCGTTTTTAGTTTAAGAAAAAGGAATAATCACATATTGCTTATTCCCTTAAATTTATTATAAAAAACCTTTTAACCTCTCTTCTTTTGTAAAAATAAAGACATGCTGAATAGTATAAAATTTGTTTACTATTATTTTACTCCATTACTATTGTCTTATTCATATTTATTTATTTCTCTAAATTAATTACTATTTTAGAATATTACTATTACTAAACCCTATTTATTTCAAAAAGTCATTTCATGAATAGAGTTTATTTAAGTAAGAAAGTATGTTTTGTAAATTTTGTTACATATGAAAAATTTTGTGTATATAATTTGTTATAATTTCATATATAGAATTTATTTATATACCACTATGATTTGTTCACTTTTAATCTTCTTATTATGAAATGGTTACATATGTAAGGAAAAAAAAGGAAACTACATCTCACCCCTTATGATTTGACCTTTTTTCACTTCATTTTGTGAACTTTGAAAATGATAAAACACCCCTAAACTTTCAAGAAATTTCATCGTATCTCCTGGTTATTAGATTTTGTCTCAATCATTAATGGAGAGCTAAAGTAGTGATTGACATGGTAATGTGAAACTTAAGCACAAGCAAGTTGTCTTCATAAGATTATAATGGAGTTCTTAAGAAATAATAAAGAAAAAATTCTCACAAGGAAGAATAAGACTTAAATTTTTGGCTAGCTACATACATACTATAACCTATATATAAGCTAAATAAACTTTAAATAATAAGGAAATAAAATCCTATAAGGGAAAGGATATTCCTTTTTATTCCTTTGCTTAACTAAATAGGAAAGTAAATTAGATTTTAGATTTTATTTTTTAAAAGTAATCATAATCAAATTATATCTTAAACTGAATAAAACTTAACTAAATAATAAATGTGTTTCCCCTTTAGTCATCTGAAGTTACTACCTCTTTAATATATTTAAGCCGAAATAATTAGGTAAATTATGAAGCATGCAAGTAGGGCTTTAAGCATGCAGACCAAGTTGTATTGAACTCTTCAAGCCTTGTTCTTTATGTCCAAAACATCTCCCATCTTTAATAACATGTTTGATAAGTTATTAATTTTAGCAATGCACCTAAAGCTTATAAAACAATTTCCATTTTTTGTATCTTTATTATTAATCCTTGTAAATCTTCCTTCATGTGTTTAGACTTAACTCTCATTATTAAGCATCTAATTTCCTATAATAGATTATGATGATGGCTGAAAATAGGTGCACGCATAAATTGATCTTCATCATTCCCTCCTTTGAAAAAGTCCATTCTCTAATCACCTACATCATATAATAACAAATTGAAAACATTAAAGGTAGCACTTATATTATCACAGTTTCTTGGCAAGCCTAGCATATAAGCATTATCATTCATCTCTCTAGCACTTGAAAATGGGCATCTCCTTAAGGTTATAACTTAGAATTCCTTTGTGTAGCAATCCTCTTCTTTCTTGTATGAACTCAACCCCGATTGCCAAGTTCAAAGACAACTTTTACATGCCCCTTATTAGCTTACTTTACATATTGTTCATTTTTACTCTCTATATTAGATTGAATCCTTAAATGCAAATCTCTAACAAAATCTGCCTTATACTTACCATCCAAATTAGCACAATTGTTAGAAGGTAAAGATGAGATATCTAAAGGAGTCAAAGGAATAAATATATACACAATTTCAAAAGGAGAATACGCAGTAATAGAATGGATGGTCTTATCATATGCAAATGTTTCAAGCTCTTTTAAATGGTATCATCTAATATAGTTATAAATGTCCTATTAACTACTTTAATTTGTCCATCTCTTTGAGGATGTGTAATAATATAAAAAAGAGTTTTGTTCCTAACCTAATCCATAAAGTATGCCAAAAAAAGACTAAAAATTTTGACATCTTTAGCACTGACTATTATTCTAGGCAAGTGATGCAGCTGCATAATTTTCTTAAAGAACTAGTTAATGATATAAGAGGTGTTATTGGTTTTGAGAACATATAATAAAATGTACCATATTGCTAAATCTATCAACAAAAAAAACTATATTATCCTTACCACTTTGTGAAGTAGGCAAACCTAATATAAAATCTATTAAAAATTTAGTCTAAGTTTAATTAAGTATGGGTAAAAGAGTAATACAAACCATATAACATCACTTTTGATTTTGTTTATTTACATATTATATACTTATCACAAACAGATTGAACATCATAGTTCATATTAAGCCAATAAAGTTATTCCTGCATTATGTCTAAAATCTTTTACACACCAAAAATACCCCGCTAAACCTCTCCCGTGAGTTTTATAAATAGTAATTCATGCAATAGGCGTGTAGACACATAAAATTTATCTATCTTAAACAAATAATCATAATGCCTATAATACTTACCAAATGCACACTTAGAAATTGTATCCTAAACTTGCCAAAATCAGAATCATAAGCATGCAATTCCTTAATGAACTTAAAACCAAGTAATTTAGTCTACAATAATTTAAGTAATGCATACCTTTGAGAAAAAGGATCAACATTGTCCTTTTCATTTTTGTATTTAATCACATAATAAAATGTTTCTATCAATTCCAACCACTTAGAACACATTCTATTAAGTTTATATTGGGATTTTAGAAATTTCAAACTTTCATGATTAGAATGAATGATAAACTACCTTGACCATAAATAATGTTGTCATGCTTTTGGAATGCTCACTAATGCATATAATTCCTTGTAAAAATGATACCTCACTAAATTCTTCATAATATGTAATTGGCTTAGAATCCTGCATCAATACCAGTTCTAGATACATAACATTCAACTTCAAAAGCCTTATCAAAATTAGGCAACCATAATAAAGGTGCATTAGTCCACTTATCTTTCAATATATTAATAGTCTTTTCTTGCACTTCCTCATACTTAAATGAAACATTCTTTTTAATAAGTTTATTTAATGGAGCTATAATTGAACTAATTTTTTTTATAACCCTTTGGTAGAAATCTACAAACTCATGAAAGCTTATACTTCATTTGCATTTTTAGGTGCAGGTCATTCTCTAATATTTTTAACCTTATCTTTAGCTACACTTATCCCCTACAAGATCGCAACAAAGCTAAGAAAACTAATTCCATGCAAAATACGTTTCTTATATAATTAATGCTCTCTTGAAGCACTAAAAACAACATACAAATATTTCACATATCATCAATGTAACGAGTATACACTAAAATATCATTAAAGTAGACTAAAATAAATTTCTTAATAAAAGGGCTTATAACAGGATCCATTAACCTCATAAAAGTGCTAGGTGTCTTATTTAAACCAAATGGAATTATTAACCAATCATATAAAATATGTTTTGTTTCAAATGCAAATTTTCATTCATCACCCTCTTTCATACAAATTTGATAATAACCATTCTTTAAGTTAATTTTAGAAAACACACTTAAACCATGCAATTCATCAAGCATACAAACTAATCAAAAGATTGAATGCCTACACTTTACAATGATATTATTGATGGTTTAGAAATCCAAACACACGTGTCATATTTTATCTTTCTTATGCATAAAAATAAAGGAAATAAACATGAATTAAAACTCTCCCTTATGAATCCCTTTTGCAACAACTCATCAACTTACCTTTAAATCTCTTTTATTTCTTTGAGATTGGTTTTATAGGCTGGCTTTTTAGGGATTAATGCTCCAAGAATAAAGATTATTTGGTGTTTAATACATCTTATGAGAGGTAATCTATGTGGTATTTTTTTAGGAAACAAATATGTAAATTCATGCAATTAAGAAACAACCATACTAGGCAAAGTAGGGATAAGATCTTAGTGAAAATAAAGTAGCTTTATACAAAAGTACAAGTAATTATTGCCTTACTAATTTTATATTCTTGATCTCACTATTTTTAGTAAGGGTACTAACTTTTTTATTTTTCTCTCCATTTTTAAAATCTTTTTCCTTACTATTTTCTCTTTTGTACGCATTCACTTTCTATCTCATACTTTTCACTTTTTGGTACACTCTTATTCTCTTATTTCTCTTTCACACCCACTTTTTTATTTTCTCTCATTTTTCACTTTCTTGGTATTCTTATTTAATTTTCATATGCCTCCACTGATTTGAGAGGGTTTAAGTAACAATGCAGTTATTCATCATGAAAGAATATGAATTTTTTTACTTATTATGAGCAACCTTCCTATCAAACTTTCATGGATGCCCAAAAAGTAGATAAAACAACATACATTGGCACCATATTATAAAGAAATTCATGTTTACAAGTTCTAATGAAGAAAGATATTAATACTTATTTTGTAACCTTGATCTCCCCATATTCATTAAGTTATTACAGTTTATACGGCTTAGGATTCTTCAAAGTAGGCAAATTCAATTTCCTTACTAGCAAGGTACTAACAACATTATTGCAATTTTCACTATCAATGATTATGCTATATACTTTGTAATTTAGATGACAATGAGTATGAAAGATATGCTCACGTTAAACATCATCACCATCTTATTTAAGTTGACTATTAAGAGTAGGCTTAGTAACTAACATCTCTTTATGCATGTGTTCCTCAATCTCCATGTCACTATAATCCTCCAATGTTGGCATTTCATCATCATTTTAAATAACACTCTTCACATCACCATTATCCCTTACAATCATAGCCTTCTTATCTGGATATTAATAAGCAATACGTCCAAGTTCTTAGCACCTAAAACTATGTAATATCATGTAATGTTTGAGAGGATTTAGTTTCAAGTTTATCTTTGGATGAGGTATTTACTTCTTTATTCCATCCTCTTTAAGTTTAGAAGCTTGTGAATTGTTTTTCCAATTTGATTTCCATGAAGAAATCGAACTAGACTTAGAAGAACTTCTAGACTTTATTTGCTTATCCACTTTGAAAGCATTGTGCATCAAATCTTCCATCTCCATATAATGTTATAGCTCAACCAAATCAGTTATCGCTTTACTTAAACCACCAGTAGACCTCTTTATAGTAGCCTCTCAATCCTCTTTTACATTAGTTATAATCATGCCTATTTGAATCTCTTTGCAATAATCCTCTATACTTTTAGAACTTTGAGTTAGTTTTTACATCTATCCATACAAATCTCTATAGTACTAACCCTGGATAACCATTCTTATGCATGTTAAGCTTAAGTTGATGCCACTTTATATTAGCATCATCCATAAATTTAACTATTTCTTGTTTTACCTTCTTTTCTTCAAAATAGTTGTGACAATAAAAATGTGTTCAACTTTTTACTCTTACTTTAAGTATAATTTAGGATGATTCTTTCCTTAAAATATAGGAATCTTTATTTTAATGCTTCATAAATTACTATCTTATTTTTCAAAATCCTTTTTACCTTTACTCAAACTAATCTAATTAAAAATAAAAACTCTCTCCCCTTCATCTCCCTCAAGCATATGCTTCTTCAAAGATATAGATCTGGACAAGAACTCTATTCCATCCAATCTCATGGTAAGGGTCCTAAATTAATCTTAGAAAGCCTTCATAAATACTTAAAGTCTACTTCATTATCTGCATTACAACTCATTTTAAATTATAAAGAGAAATACGTTAGTTATAAGTTAAATTCGTTTATCTCACACACTCATTCATGTGTTTTACACTCAATATGATGTTCAGTCACTCATTTTTTTCACTTGTATTTGTCTTTTCTAGCTTCTGTGCTCACCACTTTTTCCTTTTAACACTCAAAATTTCCCTTAAAAACTCTTTAAAAAGAACTCTATTAATAGTCCTATCAAAATAACAAGCAACAATTTGAATAAGAAGAACAACAATTGCAAATAAATCTAAGAATGCAAACAAAATTAAAGGACAATAATAATGAATAAAACAAGAAATTAATGAACAAAAGAGATAAGAAATTATTGAAAATAGAAATGATAGGGATGCATTTTATAGTATTTCTATATGTGTTATAATATAATTTCATCCTCATTTTATTATTTAAAGGCTTAAATTATTCTCTTTTTACGTTTACATGCAGATTTGAATTTAGAACACAAAAACAAATTTAAAGGGTGATAAGTGTACTTTAAATAAATTAAAATTAAAAATTGAAGTTTTAAAAAAAGAATAAACATAAAAATAAAATTAAAAAATAAAATTCAGATGCAAACCGATGTGAAATTTCAAAAGCTTTGCATGATTAATTGTTGATTCTGTTGCAGAGTGTTGCTTGGACTGGACTGGACTGAAACTAACCCATCTGCTGTTGACACATGGGCCTGGCCTGGTGCAAGGACTGAAGTTGTTGATGGGCCGGCCTAGTGAAGCTCCTACATGGCCCGATCTCGCTCCTGCGCGGCCCGATCTAGCGCCTGGAGTGGCCTGATGCAATCGATGGAGAGCTGCACAAAAGGGAGCGAAAAATAAAAGCAGGGGGAGTTTTTGAATTAATTACGCACGAAAACTCAACAGAAGCAAGTGGGACCAGTGGGGAGCTTGTGGTTGGCGGCTGAGGGTGAGACGAAGGTGGAACAAGCGGCTAGCGGCTTGGAGCTCCACCAGCGACGCACCATGAGACGCTGCATGGACCGTGACAAGAGAAACCCGTCAGCTACAATTTGAGGAATTAATTTCATATTAACTACTATTCCCAGATAGTTTTTGAATTTGGAAGAACGTGAAGCTTTCAATTTTTTCTGTTCTCTTGCTTTATTCTTTAGTTTTCTGTGCAAGATTTTGTTTTATTCGTTGGTTCACTTTGTTATTTCTTTTGCAAATTCACTAATTCTTTAAATAGTAGACTGGTATTTGGTTAGTTTGACTTTGTATTTTAATTTTTTTATCTAATCTTTAAAACATTGTTTACTTTTAAATATGAATAATAATTTCAGATTTATTTTCTTAATTAAGTATTAAGTTGTTTAAGGTTTTATTCCATATAGTTTCAATTATCCATATAGTATTTGGTTCATCTACGTTTAGTAGTTAGTTTCTGTACATGTTCTTAAGTTTTAATTTATTTAAAATTCAATTTTTGTTTAATTTTAAATCTGGAATTTTTATTGAACGTGTTAGATTAAGTTTTAGATAATTAAGTTCTAGATAATTGTTTATTAATTGAAGTAGCTTAGGTTTTCATTTGATAAAGAATTAAATTTGATTTTTTTAATTAGTTATAAATTTTCTAGGTTTTATCTTTCTTGTTTAAGCTTTATATTTTAATATTTTCCATATTTTTTTATTAAAATTTAGCTTGGATTAAGTGTTATTTCATGAGGTTTTGCTTATTCATAGTGTTCTTAGTTCATTGATGCTTGATAACTATTAATTGGTATTTTTTGAGGTTTTAATTTAAGTAATTTTAGTTTTAATTCAAGTAATAGGTGTTAAAATTTTTAGCTAGAATATTAATTTGAACTTTATTAAATAAGGTTTTAGATAATCAATTAATACTTTAGTT
Organism: Pinacopodium congolense; assembly: GCA_028565735.1. Classification (NCBI taxonomy): domain Eukaryota; kingdom Viridiplantae; phylum Streptophyta; class Magnoliopsida; order Malpighiales; family Erythroxylaceae; genus Pinacopodium; species Pinacopodium congolense. Next base: position 21,509,705 of record JAOXYD010000136.1, read on the forward strand.
AATTTAAGTTTGCATCAGTTTAAGTGTTCAATTGTTTTTTCAATAAGTGTTTGAAATTTTCCAGGTTTTGTTTTTATTACTCAAGTATGATTTATATTCATTTAATCTTTGTTTTAGGTAGCTTAATTATGTGTGCCTAGTTCTTTTAGGGGTTTGGAGATATTAGAAAGATGAAAGGATGAAAATTGTGAGAATCATGTTAAATTAATGATTAATTGGATACTTGTTTGTCTAGATTGGTTTAGAACTTAGGTTAAATGTCATGAATTAGGAGTTATCTCTTCGCTTGATCACCCTTAGGTAATTTCCTAAATTCAAAAGCTAGGGTTGAGCGTGTGATGTGTAATTGTCCATAGCAATTCCCTAAAGTAGCAATAGGCTAGTTGAATTTATCAGGATACTTAATCTACTAACCTAGGGTTCCATACCTTTAGGTTACACTTTCCGAGCTTGCGAGTTAGTGGCCTAAGTTAGCCATTCCTTAATAATTAAAGCGTCTTCACTATTAAATCTAAAAAGCTTGTTCTAGGTTATAGATGGGGATAGGGGCATTTTTAGAGCTTGTTAGAATTGTCTAATTTAGAGGAACCGAGGGCTTGACAGCTTATTCAAGCTTATAGGCTATCACCATCACTAGAGTACCTATCATTTAGATTCTACAATCAATGATCATTCCAACATCCTAAAGATATCTCCAACCCATTTCTTTGCTATTATTAGTCATCTTTTCTAAATTTGTTCAGTAATTATCTTTTTGTTTGTGTCTTTTGCATCTTAGTTTATCTTTCTTTCGTCATTTAAAGGTGTTTTATTTTATCTTTCTTAGAACATTTAAAATGACATTTGCATCCCGACTCTCCGTGGTTCGACCTTAGCTCACCATTACTGCATAGTTTGGATAGTTTGGAATTTATTATTTGATAGTTTATGACAGGCTCATCAAATTTTTGGTGCCGTTACCGGGGAATTGGTGTTTGTTAATTGTTAATTTTCTTGCTGTTTTTAATTTTTTTTTGCTAATCTTTATCATTCCTCTACTTTTTTGCATCTCACATAGTCCTTCTAAGCATATTCGTTTGCGGATATTTGTTAAGGAGAACAGGGGTTCTTTACTTTCTACACCTAACCCTTTCTCTTTTTCTCCTATTACAGGATGCACTATATCTCATCGAGGAGAGCGAGTAGGCCCTGCACAACTTCTTGAGAGCCCTAGTTCCACATTCTTTGAAGAAGAGGTTGAAGTCAATTAAGAAGAGTTAATAATAAAGGAAGAAACAGAACAAAACATGGAGCAAAATCAAAGGAAATTGAAGGAGCTTGTAGCTCTTACTTTTAATCCTAACTTGTTTTATATTAATTATCCAGATGATGAGCCGGAAGTTGAGATTAGACTTGGATTAATTCGTGCTTTACCTATTTTATCAGGTTTTTGAGATGTTGGCTCATTGGGATCAGGGTACATCTCAGACACTAGCAAGTTATTAAAGGAGTTCCACATTACTTAATTAGGTATGAAGCCAGTGGGAGTCTCAGTGGAGAAATTCAAGTTAAAAGCATTCCCGTTTACCTTAGCAGATGCAACCAAGGAGTGGTTTTATGACTTGCCTACCGATTTGGTTTATATATGTGAGCAAATGCAGCAAGCATTTCTAGTGAAGTGCTTCCCTACCTCCAGAGCCACTAACTTCAGGAAGGAGATCTATGGGATTAGAAAGGATACAGGGGAGTCACTGCATGAATATTGGGAGCGTTTCAAGAAGCTTTGTAGTAGCTGTCCAAACCATCAGATAAGTGACCAGTTATTAATTCAATATTTCTATGAAGGTTTTCTTTCTTTGGACAGGAACATGATCGATGCAGCAAGCGGTGGAGCTTTGGTGGATAGGACACTCGAGGATGCTAGAAATCTAATAGTAAAATGGTAATAAACTCTAGGTATTGGGGGAACCGAAACAGTGCCTCATCTTCCACAAAGAAAGTAAAGGAGGTCTCCATTTCCAAGCCAGAGCAACAAGTCACTGATTTAACATCTTTGGTCCAGCAAGCAAAGACGGGAAAAGGGCCCACTAAGATATGTGACATTTTTGCTTTATTAGGTCATTTTACGGATGCATGTCCTTCTTTGCAGGATGAAAAGCAGGTTAATGCATTTGGAGGGTTCTAAGGACAATAGTGAAGGTATGACCCTTTTGTCCCTATTTACAATCCGAGGTGGAAGGATCATCCTAATCTCAGGTATGGGAACCCACAGTAAGCAAGTAGCTTGAATGCATAACAACCCAGTTATCAACCACAACACCAAGTATATCATGCACCACATGGTTTCCACCAGAATCAAACATAATTTCAACCTAAGCCATTACCTCCACAGCCACCGCAACAACAAAAACCTGGAGGTATATCTCTAGAAGAAATTGTTAAGAGCTTAGCGACTAACACTCTTCAATTTCAGCAGGAAGTGAGGAGTGGTTTGCAGAATTTGGAAAATCAGGTTAGTCAACTCGCTGATGCTTTAGGGATGCTCCAAGCCCAAGGTTCTACCAGGCTGCCTAGTCAACTTGAAAGGAACCCAAGAGAAGATGCTTGTGCCATTACTTTGAGAAGTGGAAAGTAGGTACAAGAGCTTAGAAAAGGGAAGGAGAAAGAAGTAGAGGAGGAAACTGAGCTAACAGAGAAAAAGGAGGCCAACTTCCTCAGGTAAAAGGTTGACATCCGATAATTATTGGTTCAACTTCTGTTCCATTTCCTAGCAGGTTAGCAAAGAATAAAGAATAGGAGAAGGAAAAGGAAATGTTGGAGGTCTTCCATAAGGTGGAAGTTAATATTCCTCTGCTAGAAAAAATTAAGCAAGTTCCGCGCTATGCAAATTTTTTGAAGGAGTTATGTACCAATAAGCAGAAGCTAAGAGGGGATAATAAGATCAGTGTGAGTGGCAATGTGTCCACAGTTTTACAAAGGAAGCTGCCACCCAAATGCACGGATCCAGGAATTTTTACCATTCCTTGCAAAATAGGTAACACGAGGTATAAGAGATGCATGTTAGTTTTAGGAGCTTCAATTAATGTTGTGCCTTTATCTATTTTTAATGCTCTTAATCTCGGTTCATTAAAGGACACCAGTGTTATCATTCAATTGGCTGATAAATCTAACACATACCTTGAGGGAGTTATTGAGGATGTTTTGGTGTAGGTTAACGAGCTTGTTTTTCCTACAGATTTTTATGGGTTAGATATGCAGGATAAGGGTTCTTCAAATCCCTCAACTATTTTATTAGGTAGGCTATTTTTGAAGATATCTCAGATAAAGATCGATGTACACAATGTAGTGTTAATGATGGAATTCGATGGAGAGGTTATTCATTTCAATATCTTCAATGCCATGTACTATCCATCAGATTGTGAGTCGATCGCCAAGGTAAGTATTCTTGACTCTTTGATAGAGCAGTGGTCTTTCCTTTCTACAGGTGACCATTTAGAGGTAGCTTT
>JAOXYD010000136.1:21513289-21525306 GCA_028565735.1 Pinacopodium congolense
TACGTCCCACAGCAGGCCTTCCTAAATCATAACTAATATAAGGTTGATACTCAATCCGTATTGGGCCATTAATAACAAAAACAACCTGTCAAATTCTATTGCTCAAATTTTAATGAATTTGAAGCCTTCTTCAAGCTAAAGAGAATAGAACAGTACCTTGGCCTGGACCTCACGAACAAGAAAATAACAAAAACCAGAGTGATTAACAAGTTAAGTATTCAGATCCTGTTTCAATTGAGACGCTAAGTAACAGAAGTTTTGCCTACATGTCTTATACAACTGTCTACTGGTTACTTTTTTATCCTTTGGCTTAATATCATCTAAAACCAAAATGAAGCAAGCATTCACATACAATAGAACAGAGTACAAAAATGGCAATCAGCAGAAGTACCTCTATGCGATCACAAACTTCTCATTTGGAATTACCATCCTCTGTAGGTACTGGTGAAATGTTGCTCCTGGTGCCTTTTCTTGGTTTTCTACTCCATAAGAACGCAAGCCACAGGCACCTCCATAACACCCCATTTGCCAAGTGTGGAATGAATATGCGCCCCCAATATGGGTAATATGGACCTGGCAACTTGATCAAAACAAATACTGTTGCAATGACAATCAGATGCCATGGAATTTCTGCATCCTGTCCAAAAAAAAAACAGATAATGATTTCCCGTATGTCAAAAAACCAGATAATAACTTCCTACATGGAAGTTTTGGGCTAAATTTTGCTTCACTTTTTGAAGACAGTTCAAAATCATTTTGGATTAAGAAAACTGAAGGCTGTTAATTCAGACACTAAAAACCTTAGACTAATTCTTCAGTGAAGAAAATAGTGAGGCTTCTTAGTTCTCAATACATTATTGTGGACAATTACAAATTCTGCAACTGATAACTTTCTCATCCTTATTACATGGGTACTTGTCAGAAGCGAGAGAAAAGCTCAGACACATTTCCAATTATTACTAAAAATCAAACTCTACTCCAGCAGAGTCTAAGACTTCTAATAATTAGTTCATTATCATCTGTAATGCTAACCTTAAGAAGTGGAGAAATTTCTACGGCAGTTTCTGTCAAGACTGAAGCAAGAGCGATGCCAAAGAGAAGCGGGAAGGGAACAATAAACAACTTCTTCTGATGTGCACAATATGACATCTCACTGAGTGAGGAAACCAGCAGTAGAGGCCCACATAAATATTTTGTAACAGTCACAACAAGATCAATCATCAGCTGAATGAAGTTATCCAGTGCTCTATCCCAAGGGAAGCTCTTGACGGGCTGAGGACAACTATTCCAAAGCTTTCTAGCCTTGGTCACAAAATGATCTACGTTTATCTTCTCAGGCTCACCAGGGTTTCCTGAAGGCATATTTACTTCACAAGAAACATTGACCGTAGACTGCTGGAGTACCCAAATTGGTTTAATACTCAAATTGCAGCTACGTACTCTAGAATACTTTGAGAGTCCCTGATACAAATCAAGAATAAAAAAAGACAACAAAAAATAAAAGAGATATTTAAGGGAATAACTTCGGAATAAATAAGATAGAACAAAGACATCAATGACATTTTTCATAATCAAAAGGTTAAGCTTTTTTTTTTTTATCATCAGATCAGAATGTATTGGTAGGACACTCTGAAACATCCGAACTCACAACAAAGTTGTTTGCTTTCCGGTCGTTTCTTGAGAAACAGACAAAGAGCATTTAGTTACAATGCACTAACCTTCAAGAAGCACCTTCGATCATAGCAGGTAGAGCTGGGAGGAGCATTGCTCATTTTCCTCTACCAAATAACCGACACAAAGACAAGATTAGTAATCACAAAGAAGATTACTGATCGAAGGATAAGCCATAAAAGGTAACTGAGTCTACAACCATTCCTATTACTAGTTCCAAATTACCCAAATTTATTACATCTGAAAAAAAAAGACTTGACCTTAATTAAAATGCCCGAAGAAGAAGGATATCATTCACTCCAAACACTAACAAGAATTTCCAACTTGCCCATTAAAAAATCTTCAGTTCTCCATGAAAAACATTAACTCCTTTAAATCCACTGACACATTGCCTGATGCTTCATTTCCATCAAATGAAAAAGCTCACAAACGAACCAAAACCACGTTAACTACAACCTCTGCCTCAGCCGAAGAATTTTTTTTTTTAAAGAACACCCATAAAACACACAATAATCACCATAACCCCGATTAAAATTAAGACAATAGGAAGCGAAACACAGACAAAAACCTCACCTTTCCTGCACAAACCAAAGGTGAATGAACTCTAGAAGCCAAATTCATGGGCAACTGCGGATGCGAGTACGCGGAAAACAAGTTTGAGGGACAAGCGATGGTCATTTCTCGATAACCCAGAAACCTTTTTTTCACAACAGAGGCTTGATACGTAAGTCTCACAAAGGTGGAAATGACATTGTTGGAGTAGTGAAATGAGGGATAAGAGTCTCTGTACTACGAAAGAGGCACTGGGTCCTTTTTCTTCGCTTCGTTTCTTTGAGGATGGAGAGTAATCTAAGTACCGCCACTTTGTTCCGAAAACGTCATTGGCCAAATACGACGTTATTTGCTTTTTCCCGCAAAGAGACGTCCACATTTGGTTTCTCAAGCATAGTATGAGGTTTGCCCACATACGCCATCGTTTTCCCGCAAAGAGTTGTTGCCTTATTGGTCCAATATTTGTAAATTCCACAAAAAGTTATTTTTGTTAGTGAAATTTTCACTTTGATTGCTCAGATGTTCTGTTCTCATAATGAAAATTTTACTATTTTGTGTTTGAAACTTGTTCATATGCTACGGATTGTTGTAATTTTTACCATCATTTTACTAGTTAAAATATATTTATTTACTTGAACTGGTTTGGTTTTTGGTAAAGCCAATACCAAATCTACTTGCTTGAAATGACTGGCTTTACATCTATCACAATATTATTATGTGCATAAAAAAGCATTCCGACGGTGAAAAGATAAAAATTATTATTATTGTGCCAAAGCTAGAGATTACTTTATTAGAGAACCATCAAAACAGGAAAATGGGTCGTTACCGTATCAGCCCATATATCAGGTAAGGGTACACAAGATTTCCAAATGTGCCATTATTGAATTGATGGTTACAAGTTTGATGTTTCCAATAATAATCTCGCAAAATTCTAATGTAACCACGACAGCATGGAACATCAAATTCCCAAGTTAATCTCTGCATTACCTGCAGTAACCATTAAAATAGTGAGAGAGCTCAAGTTGATACATGACATAAAAGATCCCAAGATCTAGCAGTAAATTGTAATGACTACATCACATTCACCCTGTCTGGTTTTTTCTGGAGAAGGAATGCCTATTTTCAGCTCTTATATGTGAATAAAGATGGTTTCGAAAATAGAGCTCGTAGCTTGATGGATATGGTCAACATAGTTGAAAGCGAAATGCATTTACATAAGCTATGGAATGGTATACAGAATGTCACTCTGAGAAACCAAAACGTTCATCCTTGATAAGATGGCTCAGGAATCAATATTGGTTGATCACATTAACGTGCTCTGAGAAAAATGAAGTTACGCATCAATATTTGAGATCAGAGAGTTACCAACTTGAGGACAAGGAGACAAAAGGAAAAGCATCAAGGAAACAATGGCAGGTAATTGAGCCCTGTAGTTTCAGGAAATCCCATCATTATATTTAGATTCTGTAAAGCTTGACCAGATGCTCCCTTCACAAGATTATCAATCTGCATGAAGCTTTTGTCAGATTACTGATGATAAGGCAAAGAGTAACAACAAATAAAGAGTTAAATACGAGGGCAAGTATAAAGATGGAAGGGTGGATACATACAACTGATATAATTATTGCTCTGCCAGGTATCCGATCAGGAAAGACATTCATATAGCAATAGTTGGAACCTCGAACATCATGAGTTCGAGGAACAGCACCTTTGTCCAATAACTTTACAAATTCTTCATCCTATAAGGAAGCTGAAGAGAATGACTTCCTAATTCTTGGTTAAACATAAGAAAAAAGACGAAAAAGGAATTACAACAATCAGAAATTACAGTCTTCCCCCAAAAAGATTATCACTGGAACCCAGATGGAAATAGAACATCTATATAAAGGGGCAGCAACTAAATTTGCTTTATTTACTAGGCACTACTTCAAAAGTAGATAACTAACATGCTAAATTGAGGGTGAACTTTCTTTTCTAATACACATCCCTTCCACAAGTATTAAGATTGAAGAGTTGATTTCACTCCAGGTGATATCATTACTTAGTAATCCACCGAAAACGTATCAATTGACTAGAACAAGGGATTCAAATCACAGCATAAAACTATACCTTATAGGAAACATTCAATTGGTGGTACAAATCCTCAGTTGTTACTCCAGAAGCCATTTGTACATATATAGTCGACTGCATACCACGACTCTAGAAAACAATAAAGAGTAGAAAATGATTAATCTGATTTAAGCAAACAGAAGTAGAAGAAATAGCATCCCATCATATACATTCGTGTGCAATAGATACCATTGGCATCAAATGTGGAGTGAAACTGACAGTCACTTTTGAACATGCTGCATCAGAAAGTCCTTGCTCAATTTCTGGCACTGCACTTCCAACACAATAAATCAACATGAAAACATGATTCCTATATAATCGAGAATGCCTTTTCTTTCAGGGAAAACTCTGTAACAAAGACAGTGGATGCATAAAAGTCCTTAAAGTTTTTTGATGAATATTCACCATGGCGATGCTTGGTAACACCATAAGACATAATGCCCTCAGTCAGTTCAGTATAGAGATTTGCTACCTTAGCGCCTCGTCCTGCCAAATGTGCCAGACACAAAATGCTGCTAAAGAATGATGCAAGTAATATCACAAAAAATAAATAAATACATACGTCAGGAAGAGAAATCTCAACCTGCTCCACTCACACCAGACTTTGAATCAATGATAATATGTCCATGTTCAATTAGATTGGCCTGCCCAAAAATTTTTAAAAAAAGAAAAAAAAGAATAATATGGCACTTATACAAAATGAGGTTAACTTAAACACCATGACAAAGACTAACCTTTATCAAGGGAATAAGAGGAAGCTGAATTGATGTTGGATAACAACCAGGATTAGCTACAAGGCGTGCAGTTATTATTTTCTCTCTGTATATCTCTGTCAAACCATATACAGCTTCTTGCTGGATCCAGAGAAGTGTTAACATGAAAAACTTCAGTGATGGGAACTCAAACCCTTAAAGGGACATCGCATCAAAGTATGACTTCAACATTACAACATGATCTTAGGCTTTTGTCACAATCTACTTTTCACCAATGATAATCAAGGCATGACACCTGCGTTACCTTTCTGGGTTTATGTCCTTATGAGCAGAAGTATAGCAAGTACCTTACCTGCAAATCAGGTGCTCTGTGTGGCTGGCCATACCATTCTTCATATTCAGAAAGACTGTGTAGCCGAAAGTCCTGAAAAGTTATCATATTGTACTTGATATGGTAAAACTGTGAAAGTCTCACATCAAGCCAGTGCTCCAAGCAAAACAAGGAAAGAATTCCAACTATTAAACATGTACATGAACCATACCGCTGAGAGATCAACAATCTTCAACCCCCTGGGAAGACCTTTAATTATTTCCTGCAGAAAATATACTAAATAATCCATGACTATTACAAAAAGATTGGGAAATGTGATGTAAACTCTGTTAAGTGATGTAAACTCTGTTAATTGTTAGAGCTAAACTTGGTTAAAAAGTAACAAGGAAGAAGAATGGACCTGTGTGGTTCCATGAGGCAAACAACAGAACACAGCATCCACCTCAGAAAAATTGGCATCACTGGTAGACACTAATGTTGGTAAATCCTGCAAATGAAAAGGTATTCAAGTATTAGGAAAGGAAACAAAAAGGAGCACCATCACAATTCATGATTCATGATCATCCAAAAAAATTTTCTTTCTTATTTTTTGGTGGAGCTAACATAGGTAACTTTCCTACAAGCATCTGTTATTGAAATCTCCAGCCAGTGTTCCTCTTTCTTTGATCATCCACCCTTTATCCTGACCAGACTTTCTAACAAATATTGAGGAATCAAACCTTTTGTGTAATAAAATGAGGAAACACAGATTCAATTGATTTTCCAGCATTTCGGTCTGCAGTCATCACAGTTATGCCAAAGAATGGATGGTTTCTTAGGAGTCGAATTATCTGCCCAAAAAAGGTTATAACAAGAATCATTTTTCATCTAACAACAAACATGCAAACAAGGACTCTTAGCAAATACTGAACTAGTGGCACAACTCAAAAGTACAAAATAGACATAGCTTGGATTACCCATAGAATGGATATAAATAGGATTCTTATCAGACTTATCTCTCTTGCCTTTATTTTTAAGAACCAAATTGATGCCCAAGGCACTTAATTGGATATGAATCTTTTTTCTTCTACATAAAAGGTCCGGACTATCTGCTAACCCTCTTACATGAAATCCAACCTCAAAGGGCTAATGCCCAATTAACATGTAGAACCAAATTAATAGCTTTTAACTAATGAACTTTCCATCTCAACAAGGTATCTTAAAGTTCTGTCCCTCCGCTTCCCCTAAAATCAAAATTGTTAGTAACATATCTAATTAAGTGATCATTGGCTACCAAAGCTAATGCCATCCAAACAGTAAAGATAAGGTTAATATTAGATGACATAAAAACAGCACCAACCTCTGCACCAGTATAACCACTGGCACCAAGAAGAGCGACACGAACTTCCTTCTCCCGCTTAGAATTTGATATCTGCAAGCCTTTCAATGGCAATGCCTTGGACCTTCCAACATAAAGCTTGCTGCCATTTTGCTTCGTTAAATTTGAAAATCTAGTGTCACCCTGAAATTCACAAGTATAATTATTTACCGAACAAAAAACACAAGCCTCTGTACCTCTTAAAGACCTGACCTTACCACCCGCCCTTCCCCACAAATTAAAAAGCTAACTTTACAAAACAAAACTGCATAAACAACTGCCTTCAAATTTAAGTTCATATCAATACCCACTTTTAACCATCCAAACCCACAATAAAGTTGTTAGCTTTCCTACTTTTTCTTGAGAAACAAACAAAGAGCATTTAGTTACAGAACACTAACCTTCAAGAAGCACCCTCGATCAAAGCAAGTAGAACTGAGAGAAGCAGCGCTCATTTTCCTCTACCAATTAACGACACAAAGCCGAGATTATGCAATAATAGAAGTTTACACGAGCTTGAAGCATTAAAAGTAGAAGTCGGTCTGATGGAAATGGATGCTGGTTTTAGACAGACGGGATAGTTTGCTTAAGAACATAAAAAGGCATCAGCGTTTTTGTCAAAGGAAGAAATTATTTTTTAAGAGAACCACCAAATGCCAAAAACCCTTTAGTGGGCAGGGTTTGGGCAGGGCTTTTGATTGTGAAAAATAAAGGGGTTTATCTGATTTTATTCGACTCTCATGTAACACATAGGACCACCACAGGCACCATTTGCTTCTGTTTTTGGTTGTTGGTTTGGCTTGAAAAAAACAGATGGGCTTTATCTCTGTCTCTTTTATCAGTACTTTGCTGCTGAGTAAAGTTTTATATTTACCCTTCTTTTAATGTGCATTACATATGAGATAAAATAGCTACTCAAAAAGAAAAAAAAAAGACAATAGTTATTAAAAAGTGGTATAAGGTCTAATATTGTCATATTCCGGGTATTAACCTTGAATGCATGCAATCCACATGATTATGCGCCAACTTCAATTTTCTACTGTTCAACTTGAGACCGCCGAATCCTGCCATATTCCCGGTCTAAACCTTAAATGCTTGCAAACCACATTATTACACTACAACTTCAACTTGACAGAATTTTCAACTGTTCAACTTTAGACTGTCGAAAGTACATCACTGAAAAACGCGAATCTGTCAAACTTGCAACAGGCTAAGCACACATGTTGATTTCTTCTTCCAATGTACGTTTCTTTACAATATACTTGAATTGAAAAAAAAGAATTATTTCCTCCTACAGGAATATTTACAAAGTTAATTATCATTAAGAAAAAAGAAATTATTTACAATTCGAAACAAAGTGTATAGAAACTCAATCCGTGGGAGAAAAGCTAACAATCCAATAAAACACAACCTTTCGTGCTATCTGTCCAATGCAGAAAGAAATGGGACCTGGCCTCTTTGTGGGGTTCGACAACTCTCCTCTGTCCTTGAGTTTACTAGTGAAGCTTGAGGAACTAGCTCAGTCAATCGAATCTTTTCACTGGCAAGTCTATTCTGTAATGGAAATTTGCAAGCTTTGTCAGTTTTCAGAAGGAACATCTGACCTTGGAATTCAAGGACTATAATGTAGAAAAAATGATTACCTTAAGTGTCAAATCCTGTATTTCTCTTTCTAAGGATGTGATTCTATTTTTAAGCTGATCTAAGGCATCTTCCGCAAGAGCAGGTGTTACATTAGATGCAGGTTTCGTTACACCGGCGGCCTGAAATTTTCAATCACAGGAGTAATTTACAGTTGTTTACAAATGGGAGTGTCCAACCTGAACTGCTTGGCTTGACGTGACACTCACCTTTAAAATGCTGCTGCATAAGCCTATTAGCTTCTGTGCTAGTTGCACTCTGTCTTCCTCAATTTGCTGCAACAAAATTGGAAAAAAAAAATACACAGTGAAGTTTGTGTAGCTACGATCAAAGAATACCTTGAGTTTTGTCAGTGCATTAACCTTTAGTTGGTTCATCAGACGTTGCTCCTCGTCAAAATTTATGTGGGGACTTTTGCCACTGGAAGCTCGATAGTGTGCAAGTTCTTCCTGGATACGTGACAGATTGACTTTGGCTTGACGCCACCTACCACTAAGTTCTTCGTTTTGTAGTTTGAGCAAATTATTCTCTTCCTATTGCATTGTAAGGTTACAATTTTAGGATGACTCAGATGAGAATACAAGTAAAGGTATTTTTCAGAAGTCAAATACTTTGCGGGCACTTAATGAAGTTACAGCAGAATTTCTGTCCTTATATAGCATTCGTAATTACTTGCCTTGATTTTTGCATGATGATGAATGCGCTGTTGGAGATTTTGTTGGCCAGACAGTTTTCTGACCTCTCCTTCAAGTTCCATCACCCTCTTCTTATGATTTGTATTCTCCATCTACCCAAATAGAAGAAAGGAATAAAGGAACAGATGTTTGTCAGTAGATGTACTCACTACATCTAACTGATTGAGAAGTATTGTTTCAAAGTAGAGATATAAGAATTTTAACCTTCAACATTTCATTTTCTGTTTTGAGCAATTGATCTCGTTGTCGCAGCTTTTCTAATGCTACCTGTGCCGCAACCATCTCAGCTTGTTTGCAATCAATTTCCTCTAGCCATCTACAGAATAAGCAAGGGATGTTTACGAATGTACAGAAGAACGCAAAGGGGAAACTTCATTCCAATCAGAACTCTTACCCTTGCCGCTCCTCAATAAATTCGCTGAGTTGCTTTTTAAGCTTGATAACCTCCTGCTCCTGTGAGGATGTTAGTGCAATTAGGCAATGAAAACCCATAATAGCTTATGTCATTCTATTTTTCATTGAAGGAAACAGTACCTTTTGTTGAGGTTCCAAATTATTAAGTTGAGCTTTCTCTGCTATCTTCTGTACTTGCTGCTTATCCAACAATGACTGCAGTTGACAAAAAGAAAATGGTTGTTATTCCCCATCGTACCATGGTATTCCAACAGCTATACAAATTCTAAGTTAATAATAAGTATATTACCACAAAGTTTGTCATGTCCAATTTCACTCCTAGTAGATCTCGAATTACATCATGAGTCATGCTCTCAGCAGCTGCTAATCTGGCATTCAATGAAAATATCTGGACAAGAACAAGCATGTACAATATTTTACATGATTTTTATATGTGGATGAATAAGAATCAATATATTGATGATAAATCTACCTCTTTTTGTCTATTTACTGCTAATGATTCTAGCTCTTCAATGCGCGTTCTTGCAGCAGTAAGCTCCTCATCTTTCTCTGATTTTATTTGCTGTGCCATGCCCAAGCCAATGCATTTGAAGGGGGAACTGGAGCCTCTAGACTTGGATGTATTTTTCTCCAACTTGCCTGATGAAGGATTTGATAACTGTGGAGGGCCTTCAGTTTTCAATTGTTCAACCAGGGCTTCCAATTCCTTGAACTGTTCATAAATTTCAATCTTAAAAATATTTGCATAAAAAGAGAAGAAGAATAAAATTCTAATCAAGCCTACCTTGTTCTTATACTCGGCAGCCTGGGCTTCTGCATGTAGATTTAGCTCAGAGACATGTCCCTTGAATTGGGTAATCTGTTGCAAGGTATTAATCAACATGCTTAAACAGTGCACAGTGAAAAGTTCATACACTAGAAAATGAACAGAAAATAATTTTACCTCTGCTTCCTTATCGGATATATCCCTCTCTAGTATTCCTGTACGCTTCATAACTTGTTCAAGTAGCTTATCCTTTTCCTCCAAATGCCTATAAATTAAGAAAAGATGCAAGTTTTCAATCTGAAGCAACATTCCAGAATCTATGCATCCGAAGAAGTCTGCATATGAACCTTTTCAACTCAGTATCAGCACTTTCAAAATTCTGCAGCTGCTGTTTCACACCATTAAGCTCTTCTTCTAACTCTTCTCTTTGCAGTCTCTGTTGCTCAGCTTCTTCTTTAAGAATGTTAACCTAGAAAATGAAATGCATAAGAAATTGCTGCAATCACAATTAATGTTCATTGAACTTATTATAGGTGGTGAAGACTAACCTTGTTTTCCAATACATATATTGTACATTCTAGCTCTTCAACAGACCTCTCTAGCAACTTCACTTCTTCTTCCTTGTCTTCAGCATAGGTCTTTCTTGATTCAGCAATCTGGCATCAGATAACAAACATATTGAAGAAATTTCACAGACCTCAGGTTGTTAGGTAGATCTGATCACGAGTTACCAAAATAATTGTGTACCTGCTGTGCCTCCAAAGCAATTGCTTCATTATCTTCAGCCCAAGCTTGTGCGTTTTCAAGCTTCTGTTTCAAGCTATGCATCTCAAAGTTGAGCTGATCTCGCTCACCAGTGAGCTCATTTAGATCGCTCCTTAAGGATTCAATTGTATTATTCATTTGACAAAGAGATTCACTCATTAGAGAGACTTCAATCTCCAAGCTCTCAGCCACGCTCCTTTTATCTGCTAACTCTTCCTCTAGAGAACACTTCGCAGCTAAGACTTCTTTAACCTGAGCTCTCAGTTCCTCATTCTGACACTTGAGGGTTGCCTGAGATTCAGATTCTTTTCTAAAATTTGACTCGAAAGCATCAATCATAGCCAACTTCTCCTGTAATTTAGCCTCAAGCAGCTGACTATGAGCAACAGCGAAATCAAGTTCACATGATTTAGCTACAAGCTCCTCCTCTAAAGCCACCATAGAAGCTTCCAATTCGTCTACCCTATCCTTTTGATCTTTACAATTAGATGCAGACTCCTGCAACAGGCTCAGATCAAATAACAATCCTTTTAGAATGCCATCCTTCCTTAACAACTCAGCCTGAAGATCTGTGTGGTTAGATAACAGCTCTTTAGCATGACACTCCAAGCACTCAATTTCTTTTACAAACTTAGATGTCATCTCCAAATTATCACATATCTCACGAAACATTTTATCTGCAATCAAAGAACCTTTTTCCTCTAAAATATTAAAAATTCTGTCACTTGCTTCATGAACATTTTCCACGGAATGCACACATTTCACAGATTTCAATCTTGACCTGGTGAGCACATCATGCTTTGCTTTCTCACAATATTTAACTTTATCTCTCAAAAGAATGTTCTCCTCCTTCAGTGCATCCATTCTGTTGCCAAATGTTTGCAATTCCTGACTCTTTGTATGCAAATCATCCATGATGGCAGATTGAGAATGAAGAAGTTCATCCATCTCTGTGTTTCTTCCCCTGAGCTCATTCTCAAGACTGGTAATAAGAGCCTCCAAG
>JAOXYD010000136.1:21525319-21548319 GCA_028565735.1 Pinacopodium congolense
CCTGCAACCTGCAATTGTCAGCATTAGAGGCATCTATACAGGTTAGGGATGATTCAACTTCAGAGCTTGCCTTCTCCAAATCTTTAAGAACTTGGCTTTTTTCTGACATCAATTTCCTGATGTCACTTTTAAGTGACCTGTTCTCTTCTTCCAATTCACTAAACCTGCTAAGCTCCAAATCTCTCATATGCAGCTCAGATTGGAGCTTATTTCTTGAAGTTTCCATTAGGAAAATATCGTTTTGTAAGGTTTTATTATGGTGATCAAGAGCAGAGATCTGGCTGCAAGAATTCTCTAAAGCCCTCTCTTTGGTCTTCAAATGCTCTAGTAAGTTCTTATGTTCAAATTCAAGAGCTTGAACCCGGCTTGTTAGTCTCACATTACTTTCCATAACATCACTTAGCACATTACTTTCCTTTTGAAGTGCCATGCTTATGTCATCCTTCTCCTTTTTGACATTTTCAATGTATTCTCCAAGAATAGCAATCTCGGCTTCTTTAGAAACTAAGATTTTTTCTTTCATGTCCTCATCTATCTTGGAAAATATTACTTCTCCCATCAAGTTATCAAGGATGGCGGCACAGCTTTCGTGCTCTTTCTCTGCTGCTGCTTTTTTGAGACATGTCTCTTCTAGCTCTAATACCAAGACAAACGATTCAAACTCTTTCGCGCACAACTCCATCATGAAAATTTCACCCTGAGTTTCCAGGAGCTCATCTTTCTCTTTCAGCATGTTTGCTTGATCAAAAAGAGACTCGACAACATTTGTATTATTGGAGTCTAACTCCATCATTAAAATCGCAAGCTGAGATCCCATATGGTTACATCTTTGTAACATAAGCTCCTCCTGAAGCTGCAAGTCAAAAATTTTTTTATCAAAATCATTCAACTTAACTGTGAGATGCCCAGTCTCCTCTTCTTTCCTCAAGATCCGATGAAAACTGTTCTTGATGTCGGCTAGTAGTTTCGCCTTGAGAGTTCTGCACATTTGGAGCTCTCTACTTGATTTTGAATTATGTTCTCTTAAATTTGCTATAAGTGAGTTTGATTCACATAATCCATGTTGGAGCAATCCGTTTTCGGCATTTAGCCCTGTCACTGTTTCCAACAGAATTCCCATATGACAAAGGTGTAGCACTGAGACGGCACAATCCTTCACAATTATCTCAGACCAGACATCTTCAAGCCATGATTGGTACAGCCTTGCAGAGTCTAGAAAGAGAGCCTTAATACAATTGAGTTCATCCATCATAGAAGTAAAATTTTCCATGAAAGTTTTCTGAACTTCATTAACTGCACCCTCCAAATCCTTCATTTCAATCAAATTTATGCCAAACTGATATTCAAGATCCTGCAGCTGTTCTGTTTTGAGTTGATTGATGGTCTGCAAGCTCATAATCTCACTAAGAAGCATATCCTTCTCCTTAGTTGAGGTGGCCACCATTGTATTCAACCTTCCCATTTCAAGCTTCATTGTCTCATTCGCTATCACCAATTCATTGATCATGATATCTGCTTCCTTCATTGTATACTGTGCCTCTTCAAATTTGGCTAAAATACAAGAAGCTTCTGCTGTTTTTTGGGTCACAACTATCGTTGCATCACCAACTTCCATCTCAAGAACCTGTAGAACCAACAATCGGAATTCGAGAAGTGAATTGGCAGTTGAAGGCATTGAAATTTGTCCCCTTTGTAAAAAAGATACTGTTCCATCGAAACAAAAATTTATAGTTTAATGGAACAATAAGTTATCTATCTTTGCAGGACCAACTTTTATCTTAGGATACTGAAAACTTGTGACTGGAAAAGTTGACAAGTAAAATTAGAGGCAAAACAAGTATCATCAATGCACCAAATATGCAACATTAGAAACGAGGCATCTTCTTGAAGCACAGATTTTTTTCTCAATTCTTGATATGACAATTGTTGCATCAGATTATTGGATCAATTCCTATGTTATACAAGTCCTAAGTATATAATCTGTTCATGTTAATCATTCAGCAGGCAATTAAATATGAAAGTGACAAGATACCTCCTTTGTTTCACACCAAAGAGTTCCAACATCATGGACAGCCAGTTCCAGTGCCTGAAGCTTATTATTAACAGCTTCAATCCTTCGTTCCAATTGCTCCTGAAATCCAGAAGTGGCTGATTGAAGAGCTAGTAACTGAGTTGTCAAACATTTCATGTCTTCTTCACTTTGTTTCTCAGACATTTGTAGTTTCTCGTTCTCATTACGTAATTTGTCCATCTCCATCTTCACCTTTTGCAGGCTTTGAAGTGCTGACTCTATTTCTTTTTTGAGAAGGCTAATTGTAATATTTCTATCACAATCCTTACTAGAACATGTCCTTAATTTCCTATCCTTCAAATCAAATGAAGAGACGTGACAAATTTTTGATGCTTCAAGAGAAAACTCAGAAACACGAGACGTTATCTTCTCTCCAGTATCTGTCTGCAACAAAGTGTAGACAGTAATCATAAACTAAACATTTCCGTAAAATCACTAAGAACAAAAGTGAATTACTTTACCAGCTTCAACCTGTGTACCCAAGAAAGCTTACCCATAAGTTGCTAGCATCATTAGGCACATAAGGTTTCTCTGTGTCACTGATTACAGGGTTTTGATTATGCTCCTCTATGATACCAATGCATGAACTGAGTGAGGATACACCATTCTTAAACTCATCTAGTTTCTCCCTTGTCTTCCAGATATTGTCATCTTCAATATCTTCAAGCTTTTGTTTCATGAAATGAACGCGTTCCTCTTCTTCAGAGAGCCTCTGACAAAGCTTAGAACACATTTCTTTTGAATCTGCTAAGTCTAATCTCAGAGACTGAATCACTTCCTCTGCTTGTTTGATATCTGCAGCCTGACCAAAGAGTTCTTCCTTCCTTATGTTAGTTTCTGCTGATTCAGTGAGTTGGATATCTTTGCACTTCAGGTTGTTGAGGTTACAAACATTCGCTTCTGACAATCTATTGAAAATTATAAAAGCAACTGTTGCACATATTGAAGCTTCACTGGCTTGATGCTTTGCCAGCTTCAATTCTTCCACCAGCTCAAATATCATAGAAGATTTTTCTCCTAACTGGGACGTCAAGAGAAGAATTTGCGTCTCCTTTTCACTGCAGTCTTGCTGATGTGCTTCATTAATTACTAATGCTGCCCCTCTCAAAGACTTAAGCATGGATTCCACTTCACTTCTTTTGTTGTTTGCTTCCTCTAAACAATTTCCAAGTTCTTCAATCAATAATTCTTTTTCAAATATGGTCCTAATTAACCTACCAACTTGTTCAGCAATCCAAACCCTTTTTGACGGTATGGAGCCAGAGATAAAATCTATCTGCTCGGAGGCATCAGCCATTGCCTCTCGTCCATTAAGTAGAATTTCTTCCATCTCACTAGATAATGATTCCCACTCTTCAGATAACTTTCTGAGCTCCCCTTCTTTCTCCTTGAGCAATTCATCTAAATTTCTGTTATCTTCTGTTAAAAGGTGAAGCTGTTCCTGCAACTCCTTCGTTGTCTCTTCAGTCTCTCTCTCTTTCAAACGACAATCTTGGATCTGTAGTTGAAGAACAGAGAGTTCTTCCTGCATACAGACAATGACCTCAGCAGTTTCGGCCTCAACCTGCTGGCGAACTTCATCCCTTTCTTCTTCACTAGATACCTTAAATGCAGAATCATTTTGGTACCACATGTTCAATTTTTTAGCCTTTTCAAGAGAATCTTGCACTGTTTTCAACTTTGTCTGCAAAGTGGAGCCCTCATGCTTTAAGTCGCTGAATGAAAAATCTCTAGCTTCCTGTCTAGATATTTCCTCTTTTAAACCAAGTATTTCAAGATCCTTTTCACTCAAAAGCTTCACATAGTTATTGTTACTTCTCCTTAGATCTTCCATCTCACCGATTGCTAATATTTGCTGAGACTCAAAAGCTTCAAGAATTAGTCTTGCATCTTTCAGTTCAAGAGTGGCATCTTCATATTGTTTGCTAACAAACAAAATTTTTTCTTTTGCAAGCTCTAGATCTCTACTCAAGTGCAATGTCATTTCTTCTGCTTCTCCACGAGATGATCTCTCCTCTTTGAGAATAATCTTCAAAATGTCCAATTCAAGTTGCAAATCCAATGTTTCTTCTGCATGTCTCATCAGTGAAGTAGGATATTTGCTATCCAGATCATTTTGAACTCCCCTGCACGTGCAAACTTCTGATACTTCGGCTGTCAGGGAGGCCTGGAAATTAAAAGTGAACAATTAATCAGCATCCTGTATATGCATGCGGTACACAACGAAAAAAAAGAAAAATTCAGAGTACGTCGATGCGAAATATATAAAACACTGTGCATTGTACTACTTCATACAGCGTCTCATGCTCTCTTCCAGTAATATCTAGTGCAGCTATGTAACTTCTTAAGTGAAAATTACCTTCATAGGTTTAACATCACCATCTTGGCTATCGTGTTGAGATTTGAGATCTTCTAACAAACAATGCAAATTCTCCATCTCTCTGCAAAATGATAAAATTGCATCAGTAAAGCTGAAAATTACTACAAAGTCTAAAGGATTCCGGTCCACAATGCAAATCTGCAATTTCATTGGGCATCTAAACAAATTGCACACCTCACCTGCAAAGTTTTTGGTTTTCCTCCAAACAAGAATTCAGTTTATGCTTGCAGTCCTCTAGTTCATTGAGCGTATTCATTAACTGTAACGTTGAAAACAGATTATGACATATATAAAACAGATTCCAAGTAAAGAGAATCCTCATTAAGACTGTAGATAGCAACCTCAAAGTCGTGAGAATTGTTTTCCTTGTTGATCCACACGGTTTCCTGTGTAAATGACAATACAGGGTATTCAAGATGAGAAAATTGACCTTCCAAACCTTTGGTTTTCAGTAAGTTAAAGGTATCTGTATCCTGACATGTTAAGGAAAAACTGGGAATCTGAAAAGGTAAAGAATGTAACAGACCTGAGGTTGGCCACTCAAATTTGAAATTTTAGACTGCATAGGTCTTCCATCAAGAAATTGAAGTAGCTGTGAATAGGAGGCTATTTAAGTAAATTGCTCACCAAATCAATGAAAAAAATTTATTCTAGACCAGATATAAAGACCTGCTCCCGCAGTTTGGATACTTCGTCCAGGAGTATTTCTCTTTCCCCTTCTTGATAGAACTCTTGAAATCTACATATTCAAAGTCAGAAAATAAGTTTATCAAAAGTCACTTCTATGTTTAAGCAAATGATGAATTACCTCCTGAGCTGGTCCAAGAGCCTGATATTCTCCAATGCAAAGCGTGTTACTTCAGGATTTTTATCAACTTTAGCTTGAAGCAACTGAATCTCTTCATATAGTGCTTTGTTCTCTTCTGAAAAATAGGCATCTGCTTGTAATGAGCTGCTGAGAAGGGATTCCATTCTCTGAATCTTGTCTTCCCTAAATCTGAGCATCATTTTAGTGCTTCTGGTGTCTTCTTCTCTTTGGCGAACCTAACAAAGTAACATGACCTAATTGAGCTACCACTGAATTTGCGTAGCAACTGCATATCATAAGCTAATATATGACTAATTGATACCAAACGGTTCAAGTGCTCAATTTCAGCCTCAAGTTTCTTGATAGCAGTCTCTGCCATCTGCTCTCTTCTCAGTGAACCAGCAAGTGTGTTCTCCAAAGATTTTAGCTGTTCCAAATTATTTGGAGAAGCATTATCATGGAGGAGAAGTATGTGATACATCCCAGTTAATAGATTCAAATTCATACAAAGGCAAAAAAATAACAACATTCTTGAGGAAATAAAATGGTGCTTGTAATATTTCATGTTTATAACCACCCAATGCCGTTCAAATTTAAGAGAAAGGGTAAAATGGATGCACAAGTTTTAACATATCCTGCATCAGTTATGAAAGCATTTACCAACAACTACACCATTTTTATTGCAGTACCACGACTTTACCTGCTTAGTGGACAATCTAACACTGCCTCTGGATTCAAATTCAAATGAATCATTGATCTGCTGTCCATCCGTTTCGTGTGTGTTACCTAGGCAAGCACTATCTCGAAGTATTTTTGTATCATTGACAGTTGAACCAAAAGACAAGGATCTGAAGATGTTTTGCCGTTTTAAGAGAGAAAGCTCTTCCTGTTCCATAAGCAAGGCCGAAAAGCTTAGTTAGAATCTTGTTGTAGGCACAGTAAATTGCCACTGCTGCTATTGTGAAACTTAGATCTAGGTTTCTAGACCTTTAGGAGCCGTATCTGATGCTGCAGGGCAACGACATCTCCGTTAGAATCTTCATTCACCACAGCCTATACCATGACAAAAAAAAAATGAAATGTTAAGGAAACTCGATCAACACCTATGATAAAGCTAACAACAATGTCTAAACCCCAAAATAATCTTACATTATTCTGTATAAGTTTTGCTCGCTGAGCAAACTTTAGAGTGTTCAGTGTTTCTGTTGCACATCTGAAAAAGGAGGAAAAATAGAAACCCATTTATTAGTGATGAACAGCAAAATGAAACGATAACAAGGCATATGCGAGTAAACCAACCCAATAGAAGGGCTGACATTGGCAATGATCATTGTTTTTGAGTTGCCACCTAATGAATCCTGCATAAGATAAGTTCCAAGCATTACATTGTAATCCAGAAAAAACATAATTGTGAACACCTAATAAGTGAAAAGGGATCATTTCTAAGAAACCTGAAGAAGGAAAGTCAATCTTGAGTCCCTATAAGGAACATGTCTTGGCTTCCCATTGGCTACATCCACTAGAATCATTATAACATGCCTATGGGAAAAATGAGTGTAAACCATAATATTGATAAAGAAACCAAGAAACAAAATAAGATAGAATACCAGAAACACAAAGTGTGCATAATTTTAGTAATTGCAGTTGTACCCTAATGTGGACAGTGATTTGTTGATATTTGCTGCTTCTTTTAGACGGTCACCCTCAGCACCTGAGCTTTTTTGCCTGTAATTAAGTAGTCTTAGGCAAATATGTGAAACTTATATAGTTCAAAAGAAACTCCAAGTCCTAATTCATTACCTTTCTGAACCTGCAAGATCAACTAGGTTTAATCTTGCAAACCTTAGATTAGTTGAGGAATCCTTTTCCCACCTACTCTCAATTACACATGTAAAGACGCTGTGCGAGCGACTGCTCTCTCTGTTCATGTTTGTCGCTGCTACTTTTCTATTTAAAGAACCCTGCATGTGATAAGTTGGTCTATTAATGAAGAGCAAGCTTGTAGTCAAACCTTTTTTTTTTTTTTTTGGAGAAATTGTAGTCAAACCACATATGCATAAAGCATAGAGGCAGAGATAAGAGACATAAATATGTTATAGAGAGAGAGGTAACCTGCATCAAGAGCTTTATTATATCACTCACACTTTGAACCTCAAATTCCGAGAGGTTTTCTACATAAACACCTTTCTTGACATCTTCCCGCAGCTACTAGGTGTTGAAAAGCACAACTTAGAAACTGAGAATAGAAGCATCTGAATAAGTTTTTCTTAATGTGGTCAAAACTTACAAGCAAATTGGTCGATGAAGGATCGAGGAGATCTGCAATCTGTTCATTGTAAATCTCTAAAAACGAGCACTTGCAATTGTATTTCAGTCTTTCATCCCTCCGACTTTCCTCTTCCTGCAAGAAAGATGGAGTTAGAACGCTAAAAGATTAAAAATACAATTCAAACAATATCCAAAAACACCACTATTCTTGTATCTATAATAGACATCCATAAAGACATAATCTTGTATGCACATTTCACAAATCAAAGATCTGAGGAAGTTACTGCTTGTATCCTTGCAAACAGGAATTCAAATATTCGGGGTGTCATTCCACGGTGAAGACTGGGCTTGAATTCTAAGTCATCAATTTCACCTAGCATTGTATATGTCTTCCCACTTCCCGTCTGCAACAATACGAAGTGCTAATCATACTAATCTGATATCGTACGATTGAGAGAATTGACAGAAGATTAAAAAAGGAGAGAGAGAACTGGAATTGCATCTTAGCCCCAGAGACTCTTTTTAGCACGAGCCTTCATGAAAGAACAAGTTCTTTGATGTTAGATGCAATTACCTGTCCATAAGCAAACATACAACTATTATAACCAGACAAGCAATTCTCCACCATTGGTAGACCAGTCATCCTGAAAAGCATTTCCTGCGAATCACAAGCATGAACCAATTCTTAGCTGACGGGAAAATGCGTAGCTTAAAGGATTAAGCTACACTTTCTTGTTTCAAATCACACCTGGTCCACTGTTTCACAAGCAACATGATCAAATGTGAATCGGGTTTCAGGTTGCCCAATCCATGTGATGCTCTGAGCATTTTCTTGTTTCAATCATCTATTATAACCATTCATACCCTTCTCCGCACTATTGAGAGGACGCACACGTATAAGAACCTAAATCAAATTCATCAAACGTAAGTATCCTTTGCCAATTCTTCAATAGTGATTTAACAATATGCTAATATGCACCAAAGGAAGTACCAAAGCAAACCAGAATTAGAAACCACCTGTACATTATGATCCATCCAGAATGATGGATCCTCCTTTAGATCAAAATGAGGAACTTCAATAGTATTCACAATAGTAGTACTTGGTCCACCAGAAACTGGAACCCCTCTAGACAAAGCAGCAAAACCCCCTGAACGCCCGCCTCCATTGCTGCCATCAAACTTGCTCCTAAACCCTGAACTCGGAGGAGGCTTGGAGACACTCTTGTTCGGTGTGCTTTGCGTCGAATTACTCTCTGAATAACTAGAAGCAGCCTTCCCCGTTGTCCTAGTTGACCTTGGAGTCATGTTAGGCAAACCCCCTCTGCTCAACTGCGTTGGATAACTAATCATATCATTCCTAACTTCATTTCCAGATTCTCTGGGCAAGAAATTGGGCTCATTCTTCTGCGCCCACCCGAATCTTCTCTTTCCAACCACCCCATGTTTCTCTGGCGTCCGCATAGGCAACATGGAATCAGAACCTCTGGGTTTTGGCTTAGTTGGTGTTCGATCAATCCTGCTTCGACCAGCTGCTTCTTGTTCATCTTTCCCCGCAGGATTTAAACTTGGCATTGGCTCTTGGATCGCGTTCAGCGGAGGCCTAAATAACGAGTCATTGCTCGACTGACTCGCTAGCGAATCCCTAGGATCCACTGGAACATTCTCCATCTCCTCATTGTGCTTGCCGGAGTTCCGTCGCAGGAATTTGAAATCTCTCAACATCCTGCAGATATAAAGATAGTCAACAACTGAAAAAGATTCAAATTTTGAAGCTTACAATTGGAAAACTTTAGGGGTTAAAGAGTGCCTGAAAGTTGAGTTGAAAAAGAGAATTCGAAGATTTCTCGTCGGAGAAGATCTTTAACAAAGGGAGCTGACTCGAGCTGATTTCTCCAGGGTTTAATAAAGCAACAATCTTTGGACACTCAGAACTAACCAAACATACAAATTATGAGATATAATTGGAAACACTATTAAATCATCGTTCACTGGAAAGTACTCTCTCTCTCTCTCTCTCTCTCTCTCTCTATGCTTCCTTCCCCCTAGCTTTGGGTTTAAACCATGAAGGTGGGGATTGGGGAATTTTGGTGTTGTGCAAATGGGCTCTCAGTATTGAGTGAAGATTTCAAAATGGACGGCTGTGAGAGCTTGGCGGCTTGGGGATTTGAAATGGACAAGGGCAAATAATCGTATCTTGCTTTCAAATTTTAACGGCTATTTTTGCAAACATGGCTCCTATTATTATTATTTCTGTGACACTTTTTATTTCCCTTCTTCTGTCCTCGTATTTCCTTTCGTGGGGAATAAAATTTCAAGAAAATTGAATTTGTTTCGTGGGGAATAATTAAGTTTTGTATTAAAAAAAAGAGGTCAGTTAGTATAACAATAATTTGATAAAAAATACCAGTGAATTATTACCTTATGTTCGTTAACTTTGATTATTTATAATATATATATATATATATATATTACTTTTTTAGGTGGGGGGTTTTTTTAATAGAAGATTAACTTATAATTAAGAATGTGAAAAAATGTAGAATCAAGTCCAAAACAAAAAAAAAAAGGTAAAAGGGACTGACTTTCGTATTTGATGGGGCATGTCAATTATTCATCATCAACAATCGAAAAAAACGCTGCACGCATTAGTTTATGAACTATGTGTATACGAATATACAGTTTGCAAGTATCCTAACAAATCAACAAATTAATAAGCCAAGAAAATTTTTTAAGATTATGTTGGACAGAGCTATGATTTCGATAAGGTTGTCCTAGTACATGAACATGGTCAGGACTCCAACCGACGATTGGAATAGTTTGACATTTGATTAACCCGAAATGCTGCAATATGATAAAAGCAATTGAGTTTTTGGAAATTCTTATTACGATATTATCGTATATGCGTAGAAAAAAAAGAAAAAAAGTCTTATCCAATCATATAATCGGTAATTTTAGTCTTTTTATATTGTTTTATTGAAAAAATATATATTATGAAAACTATAATTTTATTTCAAGAAAACAAATATGCGTAAAAATGAAAATGACTCATATGTAAAGACGAGTTTTAAACATAGTTCATTTTTCCAATTTATGAAAAGGTATAGTGACATAAGCTTGTAGTTAAAAGCTTTTTTATTACTTTTTCAAAAGAGAAGTGGATATATCTTTGGTGAATAAAATTTGATTCCATTAATTATCTAGTTCCAAATTGAAATATGCTACCCATTATAAGGTGAAACTTCTTGCTTTTTATGCATGAGTGAAGCAAAAGCTTGTCGTAGGCATCTCTTTTTTAAATCTTTACTTTTTGTGAATGAATGAAGTAAAAGCTTATAGTAGGCACCTCTTCTTTAACTATTTCTTTTGGTCATAGAAAGAAAAAATGTTCAACTTCCATTTGAATGCTAGAGAAAAGGAAGTTTTGTTATGAAATAAAAAAGGTTGAACTAAGGGGATTGTTATTAGAATTTTCCTAACTAATTAGATAATTATTAATTAGATTAAGTAGAATTAAGATTTGATTCGGAATAAAAATAAATAGGAAGCCCATTAAAAAAATTATTCTCTATTAGTGTAGCTCGAGTATTTATTTATTGAAGTTGTGATAGAGAATCCAAAAAATGTTACCTATAAATAAAATGATAAATCTCCTATTGTTACCATTAATAAGTCTTATATTTTCAATTTACTTAAATCATTGCAAGATTTAAGCACATAGAAAAAGAGCAAAAATCTCTGCACTCTATCTACTATTTTCTCTCTACATTTTTCAAGTTCACTCTTCACTCTTACTCTCACTTAGAAGAAACTTCTGTAAGCAAAGCAAAACAAATAAAAGTTATAGGCTTGCAAGGAAAAGGAAGAAGCAAAGAGAAGTTGCAGAGAGGAGCAAGAACTCTAAGATCAATGGCAGAAAACACACAAAAGAGAAGGATTGCATCCAACTTGAAAAGCTTTATAGAAAGCAAAATAGGTATATAATTCCACAGTTCCTCTACTATATAATTTTATGGTAGATTCTGGCTAACTTATGAAGGTTGGAGCTAACTTTTACATATGCTATCAGAGTCACTATCACATTTATATGATTTAAGGTGGAGGTGATCCTTTATTGATATGGAAAATGGATTTTTTTAAAAACCTATTTTGGATGAGTATATAGTGTTTTCTATTATGTTGGCTTAGTGTGTTGCTTAAAACCATGTGAAAAATAGCACAAAGGGAGGAAAAAAAATCATTTTTAACGATTTTTTCAATGAAAATTTTACCGAAATCCAATTGCAAACCACTTAAAAATGAAAATGGAACAAGAAACTCATCAAGTATATGTCATACGAGGAAGCTAGATCTGGGCAGTGATAAGGATGTCAGACAACACATGGCAAACATTGGGTAGAAAAGGGGTGTTGGGCACGTGAGAGCATACACTATAAAGGCAAGCGCATGTTTAGGCTCCTTCATCACATGAAGTACAAGTTTGATAGTGTGTGGTCTAAACCAATGTGGACATTCCCTCCCGCTAATGATATGATGATGTCATGTTACTAATATTGTCTCCACCTTGTCAGTAATGTGGTGACTCTAATTTGATGTGCTGATGAGGTGGTGTTGTTGTGGCTGCTAACATAGCACACTACAATAAAAAAAAGTCAATTTTTTCATAATTTAAAAAATTGTGCCTCAAATTATTTGGATCATTTTTGGGTCATGTAAATATATAAAGTTAATTTTTAAAATTTTTCTAGCTTATTACATTAGTAATAATAAAGGATTGTCTCTAGAAAAATTTAAACAAAGTTATAAAAGTTATTTTTTTAAGTGTTTCTTCTTGTAATTAACTTGAGTTAATGAAGATACATGTGGTTTTATTATCTTATGAATTTTTTATCATTTTATATTGCATGATTGATCACTTTTAAGGATATTTATATTGTTGAAATTTTCAATATGAGGATATTAATAATTTATTTAGGACTATTTTGTGATAATATATAGTTGCATGTGATGGTTTGCAATGTACAGTGGTAAGTTGTCACATATACTCATAAAGATTAAATGTGAGGGTAACATATAGATATATCCCTTGTATTTGATAAAATGGCATGAATGCCACTAAGATTGTAGTTACCACAATGGCCTTTCCAATTAGCATAAAAACCATGTTTGCTTACATTTTAGGGATTTAATCATTTTACCCACAGATGATGACCATATATGAAACTTGAGATGTGCAAAAAGACGTTAGATGGAGGAAAATCGTTACTTAAATGATTTTTACTGATACAGGTGATAGAATCATAAGAGTTGATGATGTGTATTTTGACTACTTTTATACGAAGGTCTCATCTATATGTTATATATTCTATCCATAGGCATTTCATGATATATTAAATGAGATGCTAAGTATAAATAACTTTTATGGGATTTAGTATTACTATTATCCTACATTTGTAATTATAACATGATATATTATCTATTTTGTGATTACCTTTCTTATAAATAATCGTACAATTACTATTAAAACTTTAACTGGTTTTAATTTCAAAAAATGGAAGAAGGATATAGAATTTTCTCTAGAAGTTGTTGATCTTAGCATGACCATAAACATTAAAAAAAAAAAAAGTAACCCCTTATCACACCTTCCAATACTAATTCTGACAAAGCAACCTATTCAACTTGAAAAAGTAAAATAAGTTGGCTTATTTGACTATTAAGAGATCTACTATAAGAAATCTACTTAGTGGACTTCCTTCTGCAACTATAACTAAAGAACATAAATAGCCTTCCTTACTACCAAATCCAAAAATTAAGCCAAGGCTTCCAAAGCCAAAGATAAGTCTCCTTATCGCCTTCCACCTAAAGATATTAGTCAGCATAGTAGAGTAAGGACTCTTGAAAATGTCATAAAGAGTATGAAATGTTTATTCTATAAGAAGAAGGGATACAAGAAACAAGAATACTTAAATTATAAGGTTTGGAAAGAAAAGCACGAACAATGATGTAACTCTTTGAAAAATAGGAACAATCTGGTAACTCTTTGACATGTTATTCATGAATCTAATATTGCTATTGCACATCTGATTCTTAGAGGTAAAATAGTACAGCTTCCACTTACATTACTCTCATAATATAAGGCTTCTTAACAAGGAAGAAATCAAATAAAGAAGAGTTAAAACTAATGGTCAGCAATAATGAAGAGGTAGATGTTCAAAATGTAGGAGTTGTATGTTTAAATATAGACTTTGGATTTAAACTTGTTTTGTATGAAATGTTTTATATACTATTATTTAGATAGAATGTGATCTCTGAATTTATATTAGATGAAGAATGTTATTATTTTGTAATAAAATATTCCAGTATAAGATTATCTTTTGATGCAAATTATATTGGTAAAGCCTTCTTGTCATATGGTTTATATAATATGTGTCTAACTCTTGATAATTTAATGATGCTTCTTGTTATTAAAAGAGTTATTCACAAAATACCTCTCATAAAGAATAAATCATACATATTATGGAATAAAACTGAGTCACATTTCTAAGTAGAGAGTTAAGAGATTGAATAATGAATAACATTCTTCTAACTTTTATTTTATAGATTTAGAAATATGTGTTCAATGTTATAGAGATAAAATAACTAAAATAAAGAATAAAAATTCTAAGCACAATTCTAATTTATTAGAAATGATTCATATTAGCATATATGGTTCTTACTTACTAACTATTTGTAGAGCAAGATATTTTGTAACTTTCATTGATGATTTTTCCTAATATGATTACATATTCTCAATTAAAGAAAAGTAGAAAATATTTGATAAGTTCAAAATATTTAATAAAAGTCAAGAACCAAATGAAAAAATCAATCAAAATTGTCAGGTCTAACCATAGAGGATAGTATTATGATAGACATGGGGTTTTCTTACAAGAAAATGGTCCCTTTACCAAATATTTAGAAAATTGTACAATAGTAACTCAATTTACTATGCTAAGTAATTCTGAATATATCATGTAACTGAAAGGCAAAATCACGCTTTAAAGAATATAATGAAAAGCATATAAAGCATGATTAACCTTCTAGAATAGCTTTTGATATAAATATGGCTTTATTTATTTTAAATAAGGTCTTAGTAAATCTTTGTCTAAATCAAAACATTTAAGCTGTGGAAATGACGGAAGTCATCTCTAACTCATCTTAGTATTTATGGTTACTCTATTAAGGTACAGTTATATAATCCTTATGAAAATCAATTGCAATTTTGATCCACTAGCTGTTATTTTTAGGAATTCAAATCACTTTAAAGGTTATAGATTTTACTATAGACAAGGAGGATCTAGAATTGTGGAAAATCTGATTTTACTATAAAGGAGGAGGACCTAGAATTGTGGAATCACAAACAATTAAGTTTTTAGAATTTGATATGTCTGATGAAGTTTTTCATCCCAGTGTTTTACATGAAAACAATGTTTAAATTACTATAGTTTCCTATCATACTTCCATTCAGTTAGGATTCCAGTACAAAACTAAAAACTAATAAAAACATATTATAAGATTCTTGAGGCATAGAATCAAGTGAGCATATTCATTAAGAAGATCTACTAAGGTAAAGAGACCTGTAATTTTATCTAATTGTATTATTTATCTGGGGAAGAGTTACTATGATATAGGTTATATGATTGATCTAGTTGCTTTTACAAAAGTTATTTCTAGTCCTCATGCAAATTTGTGGTGGTGCGCAATAAGGTATAATAAGAAATATATGAGACATAATCAAACATGTGAACTTGTTAATTTACCTTATAATTGTAAACTTTTTGGCTATAAATGTATTTATGAGACTAAAAGGAATTCCTAAGGTAAAGTTGAGTGGTTTAAGGCAAGATTAGTAGCTAAAGGTTTCACTTAAAGAGAGATAATTGACTTTAGTGTCATGTTCTCTCTTGCATCTTCTAAGAAAGCATTTAGAGTAAGTATGACACTAATAGCTCATTATGATTTAAAATTATATTAGATTAATGTAAAAAATACTTTCCTAAATGAGACCTTTATAAGAAAGTCTATATGGTACAATTTGAAGGGTTTTAGTAGGATGACATGGGTCGTTTAGTGTGAGAATTAGAGAAGTCGTTATATAGATCAAAACAAGTGTTTCATCAATGGTACCTAAAATTTGATGAAGTGATTTCCACACTTATTTTTAAGGAAAATAAAGTTGAAATATGCTTGTAATATAAGATTAAGGAGAGCAAGATGATATTTATACTTTTATATATAGACGATATCTTATTAGCATCAAATAATTTGGGCATATTGCTTGAATTTAACTAACTATTGTCTAAACATTTTTGTACACAGGGTTTGGGTGAAGTATCTTTTGTTCTAAGTATTTAGATTCATCAAGATAGATCTCAAAACTTGTTAAGTCTCTAATAAAAGGCATATATAGAATATGTATTACAGAGATTTAATATAGAGAATTATAAGCCATTTGTAGCATCAAACTTTCACAGAGAGAAATTATCTTTGACATAATGTCCAAAGATTGAAGTTAAGAAAGAGGCCATAAAGAATGTTCTATATTCTAGTATAATAGGTTGCTTGATGTATGTTTAGGTGTACTAGATTGGACATTACATTCATTATTGGTTTGTTGGTAGATATTTATCTAATCTAAGTATAGATTATTAGAATATAGTCAAATGAGTTTTGAGATATCTTCAAGGTACTAAGAATTACATGCTGGCATAAAAAAATTCAAAAATTTGGATTTGATAGGATATACAGATGCAAATTTTGTAATGTGTTTAAATAATAGAAAGTTCACACCAAGTTACATTTTTATGTTAGTAGATGGTACAATATCTTGAAAAAGTATCAATTTGACTCTTGTGATCTCTTGGATTATGCATGCTAAGTTTGTAGCATGCTATAAGGCTATTTCACAAATAGTATAACTAAGCAATTTGATTTTTTAACTTTCTATTATTGATTTAGTAGCTAGATGCATACGATTGTATTACGATAATCTTTCTTTAGTGTTATTTTATGATAATAATAAAAATATCACAGGGTCTAACTATTTGAAGGTTAAGTATTTGACCATAAAAGAGCTTGTTCAAAAAGGTAACATTGTAGTAAAGTACATTTTGACTAAATAAATATTAGCAAATCTTTTAACTAAAGGACTTTATCCTTCTAGTTTTCAAAGACATGTCTACATGCATGGAAGTCTTTTGGCATTAACAGTTAGGGATTTTTTTTTACTTGTTCCAATATATTAAATATTTTCCATGTATTATGATTGTATTTTTTAAATATATAATGACTGTCATTTGGTTGTTCAGTTCAAGGTTTTGAATACTGTACCGGTACTGAATTTGTCTTTAAAATGGTACCGTACCGGTACTGGCATTCGGGTAATTTTTTAAAATTATAAATTAATTCTTGAATTTTATAAAATTTGTAAAATAGTCTATAAATGTATTATATTGTATAGTTTTTAACTTAACTTTAAACTTAAAAATATCAAAACACAAAATTTTTCTTTTAAAAAAATATTTTTTTATTTATTTTTTATTTTTTTTGTTACCGGCTGGTACGGGCCGATACCAATAATACCAATCAATAAAGAATAATACGGTTGGTACCAACCAATATTTAAACCCGGTACGGAATAAGTCAATTCCGTTCTATTTTCCGGTCAGTACGAAACGGAATTCAAAACTTTAGTTCAGTCACATATCTTGTCATAATACATGTGAAAGTCTTAAATTTTGTGTTAATCTCAAGCATATTATAGGTTATTAGGTACAATTGAGATAAGAAATACTATGTCTTTAGACATATACAACTATCTCAAAATTTATATAGTTTGATGAAATATAATGGATATCAAGTTTTGATCCCATAAAGAGGGATGCAAGGCTTAGTTTTATGAAAGAGGGGTATAAATCTTCATCCTATAAAGGCTTTTTCTATTGCAGTTTAGCATACTATTGGAGATAACTTATCTGAAATGTTGTTTAATATAAAGTTAGAGATACTCATATTAACAAATGAAATATGGTACATTTAAGATCTTTTAGGCATAATATTACTTGCCACACTATATTTTCTCATTTATGTTTGTAAAGTGATTAGATATATATAATTATATCAATCTATATTTTTGTATAATACATGTTTTTATTATTTTTCAGCATCAAAAGCCTTATGGGACAATGATGGATTTTAATTATCTTTGGATCAAAATACAATTACTACATCTTACTTCTTTTAATCTTTCTTTGAGGCAATTAATATTTGTCTAAAGGAGAGAACGTTAACATTTTCCTAACTACTAAATTAGACAATCATTAGTTGAACTAAGTAAAATTAAGGTTTGATAAAGAATAAAGATAAATGCGGAGTCCATTAAAAAATGATTGTCTGTTAGTGTGAGTCGTGTGTTTATTTGTTGAATTTGTTATGGACATTCCAATAAATATTACGGATAAGTAAAGTAGTAGATCTCCTACTTTTGCTATAAAATATTTAGTTTACATGAACCATGTGAGTTTCAAACAAATTAAAAAAAAAAGAAAAAAAACTCTACACTCTCTTTCTAATTTTCTCTCTTCACACTTCACTTTTGCTCTTACTCTATAGACACTTTTACTAATAAAACAAAATAAAGCGATGGCGTAGACTTGTAAAGACAAGGAAGAAACAAAGAGGAGATATAGAGAAAAGTAAGAACTCCAAGATCAACAACGAGAAAACACATAAAAGAGAGGAGCCTCATCAAGTTTGAAAAGCCTTATGGAAATCAAAACAGATATAAAATTTTACGTTTTTTCTACTATAATTTTATGGTAAATTTTAGGTAGTTTATAAATTTGAGTTGTGAATTTTGATTTTTTGTTGTGCTTGTTGTATTTTTGTATTGGGTATTATGTTTTCTTTTTCAATTTCTGTATTAGTGTGTTTTCTTTATCAATTTTTGTGTTTAAAAAATAGGAAACGAAAACAAAAAATCAAAGTAAAACTAAACAAGTCGTAGAGTTAACTCTTGTATTTGCAATCTGCAATCTGAAATCAAGAAGTATGACTACTTCAAGTATTAAATACCTTTTTAATTTTTATTTTTGAATAAGGAAGTGTTCATCATACTTGAATAGCTATATTACATGATCCTTTTTTTTTAATGTTTACATAATCCTAGTTTAGTGTCAAGTACAAATTTCTACTTAACGCTCATCTTGAAAGTCGTTTCTCCCCTTTGCAAAGCATATGTATCAAATTATTGATTTTTTTTTTGGGTAAAGAAATGTTAACAGAGCATAATAACTAATCTTGCTACCTCAGTGTTCTTCATCATAAATCATTAACTCATATAAGGTCAAGTTTGGAAGCCATTCATTCAAGCTACATTAGGGTCCCCCTTCAGCCTGTATTGGGCCCGTGTGGATTCATTATGAAACCTGTCGTGTCTTTATAAACCCTCAACCCGATTTGTCGCTTTCTATATAATGATATTTTCCAATATCATGCTCATCCAGTGTCCTCGAGCCTGTCCCATTTTTCAGACAAGATACACAAGCCGTCCATGCTATCTACCAATCTCTTTATTCGGTTTCTCTGAAGTTATCTCAACTCTGAGAGCTATCCGTGTTTTTGCACGATGAAATAAATCACCTGTCTCGATCTTCAACTGTTCCCGGAATAAAGCCACATGTTCTTAATAAATTTGGCCTTTGGGATCTTCCAAGAGCCATTTTAAGCTTTCAATCCAATCTTTTGATTCCCATGACGGGGTATCCTTCTTTTCATTTTGGCAGCACGTTTTTCAGTTAAAAGGTTATTCCTATCTATCTATCTATATATATATATATATATGTATGTATGTATATTCAGCTTGAAAAAGAAGGCTGATGAGGAGAAAAGAAGCTGCGAAACATCGCATATACTTTTGGTCGGTTGGTTGATTTCCTATTGTAGCAATGATGATACAGAGACTGGAGATGTGCATATCACTTGTGAGATTGGCCATGGAGTTTGTGATAGTTGTAGTTCAAGCTATTGGAATAGTCATGGAGCAGAACAGCTCACCCCAGATTGTAAACCTTTCTGTTCCTTTTATAGGATTCCTTCCATGAAAAACCAACTTTGCCTTGAAAGTTTCTCCATCTGGGCAGCATATTTTGTTTCAAGCTATTTTTCTTTCTTTATCTGTAAGATAGCTAGATGGGATGAGTAAAT
The DNA here is from genome assembly GCA_028565735.1 of Pinacopodium congolense. Classification (NCBI taxonomy): domain Eukaryota; kingdom Viridiplantae; phylum Streptophyta; class Magnoliopsida; order Malpighiales; family Erythroxylaceae; genus Pinacopodium; species Pinacopodium congolense. The sequence continues at coordinate 21,545,081 of JAOXYD010000136.1, forward strand.
ATTGGAAAGGGAGAGAAATGTTAGGCTTGTGAGAGATGTTAGTTTTAAGTTCTGTGAGCATTTCGGTTACTTCAGTTTCTTGTATTGTTTACAATGGATGTACAGTTCCCACGGATCTGCATTATGCGAATAAAACTTTGATATGGTTTATACATAATTAGATAGAGACTGAAGAATGAGATATACATGTATATTAAATACATTATCTCTGTCCTGTTATGGAACTTTTCTATTTACATAAGAGAAATCTTCTGTTATGGAACATATTGTAACGTATGTTTGGGATATTAGTGTCTGGATACCAGATCTGCAGTTATTAATTGCAAGTTTTGGCCTTATCGAGATGATGCTTACAAAAATGTCACTGGACATTCCAAAGCGTGTTGGAAAGTACTAAAGTCGCTTTTTCTGCTCAATTTGCTTGTTTTATTGTCACAGCATTGCAACGGTTGTGGACTGTGGGATTATACATACATACATATATATATATATATATATACATAATAAAGTAATCAAAATAAAATAAATGTACGATATATGTAATATGTTTCAGTACTGATTTTTACCACAAAGTCTTTTTTTTTTATCTTTACTACAAAAGTAAAAATTGTCATATTATTTTTATAATTTTTGTCTATATTTAATTTTAATATTTTTGAAATATTTTAAAAGAATTTTCATATTTTAAAAACGTAAAAAAAATTCTAGATCAACCTCTATTGTAACGTTAGAATTATTTTAAAATATTTTTTAAATATTATAGTTATTTTTTAAAATATTATAATTATTTATGAACGTTTAACGGATTAAAATCTAATATGAATATTAGTTAAAATTTTAAGGTAAAAAAACTTTTTACCTTACCAGAAATCCTCTTTTATTAACTAACAATATTTGTAGTTTTATCTACATTCGTAAGATCTTTAATTTTATTTTTTCTTCATAGAGAAAATAAAATAATTAGGAAGTATTTTATAAATATTTTCGTTAAACATATTTGGTTTGCTGGGGAAACCTCAGTAACTCTCAAGAGAGTGGAAAAACGTCTCACTTTCCAGCGTCTTTAATTTAGGTTATCCATAAACTAATGATATTTCTTGGGACTAACCTTTAATGTAATTCCATGATCTGAGCGATCGTAATCAAGTTGTTAAATTAAGCGGATAAGAACAAGTAAAAATCTGTCCCTTTTTTTATTAAAAAAAATCTGCCTTTTTTTACAAGGATTTCATTTTAGTTATCAAGATTTAACTGAAGAAACTTTGAAGAATGTTTAGTTAGGTCGTGAGTTATAATTTTTATTATGATTATTATATTTTGTATTATTTATTATATTTTTTATCGATTTATGTGATGTATTAATGTGTTTTTTTATTAATTTTTGTATTTAAAAAACTAAAAATTAAAATTAAAAATTAAAAATAAAGTAAACATGACCTTAGCTTATAGATCATTTTTATGGCTTCAAGGATGCAGTTTTTATGCCGTTGTTACATATTTCATAAGACTTTAGAACAATTTAATAATACTTGAGGTCCACATTCAATCCCTATCAATTAGTTCATTTGGTAACTTTTTGGAAGTAATATGCAATTACAAGGAATGTGAACTGGTTGGTTGGTTTGTCTGCCATGATTTCTTCTTAAGATTTTCCAATGTAATCATGAAACAATCTTAAGGGGTATAAACTTAAGTTGTAATTCCTTTGCTAAATTGGACTTCGTATTTATTAATGTAGAGACGGTCTACATTAGTAAATCATTTTTAATTTAAAGAAACGAAAATAATGCTTTACTAAATATGCGGCATGTTAACCGTTATACTTCCTCAATCGCTCTTTGAAGAGTATATATCCATAATGACTATGACTATGATCTTTTGGAGATTCTTCAACTATTCTCTAATTAATTATGAAGCCTAAGATTCTCTTATATAACTCCAAATACATATTTTTCCGAATTAAGTTTTATATTGCACTTTTAAGTGCACCAAAACATTTTGAAAGTTCTGCAAGATCGTCTCTTTTCTCTTTAGTCTTGATGATTTTATTGTTAATATATATATTTTTTGAAAAGGTAAAAATTAAATTAAATTAATAAGAAATAAAAAGAGTACAAAGGGCAAACAAAGTTAATCCAATTGAAAACCTGAGCTAAAGCAACAAAACCAACAATATCATATTGGAAAGGCCTGCAAACCACTGGCAATCGTGCTTGAATCACCTCTACTGCAGTCACCTATGCTGCAACATGTCGCCTCGCATAGATAGCTTCGTAACTCACAGGAGGTTCCATCTGTCCAACACCGCAAATATTCTGAATGGAGTGGGGACTAAGGGCACCCGCACTTTGTCCACCAAATCAACAAGGATGCCCCCTTCGTCTTATGCCTTTGCCTTAAAGCTCTCTAATTTCGTTTTTATTAGATAATTGTTGAAGAATAATTTAAAATTATAATTATTTTTAATTATATCTTTAATTTATTAGTTGATAATTTTTAAATTTTTTAAATATTTTATTTGAATTTAATTCAGTTAGTATCATATAATTTTAATTTAATTTATTTAGATTTATTAATTTTTTGAAAGTATGTTGATTCACTTATTAATGCCAAAAATTCATTTTACAAATTTTCTTTCTATAATCCTCAAGCTTCCACCTTTTTTTTCTTTCATTATCTTATTGAATATACGAATCCTATACTATTTCAAATTTTAAAAATTTTACAACATCTCAAATTCCCAATAATAATATAGACCAAGTAAGCAAAGGTATTCTTGAAAGCTAGATAATCTCCAAGTGGCCTAGCTCAACAATCGAAGCTTTACTCTACTATGTTACTCTAGATGTCAAGAGGTGCGTCTCTATTATAGCAAAGAAGAATTTGCCTCCAAAGAAAACTAAAGAGATTACAGTTTAAGATAAAATTTTGGAGTTAATTTTACTGGACCTCTTGTATAGTTTTTGAAATTTTCAAATATTTTCTTATGGTTCAAAAATTACACCAAACTTTTTTGTAGTTTCATAAAATTTTCACCAAAACTCTTACTGTTGACCGTGATGATGTGGCAAGAGGTGCTGACGTAGCAAATGACTAGGAAGTGACACTGATGTGGCGGGTGACATAGAAATATAATGACATGGCACGCTGACGTGACATACGGGGTTCAGTAAAATTTTTAAAAGTTCACGGGTGTGTATATAATATTTTCAAAGTTTAAGGAGGTCTGGTGTAATTTT